>CM019713.1:3358530-3711030 GCA_009760885.1 Achatina immaculata
TATATCTTAACATTTATAGATAATTTATAAAACTTAGATGCCTCAGTATATGAATAACGACAATGAAGCTACGGAACCTGGAGTAAATCCAGTGGTAAAAAAAAAAAAAAATTCAGCCCTTGTTACTTTCCAAGCATGTCTTAAGAGTCGACTAAGGAGCTCGGTGCATGGCACCAGAGACCTCACCCCCCCCCCCTCACACCCCCCTTTAAAAAAAGCCACAGAAAGAAAAATTCCAAAATGTGGGTGAGAGGGGCTTAGATAAGATCCTTGCGGAATGCTGATGAAAGCTTGCCACAGAAGTCAACATGCTGACACCAGAATTCAGAACACCAAACACAGCTTGCCACAAAAGTCAACATGCTGACAACAGAACTCAAAACAGAAAACACAGATTGCCACAGAAGTCAACATGCTGACACCAGAAAGACGTCAACATGCTGACACCAGAATTCAGAACACCAAACACAGCTTGCCATGGAAGTCAACATGCTGACAGCAGAACTCAAAACACCAAACACAGCGTGCCACAAGAAAGCAACATACTGACAACAGAACCAGCGACAACATACTGACAACAGAACAAACAACAATATATTGACAACAGAACCAACGACAACATACTGACAACAGAACCAATGACAACATACTGACAACAGAACCAACGACAACATACTGACAAAAGAACCAAAGACAACATACTGACAACAGAACCAATGACAACATATTGACAACAGAACCAACGACAACATACTGACAACAAAACCAACGACAACATACTGACAACAGAACCAACGACAACATACTGACAACAGAACCAACAGCAATGTATTGACAACAGAACCAAAGACAACATAATGACAACAAAACCAACGACAACATACTGACAACAGAACCAACGACAACATAATGACAACAAAACCAACGACAACATACTGACAACAGAACCAACGACAACATACTGACAACAGAACCAACGACAACATACTGACAACAGAACCAACAGCAATATATTGACAACAGAACCAACGACAACATACTGACAACAAAACCAAAGACAACATACTGACAACAGAACCAATGACAACAAATTGACAACAGAACCAACAACATATTGACAACAGAACCAACGACAACATACTGACAACAGAACCAACAGCAATATATTGACAACAGAACCAACGACAACATACTGACAACAGAACCAACGACAACATACTGACATCAGAACCAACAACATACTGACATCAGAACCAACAACATACTGACATCAGATCCAACAACATACTGACAGCAGAACCAACGACAACATACTGACAGCAGAACCAACAACATATTGACAACAGAACCAACGACAACATACTGACAACAGAACCAATGACAACATACTGACAACAGAACCAACGACAACATATTGACAACAGAACCAACAACATACTGACAACAGAACCAATGACAACATACTGACCTGACAACAGAACCAACAGCAATATATGACAACAGAACCAACGACAACAAACTGACAACAGAACCAATGACAACATACTGACCTGACAACAGAACCAACAGCAATATTGACAACAGAACCAACGACAACAACTGACAACAGAACCAACGACAACATACTGACAACAGAACCAACAACATACTGACAACAGAACCAACGACAACATACTGACAACAGAACCAACGACAACAAACTGACAACAGAACCAACGACAACATACTGACAACAGAACCAACGACAACATACTGACAACAGAACCAATGACAACATACTGACATCAGAACCAAAGACAACATACTGACAACCGAACCAACGACAACATACTGACAACAGAACCAACGACAACATACTGACAACAGAACCAATGACAACATACTGACAACAGAACCAAA
The DNA here is from genome assembly GCA_009760885.1 of Achatina immaculata. NCBI lineage: Eukaryota > Metazoa > Mollusca > Gastropoda > Stylommatophora > Achatinidae > Lissachatina > Lissachatina immaculata. Next base: position 3,360,430 of record CM019713.1, read on the forward strand.
GACAACATACTGATACCAGAACCAAGGACACCAAACGCACCATGTTTTATCTCCTTACGTGTCCTTGGCACTGACGGGACAAGAGAAATATAAACAAATACGCGAAGCTATGCAAGGAGTCTGTTCTCGTAACACTCAATGGGATACAAGGAGAGAGACACGAGAAGACAAACAACATTTATAAACAGATACAATTCTCCTTATGAAAGTTCGAAGGGAAGAGAACAAGAGGACGACAACGATGTAATACTATACTGAAGACCCTACTTGAGATAAAGGTCGAAGGTTAGATAATAAGAGGACGACAACGATGTAATACTATACTGAAGACCCTACTTGAGATAAAGGTCGAAGGGAAGAGAACAAGAGGACGACAACGATGTAATACTATACTGAAAACTGCTTGAGATAAAGGTCGAAGGGCAGATAATAAGAGGACGACAACGATATAATACTATACTGAAGATTCTACTTGAGATAAAGGTCAAAGGAAGAGAACAAGAGGACGACAACGATATAGTTGGGTGGACAAATTCAAGAGATGGACAGGCACCATCTTGGCCGAGTGCGCTACGCAAGGCAAGAAACGAAACAGAGCAGACTGCAGACTCGTTGCGGCCAATCTTCTGTGTGGAGACGGCACTACATGATGATGATGATGAGCTAAAAATCATGCACTGTTATTTTCATTCAACAAAATCTATGTATCCTCAAATTCTGATAATTTCTTCTGTTTTGTTCATCTTTAACGCTCTCAATTCTTGTTACTGTGCGTTACTGCCGCCTGTGTCTCGATATACAAAAGTGAGTCACACTCTTTCAGTTCGAATTACGAAATACAGGAACTAGGTAAAGCTAATGTCAACTTACGAAAACAAAATTTCCCATATAGGAATGAAACAGAGGATTGGACAATATGAATATATCACTGAATAAAGCTACGCCGAGTATTGTGTGTACAGGCAGTTTCCAAGTTACGACAGCCCGACTTACGTACAAGCACTAGTTACACACAAGAATAGTTTTTTGAGTATATATATATATAAAACTAAATATAGATATACACACAAAGCCACTGCAGTAAAGCTGTGATAACAAAATGTTCAAACTATTTAAAACAAAACGGGAACAGCTTCGTTAATTAACTACCATACAATTGTGATACAGGGCAAAGAAGGAAAAGGAGTGAAAAGAAAATATAAATTCACGTGAATGATATATAACAAATAACGATAAAAAAATAGTATAAAAATAAGAGAACAACTAGCTATGAGACTTGCAAGAAGTTGCGCCTCCCCCCCCCCCTCCTCAAAAAGCCTATTATACAAGAAGATTCAAGTTACGCATATATACAGGGGTTCGTAACAAGCCATGATATCAAGAAATAAACAGCAAGGATCTTCAAATAGCTTTTCAAGCTGACAGAAAAGCACAAAGAACCACGGCCATAGACTGCTTGGCTCTCGAGAAGAAACTCAGAATCAATTATCATGTTATGTTTCACGGTAAAGGACCGAGGACAAAAAGGAGACGAAGAAGTTTTTTAAAAAAAATTCTAAGAAAACGAATTAGGGCGCACTAGTTGTTGGTTTCTTTGCTCCACCCAGAATATATCCCTACCTGGCTGATCTCGGAGAGGGGAGAAAGAGGGGGGGGGATGGTTTAAGGATATGAGAGTTGTATCCAGGTGCGACGTCTATCGAAGATACCAGGATATGTTGGAGGTTAGTAATTTAAATGCGTGAGATCATAAAACTCCCATAAGGTTATCGATCTGTCAGCCATGTCGTGACTACCAAGAAAGTCACGACACGAATCACAGGTGTCATTCATGGCGGATTTCTTTCTTTCTTCTTTCTTCTTTCTTTCTTTCTTTTCTTTCTTTCTTTCTTTCTTTCTTTCTTTCTTTCTTTCTTTTTTCTTTTCTTTCTTTTCTTTCTTTTCTTTCTTTCTCTTTCTTTCTTTCTTTCTTTCTCTTTCTTTCTTTCTCTTTCTTCTTTCTCTCTCTTTCTTTCTCTTTCTTTCTTTCTTTCTTTTTTGTTCTTTCTTTCTTTCTTTCTCCTCATCCTTTTCGTATTCTTCTTATTCTTTAGTTTCCAACATGCAGTCATCTAGACAAGCAGACGGGTTGCCTACATGAATCCCATTGTTAGCAGGTGTTCTTGGTGTGTGTAACGCCAGTTCAAAGTGCCAGGTTTGCGGTCTTGGGTTTCTTATAGAGAGTGCAGGTCTGCAGAATGTTGGGGACGGCTTAAAGCACGCGCTGAATGGGTTTGTGTGACTTTCAGACAATTCTGTTTGGTAGATAGTCATTTATATATGTATGTGGTTACTTTCTGTAGTCATTTATATGTGTATGTGGTTACTTTCTGTAGACATTTATATATGTATGAAGGTACGTTCTGTATTTTGTGCATGGATAGGCGTGAAATGTGAATGTTATACTTTTAATTTTATTTGATGTCTCTAAGCTTTCCAATCTTAGTTATGTTGGTTATATGAGAAAAATATTTGTAGAATGTTTGAAACAGAGTGAAAGTTGTATGATAAAGGGCAAGAATGTCAGACAGGCCCGCGTGCCCAGTTCTTAACCCTTTGGAAATAAAGATCAATCAATTAATCTATACAGAGACTATATGTGTCTGTGGTTAGGCAGCACTTAGTTTCATGTAGGTAAGTAAAGGTAACCCTGTCATGCCTTACAGGCATATACGGATATGGTGTCAGTGCCCATACTTTCCGTGACCTGTCAGCGCACTAGAGGGTGATGTGGTCACCATCACGCCTGGCTGCCTTTCCTTCCCCAACTCCGGAAGAAGCCAGGTACCCATTTCTACAGCTGAGTGACTGGGGAACCTTCTCAGTTCGGATTCGAACCCCCGATATTCGCCATGAGAGACCAGTGCACTAACCACTCCGGCGCTCAGACGCCCATTTAGTGTCTTATTTGTTCATTATTTTGTGTCCTATCTACTTGCAGCAGGGGCGCCAGAGTAACCAAGTGGTTAGCGTACACATCTGTCATGACGATGGTCGGTGGTACGAATCCAGTCGAGTTTGGCAAAGTCATCCAGTTGTAGAAATGGGTATCTGTTTTTTGTTTTGGTTTGTTTTGGTTTGTTTTGGAGCTGGGGAGAGAAAGCTGATTAGTTTTGATGCTGACCACATCGTCCTCTAGTGTGCTGACAGGACAATGACCTGGTGCCACTACTGATGACAGTTACTTCTGCTGTTATATTACCTGTGACCGCCAAACTCTCAGTAACAGACGATATTGTGTTAATATCGTAAAACGGTGCATCATACTGAACGAGTTTCAGCAACTTTTCGTCAATCCCAAGGCGGACAGAAGTAACTAGGCTCCACCACCATGACAACTAGGAGGCGTCTACTCAGCTTCGGTGGTACTAAATCATTTCATATTCCTAGGAAATCACGCTTAGAGGCAACATGGAAGCTTGTGTTGGCAGTGAAGACGGGTGTAATCTCTGTGCTAACTATCCGCTCAGACACACATAAGTCAGTTGGTAATCTGTTGGATAAAGGTAAGGACAGAAAGTAATGTACCACTGAAGCACCGCTATAATCCCCAGCACTTTCCCTGCATTCTCTCGTTTTCCCCAGAACTGTGGTCTATGGATAAAGTGCGAAAATGTCTGGTTGTGTAGCGAGAATGGATCTCTCACTGAGCGCAGTGTTTAGAGATTTTAGAAGGGGAAAGGGAGGGGGGGGCTCTCATGGTCTCCTTAATTTCTTCCTCTATTTACAGAAAGCATATCCCTCTCTCTGCAGTCTCATTTATTTATTTATTTTGAATCAGACTATTCACGAACTAAATCCCGAAATATTCAGTAATTAACCAGTATAAGAGTTTAAGGAATCTGCGTCACTGGCAGAAGGAAATAAGTCATGCATATTTTGGGGATTTACTTCAAGGATTTTGTTGTTGTTGTTATTGTTGTTATTGAAAAGTTCGTAAGCACGACCCGTCCTAAAAATAGTTTCATTGGCTACTTCTACTACAGTGATACTCCAGGGCGATCATTGTTTCTCATCTTTGGCGGTAAATAGACATTACTAAATCGCTTCGGCTGTTTTTCTGTTCTTAAATCACGTCATTTGCCTGTTTCTCCTTTTATTGTCCTTTTAAAAAATTTCTTTCAGCTTTTCAATAACGGTCATGTTTTCTAACTTCTGACTTCTCTTAACATGTCCAAAATTAAAATATTTTTACCCATGTCTGCTGAATGGACATGGAATATTTACAACGCGGAGTAATATTTCGCTTAGTTCAGTTCTATTTTGCTAATATATTTTTTAATGTAATGACTACTTCGTTTCGTAGAAGTTTTTGGTATGAAAAGACTTTCACACTGGAAGACTACAGTAACTAGTTCTATGTATGCTTGTTCTAATTGCTCGTTTACTTCCAGAGTTTTCTGGTGACCTTCAGAACACTGATCTACCTAAAATAAAGACTCATCATGTCTACTTGGGGCTGTAATAGTTAACTGGCTTGTAGTTCTGTGCTTGTGATATCAAAAATGCCTGAAAGAGATGAAGTATTCGTTTCTTGCTTTCTTTCGTTGTTTCAGTCCATTATCTTCATAGTTGTTGTTAGTTCAAAAACACGGCCGTGAACGAATGAATCATTTTTAGTTTTAAAAAAAATTGGTCATGAACGAAAGAATCGTTGTTAGTTCCAACAAACACATAAAAAAGAACGGCTGTGAACGAAAGAGTCTTTGTTAGTTCCAACAAACAAACAAAGAACGGCTGTGAACGAAAGAGTCGTTGTTAGTTCCAACAACAAACAAAAACGAACGGCTGTGAACGAAAGAGCCGTTGTTAGTTCCAACAAACAAACAAAAAGAACGGCTGTGAACGAAAGAGCCGTTTTCTCCTTGGATATCTTCCAAGTACATATCATCATCATCATCATCATCATCATCATCATCATCATCACCTTAAATTTTGAATCTTATTTTCCGTCTACGTATCCAGCAGTTTTGTTTATTTTCGTGTCCAGCATCAATTTTGTCATGGCGTCCTTCTCAAACATAACAGACACATGTGTTGCTGGTCAGAACGTGGCGGATGCTCCGATCACAAGACAGCCTTACGATACTGTGTTCCACGCAAACGAATGTCCCGAGGCTTTGATGCCTAGATGCCAGAGCAGACTTGTCCAGCCTACTCTAACCCCCTCGGCACAGGTCAGGCCCGAGGGAGGGGAACTGAAAGTAAAACTATGGGACTCACGCTTAAGCCCGGAGAAGACGACAGATTTCGTCAAGGCGAAGGGGCCGCAGTTATAGCACAACCAACGAGTACTCGAACGCGGAAGAAGAAGAAGACGACGAAGAAGAAGACTGTATTCCAGGCTATTCCCAGGATTTTGGCTGGCTAACTCTGCGATCACGCGACTCCTCGTACAGAACAATGTGGGCACCATACCTACTATCGTTCCAGGCTATTCCCAGGATTTTGGCTGGCTAACTCTGCGACCACTCGACTCCTCGTACAGAACAATGTGGGCACCATACCTACTATCGTTCCAGGCTATTCCCAGGATTTTGGCTGGCTAACTCTGCGACCACGCGACTCCTCGCAAAGAACAATTTGGGCACCATACCTACTATCGTCGCCCTCCAGTACACACTCTGCTGATAAAATAAATGTGTACACAAAACTGGAAAATATTTGCGTACACCGTCACGCATATTGGATTACTCTTCATACAAGGGTCAATGTACAAAGAGATAACGCGTTACAGTTTTCAACTCAGCTCCACAATTATAACCTCGAGCCAGAGGCCAATGAAATACATTAAAAATCCTAATACTGCTCTTAGTCCTTACCCTCTCACATTTCTGATGGCAATTTTTCTCCCCTTTTTTCTTTAGTACCCGTATCAATTTTCCACTTGCAAATTGTACGGACAAGAGCTCGGTACAGATTGTTCCCCATGCGTCGATATTTCCTTGTTCTACAAATATTTGTCGATCTAAAAATAAACAGCGAAAACCGCTTAATCACGTAGAGAGGATAAATTATAAGGAACGAACTTGTAGCTGCGGTCTGAAAATCATCGGCGACGCCGGGAAAACAGGAAATGGGTGGGTGCGTATGGATGTGTGTATGTGTGTGTGTGTGTGTGTTGGAGGGGCAAGGGTGGAGGAGAATTTAGGTTACATCTGCGTTGTGTTGTAAAACAATAAAATGAAAAAAAAATTCACGCAGACAGACAGACGAAACTCAACAACTTCGTTCACAGTAATAAATGCCAAAAGAACACGAGAAATGAAAAGATGATATTCTAAAGATAAAATAAGTGAACTTTTCTCAAGCACGGAAATAGAAATGGCTTTTTGCTGGGAGAGGGGTGGCTGTTAACCCCCTCTCTATCCTTGTTTCAGACAATCGGTTCACGTTATACATAATGTTTATAGATAATAATAATATTACGTTCCTGTATAAACTGTCTTTATCAGTTTAACTCTGCAATCAAAACACACATAAATTGGTAATGTTAAGTTCAATAAACAGGGACACACGGATGCTAATAAATTTAACCTACACGGGATAAGAAAGAATAAAGGAACATGAGCGGATAGTGTATTTGATGAAGGTGCTCATTTGAAAACGTTTCTTGCTCTGTTGCGTGCATAGATTTCTTTCTTTCTTGTTCTGTTGCGTGCATAGATTTCTTTCTTTCTTGTTCTGTTGCGTGCATAGATTTCTTTCTTTCTTGTTCTGTTGCGTGCATATATTTCTTTCTTTCCTGTTCTGTTGCGTGCACAGATTTCTTTCTTTCGTGTACGTGGAGATGGTGTCACACCCCACGCCGTCTGCCACGTCCGTCTATCTGTCATTACCCGCCGGGTTCACGGAAAGTCGTGAAGGAATTACAAAAGGGGACCAAAGTCAGAAAGACACGTCATTCATCCCCGCTACCCGGATCGTAATTTATCACCGATATAAAACCCCCTATCGCCATGATACCGTCATTTTATATGGGAATAATAGCCTGTAGGTAAACAAGGCGCGTGAATACATCTACTTTCAGGGGACCATGAACTGGATTTCTGACTCCAGTGGAGACTTAAGTTGGCAGTTTGTATAGCAGTGATTCAGAATCCAAATATCCGTCAAACTGAATGACAACTTTGTGCTGAACTGTGTCCGGTAGGAGTTCTCGCGAACTTGGATTTGACTAAAATAAAAGTATTGGACAGTAAGTTTTTTTTGTTTTTTTTTTTTTTTTTGTTTTTTACGTGGTCGTTATTTGGCGTTACGAAGAAAGTTTACCAGAAAGTTTTCCACTTTTTTCCTTTAATTAATTTACGACTATGTGGTGGTAAAATGTAAATAGTTCTTATTATGCTCCATCGTTTCTATATACATTGTTTTTCAAGAAAAATAACTGCCAGTCCACTGCGCTGCTTCTTATAAAGGCAAATGAAGAACTACTTTCTTGTATTCGTCCACCACGACGAGCTCTTCTCTATTGTTCCATTGCTTGTTTATTGCTTATTGTAGCAAACAAAGGTATGTGAATGATCTTTATTTTAATTGTTAAAGGTAGGATACACTCGGCGATTATAGGGATGACCAGAGAATATCTTTCGGATATCTTTCTTGACAAATGAGACACGGCAGGCAACAACAAACAAACAAACAAACAAAACTGGAAGAAAAGACAATTAAGTTTAAATTAACCTTACTCGAACTTTTTTCCAAAAACCCTGGAGATGCCTTGACATAACTTTCATGTGATTAACCCTTGTATACGAGCTTCATCTCGTGACACGTAAGCTTGATATTGAAGTGCTGATATAATAACTGAGTTTTAGCTATAAAACTGTACATTGTTTGTCCTTTAAATGACGACCTTTCGCAGAATCTTTAGGGGCCTTTACTCAGTTTGAGAGAACCGTTTTAAATACAGATAATCCCAGTTTTTCGATGTTCCGCTTTACGGGGATTTTTTTTTTTCCAATCATCTGTCCAGCAATTTCTTATATAAAATTACAATTTTTGTTAGAATATACAGTGTTTATTTAATGCAAAACTCATCATCATCATCATCATCATCATCATTATCATTATCATCATCATCATCATCATCTGCCGTGCCGACTGGCGTTGGCTATTATGCTTCTCCAGAGTACACGATCCTTCATGCAGGCCATCAGCTCAGTTGGTGATCTCCTCTCACACGATCCCGTCAGACTGTCCAATGTCACTTCTCTCGGTCTTCCCCTGGCTCTTCTTCCCTCTGTTTTTCCTGTTGTTATAATATTTTCAATGCCCCCTCTTCTCATTCCATGTTCATTGAAAGTACATTGTCTTTCTCTTTATTTATTTTTTTTTACAAGAATTTTTTGTCTCTCCTGCTCTTTCCATACATTCTCCATTATTTATTTTTGATGTCCTGAGTTTCTCAGAACTAAAGGCAAAACTACTTATTTTAAAGTTTGTGCACAGATTTTAAGGTCGGTAATTTTTATGTTTTAAAACACGCCTGCCCAGTGATAGCAAAGTACTGTATGAACGCCCCAATGAAAATCAATTTACAGCCATTTCACTTTCCAACGAGTCTGGTCAAAAAGCGAGGATTAGCGTTAGTAAAGCTGTTAAAAGAGAAAAAGACTACTCAATATTAAGTACACATACAATTATATATATATGCAGACTATATGGAAATAAAAAAAAACTAAGCATGAAGACGAAAATCAGGATATATAAGAGTAATGTGCTAAGTGTACTACTCTATAGAACTGAAGCTGACTTCTTGGTCCGTCTTCGCTTATCATTTGTATAAGCCGCTTTTGGGTGTCTAAGTGGCGAAGTGGTTAGTGCACTGGCTTCTCGTGGCGAAGGTTGGGGGTTCAAATCCGGCCGGAGACACCCCAGCCACTCAGCTATAGAAATGGGTACCCGATTTCTTCTGGAGTTGGGGAAAGAAAGGCGGCCAGGCGTGATACTGACCATATCACCCTCTAGTGTGCTGTTAGGTCAAGGAAAATATGGGCACTATCATCATATCCCTATGTGCCTCTAAGGCATGACAGGATTACCTTTACCTATAAGCCGCTTTTGTCTATCTATTCCCGTCAATCCTCTCCAAGTGTTCGAGCCATCTCAATCTGTTGTTTTTCATAACTGTAGTTATAAGGGAAGAGTGAAATAGCCTGTGGATTTCTTTGTTATCTCTTATTTTTCATTCTTGTGATATAGGATCTTCAGATAACAACAGAACCAGCATCAGAAGTAACACATCGATAGCGACGGCAAAACAGCAAACAAACGCATACCGAAAGGATAATGACCACGAGAGAAGATTTGGCCGCTGCTGTGAAGATTGGATGTATTCTAGGTAAGTCCCAGCAACTTTTCCTTTTGACTAACAGTTCACGCAAAGATGGAATTTTTTTTTTTCCATTTCAGTAAAATACTATCATCCTCTTGATCAGCATCCGCCACTAGACAAACATTTGTGTAATCAAACAACGCAGCCGCCATGTTTTAGTTGGAAATTAGGCCATGCGTGCATTTTTTTTTTTTTTTAGTATTTACGGCAGTTTAAAATTGCGAACTCACATTCTGAGAACAAAACTGTATAACTTAATTCAATTTTATTTATTTATTTATTTATCTATTTATTTATTGTAAAAAACGCCGTATAAACATTCAGGGGAAAGAACTCTGTTGTTGTGTAGGTCACTTTCATTCATAACTAAGGACAAAGGGGAAACTTGTCTACCAAAATACCAGGAAAGAAAAAAGCTGAGTCATGCAACATCAAGATCTTGTCTGTTTTCTTTGCACGTTGCCTAGTAACAGACAATGTCGCCTACAGCCTGACAAAATAAATAAGCGGTCGAGATATGGCATCCATTGTCGTGGAGGTGAGCAAAAAAGTCGGGCAACATGGCATCATTATCCTAATTGTCTTCTTGTGCATAACCCTGGGGCATGTAAATAAAGCCAGTACAGTTCGTCAAGTACGGCCAGCACAATCGTTGTTTGTAGCAGTGGTTGCCCAACTGTTGGTCACAAGTAGTCCTCAGAGCATTATCAGGTGGTCTGTGGCTGCATTATCAGGTGGTCTGTGGCTGCATTATCAGGTGGTCTGTGGCTGCATTATCAGGTGGTCTGTGGCTGCATTATCAGGTGGTCTGTGGCTGCATTATCAGGTGGTCTGTGACTGCATTATCAGATGGCCTGTGGTTGCATTATCAGATGGCCTGTGGTTGCATTATCAGATGGCCTGTGGTTGTATTATCAGATGGCCTGTGGCTGCATTATCAGATGGCCTGTGGTTGCATTATCAGATGGCCTGTGGCTGCATTATCAGGTGGTCTGTGACTGCATTATCAGGTGGTCTGTGACTGCATTATCAACTCTTTCACTCATGAATTAATTTTAGGCTAAGGCAGAATAAATTTTGATGAAAAATTTTGGTAAAAAGAAACTGGAAGGAAGTTTATATTTATAAATATGGGTTGGCTTAGAAATATGCCACCTTTCATTTGATTTAGACTTTGCCAAAATAACACTCTCAGCATTGATTCACAAAGGTGTGCAAGGTCTATCAGCTATGCCAGTTGTTGTTTTGGAACGAAATAGTAAATGCCATCTGTTGAGTAAAAGGAAGTAAGGATTCGTGGCATTACGATATGTCGTATAATATGATGCTTCGGAACTTCTATGCAGTTGGAAAATTGGTCCTCGTGCGAGAAAAGACTGGCAACCACCGATATATCGGCATAATGAACCAAAAATTGAACACTGAACAGACGCCCTGACCTGAAGTATTTAGTACATCTTGTTCACAAATAATGCTCTCCCCCTCCCCCTCCCCCAAGCTGAGATATAGGGAACAAGTAATCTTAAAGCGCAGTACTGGTTGGATTGTTCTGCTATTTATTTTTACCAGTTTTCAGGATTGTATCCATTCAGATTTTTTTTTGTTGGATTCTGTGAGCCATAAATGATGGCGCTCGTTGTATAGATTTTCCGGGTGGTGTATGCGTTCAGTTACTTGGAGAATAGAAATTATGACAGTGCTCAGAGACAAGGGATGCACATAGAAGGAAGCAGAGAATAATTCCAAGAACAGGGATGACTGGAGAGCCTTTATCCGTGGCCTGTGCTCTCAAGGGAGTGAAAGGTGATGATGATGATGATGATGCGTTCATTTGCGTCGTTTGTACATTCTTTTTTTGTAGCACATTCTCAATTTCTTTAGGGCGCGGTTATTAAATTAGCATTCCTTCTTTCTCCTGTGCGTAGCCTGTATTATTTGTATGTTCTATAGTTTTATTTTTAATTGATTTCCTAATTATGTATATTTTTTAATCGCTGTAGCTATAGATAACTAACACTTTAAATGAACGGTTTGCTAAGAAACAAATTAGTTCTGGTCCTCTTTTCTTCAATATCTCATCATCATCATCATCAGTAAAATGACAGAACACAGTGTTGTATGATGAGACCTCAAAAAAATCTTTCATCATCATCATCATCATCAGTTGGTTTTGAAAAGAAGTTTTTCATTTTCCTGCCTTGAACTCTCCTTCGTTACCAGATCCCTCCTACGTGTTATCCAGTTAAAAGTTATCAATCAGATCTTTATGGTGTCTACCTACAAAAAAAAAATGGCTTTCTTCATTAAAATCTGCACTCCCTGATCATGAAGAATTTTGCCATATATTTCGAGCGTGCCAATGAAATCTTCGTACGTGCCAGTTTTGTCACCGTGCCATTGGCGAGCCACCCCTGCCACTACATACTATATGCCTATATGTTTCTCTAGAACTACCAAGGTCAAGGAAATACGGGCCTAACACCGGATCCCCAGTGTGCCGTAATGGCCTGGAAGGGGGAATTCTACGTTTACCTTTTAGAACTGCCAACTCTTTCTGATTCTGACAAACACGATTCTTAGTTTTGATAATTTATCCACAATAACTATTTTTTTGCAGTGACGTTATTTTCTATAGTCTTGAGCGACCCTTTGAGACAAAGAAGGCAAGCGCAGGAGAGCTACATTGTTGATACACTGGTTGTTATAGATGATGTGATGTACTCTAAGTAAGTTGTGATTCACTATTATAGATGATGTGATGATGTACTCTAAGTAAGTTGTGATTCACTATTATAGATGATGTGATGTACTCTAAGTAAGTTGTGATTCACTATTATAGATGATGTGATGTACTCTAAGTTGTGATTCACTATTATAGATGATGTGATGTACTCTAAGTAAGTTGTGATTCACTATTATAGATGATGTGATGTACTCTAAGTAAGTTGTGATTCACTATTATAGATGATGTGATGTACTCTAAGTAAGTTGTGATTCACTATTATAGATGATGTGATGATGTACTCTAAGTAAGTTGTGATTCACTGTTATAGATGATGTGATGTACTTTTAAGTTGTGATTCACTGTTATAGATGATGTGATGTACTCTAAGTAAGTTGTGATTCACTGTTAAAGATGATGTGATGAGGTACTCTAAGTAAGTTATGATTCACTTGCAGTTCAGTTGCAGGGAGATGAGCTGTAGTGAATAGTAATTCTTCAGCCAGCGGAGATTTTCTTGATATTAGTAGCCCAAATGTATTGTATAGTAAAGTAAAAGAGCACACTGTATTATGGTGGGACCATGAAAAAAGCAAAGGCAGAGCACTTTTAGACTTGAGAGAAAGAAAAATGACAAGAGAATTACCTTTACTAAAGTGGGCTTGATCATTAACCAAGATAAGACAAAGTATATGAAGATATCAAGAGACCAGAGGCAGAATGATCCAGATTATATAAATCTTGGCGATATGATTATTAGGAAAGCAGAAACATACAAATATCCAGGCACAACCTTCAACAGAAGCAACACAGTAAGCGAGGAAATTAAAATCAGATTACAGACAGAGAATAAGATATACTTTTCCTTGCAACACCTGTTAAAATCCTAAATCCTGTCTCGAAACACCAAAATAACAAACTACAAAACTATAATAAGACCAGCCGTCATGAATGGGTCAGAAACATTGAGTACGACAAAGAAAGATGAACAACAATTGCAGATCTTTGAGACCAAGATCCTAAGAAAAATCTTTGGGCCAATAAAGGATACCAACAGTGGAGAATAGAGAGCTATAAAGAACACTGAACAGCTTATTTAAATCCCAACGAATTATAAATCTATTGAAACTGAGTAGACTACGCTGGTTGGGGCATGTAGAAAGAATGGAAGAGAACAGACAAACGAAAATGATGTATGCGCAAGAGATGAGGGAAACAAGATCAAGGGGTAGACCAAGACAGAGATGGAAAGACAACGTAGAAGAGGTATAAAAGAAATTGGTGTCACCAACTGGAGAGAAAAGATAAAAAATAAAGAGGAATGGAGGCGAACTTTATCTGCAGCAATGAGCCTTAATGGCTCGGAAAGCTGAAGAAGAAGAAGAAGAAGAAGAAGAACCTCTCAACTTGTTTTGTCTATGATTTTTCGTGCTCTAGCCATACACCTGATAGCTGAGAACCAACAAGACCTGCAAAATCTCTTGGATAAAGTCGCCAAAGAAAGTGAACAGAAAGGCCTTACTTTGAACATCAAAAAGACAGAGACTATGGTTATATCTAAGAAACAGAATCCACCAGCATGCAGTATTAAATTAAACGGAACTATTCTAAAGCAGGTGCAGAAATTCACATACTTTGGACCAGTAATAACTTCAGATCAGAAATGCAGAACAGAAATTAAGAACAGAACAGGCCAAACAAAGACTGCACTTCAGAGAATGAGAAACATATTAGCTAACACATCCTTATCAATGAATGTTAGAAAACGAGTCCTAACATGTTATATTGAACCTATCTTGTTATATGGAAGTGAATCATGGACAATAGGCAAGTCTGCATAAAAATCATTGGAAGCAGCAGATATGTGGTTTATTAGAAGAATGTTGCGAATCCTCTGGACAGCAAAAATAACTAATGAAGAATGTATGAGAAGAGCTGGAGAGATAAAAAAACCTTGTCAGAAAGATAAGAGAGAGACAATGTAATTTCATAGGACATGCAATGAGAAGAGGGAGCATTGAAAATATTATAACAACAGGAAAAATAGAAGGAAGAAGATCAAGAGGAAGACCAAGAGAAATGATACTGGACAGTCTGACGGGATGGTGTGAGAGGAGATCACCAACTGAACTGATGGCCTGCATGAATTATCGTGTACTCTGGAGAAGCATAATAGCCAACGCCAGTCGGCACGGCACATGATGATGATGATGAACCATACACCATACATAAGAGAGGCCAAAATAGCAGGCATAACATTCCTTGATGAGGTTGAAAAGCTCGCCGAAAAGAGGAAAACTTGGCGAACTACCACGCGAGCCCTATGTGACGTTTAACGGCACGGGAAGAATGTATGATGAACCATACAGCACTGTGTTCTGTTACTTCACTGTGGCAAAGCATTGATGTAAAAATTTCAGAGGAAAAATGTATCGCATAGATTCGTTCATAGTGGGAAAATGAGGATACAGATGACAATGACAAAGACCTGATAGAAAAAAAAGGGAGTATCTGGATTTAGCAGTCAAACAAGTTTCCAAGGCTGCTAGTTTTGTGGACATGAAGAGCCGAAACAGGAGAATAACTCCCACATCTGCAGAATGAGGAAACTAGGGTTGAGATAAGCCGAGGGATGAATGAGCTCTGTGTGGACGACAGCGACGAACCCACAGTCAGCGAACATCAGGGACAGTCAATACAAACACCTTACTCTGATTACTGGAACGGGCGCGGATCGGGTATAGGAATGTCTTGACTGTAGTAACGCTACCTGCAGAAATCAGACAAGTCCTACTTTCAAAATGCTGAAGTTTTTATTGTATTATCTTTGTGTGTGTGTGTGTGTGAGAGAGAGAGAGAGAGAGAGAGAGATCGATCTTGAAAATTAACAGTTGACTACACCAAAAGACGAAGCATCATTACAGTATGACACTTTCAGAATCACAGTTTTGTGTAAGCAACAGCAAAGAACACTTCCACAAAAAACAGCTACAGAAGTTTGCAGAGATCAGTAGTAGCTAAATACGAGTGAAAAAAAAAATGAACAGAAAAGAAAGAAATCAGAGCCAGCATATACATTCTTTGTACTGTCACATTCTGTTGCCTCTAAAGTTGAATTAAGTAGCCAAGAATATAAAATGTTGTAACGGTTTCAACACTATCTTTAGCTTTCAAAACTGGATGGTCACAGCATCACCTAACTCCACCAAGTCTGAGGTGGACAGCAAGCTTAAGGAATATGTATCACTTGTCATACATCAGGTAACTTGATCTTATGACCCCTGTAATTATTCTACTCGTTCAGTGTGTAACCTACTTCTTTATTCCATTTTCTTCTTTTGCCCGTTTTATATTTCAGTTTTAACTTTCCGTATTCGTTGGAATCTTGTCGGTTTTTAGATTTTAAAACTGACTTACGCTGAATGTTTT
Source organism: Achatina immaculata (assembly GCA_009760885.1). Taxonomy (NCBI): domain Eukaryota; kingdom Metazoa; phylum Mollusca; class Gastropoda; order Stylommatophora; family Achatinidae; genus Lissachatina; species Lissachatina immaculata. Next base: position 3,375,957 of record CM019713.1, read on the forward strand.
ACTATATTCCTGAAAACATACTTGAACATTTGTTGTCGGTGTTTTCATGAAAGAAACTTAGGATGTTCTCGTATCATTTAATGTGGCATACTACCAGTAATAAAAAACGCCCATAACAATACATATCAAACTAATTCATAGCAAGCGTCTTCAAGATCAGTGCACCAGATTAGTACACCAGATGAGTTCACCATATATCAGTACATCAGATGAATAACCAGATCAGTACGCCAGATTATTACACCAGATTATTACACCATATGAGTACCCCAGATCAGTACACCATATCAGTACATCAGATGAATAACCAGATCAGTACGCCAGATGATTACACCAGATCAGTACACCATATAAGTACACCAAAATCAGTACACTAGATGAGTACACCATATTAGTACATCAGATGAGTACACCATATAAGTAAATCAGATGAGTACACCAGATGAGTACACCATATCAGTACACCAGATGAATAACCAGACCAGTACGCCAGATGATTACATCATTAACCCATGAAGAACATAATCTTATCAGATTTTTGTTCTGTTCCAACCGCCAGTGGACTACATTAAAAAAAAAAAATTACATGTACAATATGTGTTCTGTGTTCACAGGCAAATGTAAGACTGACTACTCTACAGTTGTCTTTCAGTATTCGTCTCCAGGTTGCTAACATGAGTATCAATGAGGTAAGTATTGGGATATTGTAACATGCTACAGTTTTATATAGTGACTGTATTGGGGGTGGGGGAGTGATTTTGTTACCAGACCAAAGAATAAGAACTGGACAAAACTTAATTCCAGGCTTGTCGGTGCTCCTGTACTCGTTCTAGTGTTCTCTTTCTGGTCTGGTTAATGTAGGAGGCATCAAATGTGTTTCTCACTGTATGCAGGGATGTGCTGGGAAAACTGCTTCTTGTACGCACTCCAGAAGTTCAGGCTGCCTACGGTAGCCCACTCTCCATCCGACATGATGCTTGTAATACAAACTGGACAGCAAAATAACTCGGGTTTGCAGGTGGAAAAATAAATACCCTAAAAAAAAAAACGGAAAGAAAGGTTTCCTGCTGTCAGCTGTAGTGAAAACTGTGAGGTTATCCCTGGCATTGCTGGCAGCTGTAGTGAAAGCTGTGAGTTTATCCCTGGCATTGCTGATAACTGTAGTGAAAGCTGTGGGATTATCCCTGGCATTGTTGACAACTGTAGTGAAAGCTGTGAAGTTATCCTTGGCATTACTGACAATTGTAGTGAAAGCTGTGAGGTTATCCCTGACATTGCTGACAACTGTAGTGAAAGCTGTGAAGTTATCCCTGGCATTGCTGGCAGCTGTATTGAAAGCTCTGAGATTATCTCTGGCATTGCTGACAGTTGTAGTGAAAGCTGTGAAGTTATCCTTGGCATTGCTGACAATTGTAGTGAAAGCTGTGAGGTTATCCCTGACATTGCTGACAACTGTAGTGAAAGCTGTGAAGTTATCCCTGGCATTGCTGGCAGCTGTATTGAAAGCTCTGAGATTATCTCTGGCATTGCTGACAGTTGTAGTGAAAGCTGTGAGATTATCCCTGGCATTGCTGACAACTGTAGTGAAAGCTAGGAGATTATCCCTGGCATTGCTGACAAATGTAGTGAAAGCTGTGAGGTTATCCCTGACATTGCTGATAACTGTAGTGAAAGCTGTGAGGTTATCCCTGGCATTACTGACAGCTGTAGTGAAAGCTGTGAGGTTATCCCTGGCATTGCTGACAGCTGTAGTGAAAGCTGTGAGGTTATCCCTGACATTGCTGATAACTGTAGTGAAAGCTGTGAGGTTATCCCTGACATTGCTGACAGCTGTAGTGAAAGCTGTGAGGTTATCCCTGACATTGCTGATAACTGTAGTGAAAGCTGTGAGGTTATCCCTGGCATTGCTGACAGCTGTAGTGAAAGCTGTGGGATTATCCCTGGCATTGCTGGCAGCTGTAGTGAAAGCTGTCGGATTATCCCTGGCATCGAGTCATCAGATACTAATATATCATTTTCTGAAATGTTTCTGATAATCAGCAACACCTACAACATGGAAAAATAAGACAGTTTTTATTTCACGGGCAGGTCTCGTTTATAACTGATAAGAAGAGAACAAATATTGTAGGATTAAACCTCGAAAAAATCGTAGACAAAGCACTTTAGTGAGACGTGAAAGAAAGAAAAATCACAAGAGAATTACCTGGGATTCGAACACGGACTCCGGTAGGACGAGCAGCCGTCCAGCCACGAGAGAACAGCGTACTATCGACTTAGCCAATTAACTAAAGGCACTCCCCATCTTATCGCTAATACCATGATTATAACGGCCAAATAATGAGTAATTATGTATGGCTACTCTGTATTCTCTTTTATGACATTCTTCTTCTTCTTCTTCTTCTTCTTCTTCTTCCCCTGTGACTATGAGCTGGTGTTCTTTTCAGCCGACTCGGTGAAGATACGAGGGACAGTATCGTGTCTGCTAGAGAGCGGGTTATGGTGGCTATTGTTATTTCCAGTCTATCTTGAGTGAAGCTAGAGACCAGGTGCGCAATACTTCTTTAGCAGACTCCACCACCATGGGGACTATGGCAACCCTGCCCCGTTAGCCAGGCTAGGCTTGTCACTGAGGGTATCAGCGGTGAGGCGGGACAGGGTCTTGGTCAGTTTTAGTTCGCCAACCCTGGCGAAAGCATGTCAGAATCTTACTGATGCTATGTAACCGAATATGAAGCAATATAACAGAATAGCGTTTTTTGTTGTTGCTGTTACTATGTGTAACTATGTGTGTAACTATTTATAGCTGCCGACTACTTATGTCTTATATCCTTCCCGTGCCGTTAAACGTCACATAGGGCTCGCAAAGTAGTTCGCCAATTTTTCGTGTCTTCGGCGAGTCTTTCAACCTCATCAAGGGATTTTATGCATGTTAATTTGGCCTCTCTTAACAAAGTCCTCTTCAGAGTTTCACGCGGTCTGCCTCTTTTTCTTTGGCCTGTTGTGTTCCACTTGATAGCTTGTTTTGAGATTCTCTGATAATTTCTTCTCATCAAGTGACCAACATATGTCCACCTCCTTTTCCTGATCACCCATGAGACTGGTTGTTGTTCAGTCATCTGTCTTATCTCTGCATTGTTCTTGAATTCGTTCCACTTGATGCCGAGTATTTTCCTCAAGCATTTGTTTTCAAAAGAGTCTAATTTCTTTTCTATTTCTTTAGTTGTTTTCCAGCTTTCGCATGCATAAATGAGGGTGGATATTACATTTGAATTGAATAGTCTTAACTTGGTTTTTGTGCTTATAACTTTTGAATTCCATATGTTCTCAAGATTCTTGAAGATCGATGCTGCCTTTGCAATTCTGATTCTAACTTGCTTTCTAGTGTCACCCTTCTGGTCTATGTAGCTGCCAAGGTATGTAAATTGATTGACTTCTTCAATATCTGTCCCTTCTATGTGTATTTTTCCATTTTGATTATTTGGAATTTTCATTCCCAGAAAGAAACTCGCTGACTACTACTGGTAACTATTTCTGTTTCAGTATTTCTGCTTATCACTGTGAAATACTAGAGTTACTAAAGTTAATTTACACTCTTACACACGCCTGTATAGATTACTAAAGTTAAGTTACACCCTTACAAACGCTTGAATAGATTATGCACTCTTCAGACTAAATAACACACAGGAACACTTTTACTCAAACGTGGCACAACAGCCATATAAGACGAACTGCTTCTGTATACACTGAGAACGTTTACTACATGAAGCATGGTAATGATGATCGGCGATGTGACGTGCACGAATATGTGGCATAAGATATCTCTCAAGACAGAGAACAACATAAAGAACAATTCCGGCGGCTACACTTCGTCAACAGACGATCGCCGCCATATGAATTCTCAGTCTGGCATTCTTACCACAACTAACTACATCACAGCACAGTGTAGCACAAAAACTAACACTACATGCTTTCACGACATTCTAACTCGGACTTTATCGAAATCTCAAGATTTCTCTCTAACCCGCTTAGCATGAGCCAGGTAAATCCAGTGCCAGGTGAGACATGGGCAGGTAATCTGACAAGATTACTGGCAGGTGTGGGCCATACGCTTTAAAATAAAGTCTTTCATAATTGTCTCATTATTTATCTGTCTTTACTCAAATACTGTTGCAGCTAAACTTCGTGTAATCTTGTCCTCATTTAGTGAGAGATACTTATTTCAAGACTGACCTTTCAGGTCTAATATTTTCTCAAAGTTTGACCCATCCTTCTTGCTCCTAATGTCGATCCTTTTTTTCACCCTAGAGAACTACCCAAATCAAATTCAAAGCATGCTTGTCCCGTATTTCATGTGCATAAACTGTTATCCATTTATATGGAATAGTTCTTGCTATTTTTTTTTCCAAGGTAAAGACAGTGCATTTGATTATTTCGTATAAAAGGCTGTAACGTCAGTATCGTGTTCTCTGTTTTAATAATATTACGATTCCTTCATGGAATTATGATAGGTAAAGGTCAAAGATAAAATCTCCGTTTCAATTCCAGTAAGACGTATTGAGGATACGGTGTTAGGCCCGTATTTCCAAGACCTCCAACACATAAAAGTCTGATGTGGTCATTATTACGCCTGGTCACATGTGCCTTCCCAGATTTCTCTGGTACCCATTTTTAGAGGCTGGTGGGACCCGGAGGGCTTTTTTTTTTGAGTGTGGTGGTACCTTTAAAAACGTCCCCACTGCTTGGACTTGAACCCAGTACCACGGGATTATTAGACCGAGCACCTAACCATTCAACCAACCAGGCTACTATAGAGCTATAATAACAACACCATTTTAAGAAATAAAGAAATGCTTATTAAACTTCTGTCATGATATTGCTACTTTACGAAGTTCTGTTTGAAAGATTACGAATACATTGCCGCTTTATTCTCAAGTTTTTGTTTTTTTTGTAGGCTGAAATGTTAAGTAATGTAAGGTAATGATAGATACTGCTTCATTTCCCAACCAACATAGTTGACGTTTTTTTATTATAAAGTTGTGTATGTGGTCTTGGATGTGTAAGAGTTTATGAACCTATATAACTGTGACAGTAATTCTGCCTTTTTCTACGTGTGTGTTTTGTGTGTGTGTAATTCTTGACAGTTTGATGTCCAAAATTCATTTCAGAGTATTCTAGGCGACCTGACGGACAGTCAAAACCAAGTGAATGCAAATTCCTCGCTAGAAGTTTTCAGACTTTGGGTTGTACAACATAAGTTTGAACTAAAATATGATTACGTCATTCTGCTCACTGGGTAAGCTGTATATCCATCCATCCATCCATCCATCCATCCATCCATCCATCCATCCATCCATCCATCCATCAGTCAATCGATCTATCAATCCATCCATCCATCCATCCATCCATCCATCAGTCCATACATCCATAGATACATACATACACATATACATACATACACACATACACACACATCTGCATACATACATACAAACATACATATGTATATATATATGTATATATACACTTGTATGGCTATTTATCAGCCTCTTTATACAGTTAACATATAAAATTACACTGCCCCGATCTATCGAAAGAAGGCATTTACCACAGATAAAGTAGGAAAAGATAAAGAAAATAAAAAACATCTCTTCACCCACCCAGCTTGGCCTCCCCCTAACCCACCCCTCACCCCCAAAAATACAGATTCCGCCCCCGCCCCCCCCCCCTCCAAAAAAAAACGTATTTCGTTTACCCGTATCTCAAAATCATTCTCTGAATACAACCAGGAACTAACAAACACAAAACAGCCTTTACACGTATGATTTGTTGTAAATAGAAAGAATCTCACAGTTGTTATGTGACTTCTCATGCTCGTATGTAGGTCACCGGTACAGTTTCAGCCAAGCATAAAGTAACATCAAGATGGCAGCATCATCATCATCAGGTGCCGTACCGACTGGCGTTGGCTATTATGCTTCTCCAGAGTATCCGATCCTTCATGCAGGCCATCAGTTCAGTTGGTGATCTCCTCTCACACCAACCCGTCAGACTGTCCAGTATCATTTCTTTTGGTCTTCCTCTTGATCTTCTTCCTTCTATTTTTCCTGTTGTTATAATATTTTCAATGCCCCCTCTTCTCATTGCCTGTCCTATGAAAGTACATTGTCTCTCTCTTATTTATTTTTTTTTTGACAAGATTTTTTTGTCTCTCCAGCTCTTCTCATACATTCTTCATTAGTTATTTAAGATGGCAGGCAGTTAATAAACAGCGCGCTCTTAACTTTATTTCGAAGTAACCACTGGCTGTGAGCAGACAAAATACGGGCTGAAAATACACAATATTACCGTGTTCTTAACTCAGCAGTGCGTCTTCCTTACTTTAATGTAATAAGACTCCATTTTTTGGGTGATATTTACAACAGCTTCGGCGTAGAGATGTTTCCAAAAGAACATAATAGAAGGACTTTTTTTTTTATTGAGAAGAAACCATGGGGTCTTGAGACATAGTTTATGATAGGGTTCATCTCAACCCAAACAGAAAGTAATGATGTGGAGACATGTGTGATATTTGGTCGTCTTAATATGGACGTTTATTTATTTGTATGTTTAAATCTTATTGCACGGTTATTGCGCTCCTCATTATTTCTATTGCTTGTTTGTTATACACCAGATATGGTACATATCTGTGTCCGACAGATTTTTTTAAAATGTTAATGTTTAATATGACAGGCAGCTGATTTAAATTTTCTGTTCCTTTTTTTTTTTAGAAATTAATTGTAGGATAAATATTTCATAATAAAAAGTTCAGGTTGATTTATTAGATCATTTTAAAACGCTTTAATTTTCTCTATTAGTATTTAACGACAGAATGTAATGGCAGTGTTTTAAAAAGACACATAAGGTTCTTCTGGAATCCTGAACTGCGACCTTTGCCACCGCGTGGGTGGTGGTTGGGTTGGGGGGGGGGGAGGTAAGGGGTTGCTTCAAAAGCCAGAAGTTGACCCAAGAAGCGACATCTTCATTTTATTCCCCCACCATGCAAGGATCACGACGAGACGTATCCCCTCCCCCCTTTTTTTTCTTGTTTTCCTACCCAAAGGAGTGCATCGCCATCGATTAATAAAGTTTCCAGCTATTCCAGTTCATTTCATTCATTCATTTGCATGTCCTTTGCGGAACTTTGCCTCCCTAACAGCACTCCTGTAGGCCTCGCGGTTGTGAGCAAGATGGCCTGCTGCTGATGCATCCATACTAGTCCAGTTAGCTTAGTTAAATATTTACAAAAATAAATGTATTTTCGTTTATTAAGACTTATACTAACATAAACCATTGTAAACAGTTTTTAAAACTATTTATTAAAAATCTTTTTGTCATATGATTTTATTCTACAGCTGAAAGTTAATACAATAATTTTAAACTTGCTTAAATTTTAAAAAAAAACAGCAAACAGGTTTTCCCGAGGTAAAACATGGCAACTGTAACGAATGATTAAATAAAACGTTTGTGTGTGGTGGGTTTTGATTGGTAGTCTCCTGAGTTTAAAATGATTGTGAAAGGTTAGGTATTAACCGTTTGTTTCTCATTCTTTCAGATATACTTTACAGAGCGATACTTATGAATCTTTGACTAAAGGTGAGCAGATATCAATGATTTATGTGTATCTCATGAGCAAATACCAATGATTTGTGTGTATCTCATGAGCAAATACCAATGATTTGTGTGTATCTCATGAGCAAATATCAATGATTTGTGTGTATCTCATGAGCAAATACCAATGATTTGTGTGTATCTCATGAGCAAATACCAATGATTTTCTTCAAAATCTGCTATTTGGAAGAATTTGCATTTCTTCCAGACATGCCCAGAGGACATGCCATATGATGTAAATTTTTATAAAACAAATTTTAATGTGATCATGTCTATTTTGAATGATGAGAAGAAAGATAAATGACGACTGCCGTAAAACTGGTATTAGAAGGTAAAAAGAGGTGACTAATTTGAATGATGGAAGCCTTGTGAAGGATGCTAAAGCCTATTAGTATGCGACTAAAATCTTCAGATCGTTCATATTATCAGTAAAAAAAAACTTGCTCAAAACAATTTGAAAATACATTCAAATATACTTTTAATATACTTTATAACATCTATTGTCTCCAGGTCGAGCATATATTGGGAGAATGTGGGACACAAATGGATACAGCACGGCTATCATACAAGAAGATGGCGGATTTCAGAGTGCTCATTTTGTAGCCCACGAAGCTGGACATAAGTAGGTTGTGAGCGAGTGAAAAATAGTGTCTCATTTAACTTGTCACAGTTCATTTTGAGTGATGTAGACAGAATAACAGGCTTGTGCCTGTATTTGTTTTACAACCAACCTTGTCATACTGCAGTAGTGAGAAGAATCTTCATTACTTCCAAGAAGACAGCAATGCGATATCTCTCTTGGCAGTTTTACATGAAATGACTGTTTCCGTAACTTTCTGCCAGTTTTGCAGTAGCGACTCTTGCAGGAATATGAACAACACATAAGGAGCATATATGTAATGTAATATTAGCTTTTTCCCCGTGAAGTTTCTTATGTGTAATATTGGCTCTTTCCGGTGAAGTTTCTTATGTAAATACCCGACAATATCAACCAGATTGAACACATCTCTCTCTCTCTGAACCTTAAGTGCCAAGGGCACATGGGGCTTCCGCAAGGGTTTTCCACAAATGCCTGTCCTTTGCCTTTTTTCCTGCTCTTGCCCAGGTGAGCCCTCTATTACTCAACATCCTTTCTGTTGTTCTTCTCCATGTCTCTTTTGGTCTACCCTTACTTCTGTTCCCCTGTGGTGTCCATCGTAGTGCTATTTTTGGTAGTGAGTTGTCAGTCATTCGGAGCACATGTCCCAACCATCGCCAGCGTCTTTCCTCAATAACTGTTGTCAGTGGTTTCATCTGCATTTCTGCTAATAAGATGTTATTTCTTATATTGTTTTGCCAAAATATTTTTCTAATTCTTCGTAAACATTTAGTCTGGAAAGAATTCAACTTGTTTTCTATGGTTTTGGTGATTTTCCAGCATTCACTTCCATAGAGTAGTACACTTAGAACATTACTCTTAAATATCTTGATTTTCATATTTATGCTTAGTTTTTTTTAATTTCCATATAGTCTGCAGCACTGCAAAAGCCTGGTTTGCTCTAGTAAGTCTGCTGGTGATGTCTTCTGTGCTGTCTCCATTTTCTACTACTCTGCTGCCAAGGTATACAAATTCGTTGACCTCCTCCACTAACTTGTTATCTACTCTGAGTACATTTCTGTTGTTCACATTTTGCTTCATTAACTTTGTCTTTCCTACGTTGATCTTTAGTCCTATGTTGTGTGCATTCTGAGTTAGCTTGTTTATTTTATCTTACTTATCTTTGTGACTGCTTGATAACAGACAAATGTCGTCCGCAAAGTCAAGGTCCTCCAGCACTGTGCCAATATTCGTTGTACTTACTTTTATATCAGTTATGGTAAACTGTTATTTGTATCTTATGAGCAAATACCAATGATTTGTGTGTATCTCATGAGCAAATACCAATGATTTGTGTGTATCTCATGAGCAAATACCAATGATTTGTGTGTATCTCATGAGCAAATACCAATGATTTGTGTGTATCTCATGAGCAAATACCAATGATTTGTGTGTATCTCACGAGCAAATACCAATGATTTGTGTGTATCTCATGAGCAAATACCAATGATTTGTGTGTATCTCACGAGCAAATACCAATGATTTGTGTGTATCTCATGAGCAAATACAATGATTTGTGTATATCTCATGAGCAAATACCAATGATTTGTGTGTATCTCATGAGCAAATATCAATGATTTGTGTGTATCTCATGAGCAAATACCAATGATTTGTGTGTACCTCATGAGCAAATACCAATGATTTTCTTCAAAATCTGCTATTTGGAAGAATTTGCATTTCTTCCATACATGCCCAGCGGACATGCCATAGGATGTAAATTTTTATAAAACAAATTTTAATGTGATCATGTCTATTTTGAATGATGAGAAGAAAGATAAATGACGACTGCCGTAAAACTGGTATTAGAAGGTAAAAAGAGGTGACTAATTTGAATGATGGAAGCCTTGTGAAGGATGCTAAAGCCTATTAGTATGCGACTAAAATCTTCAGATCGTTCATATTATTAGTAAAAAAAAAAAACTTGCCCAAAACAATTTGAAAATACATTCAAATATATTTTTTAATATACTTTATAACATCTATTGTCTCCAGGTCGGGCATATATTGGGAGAATGTGGGACACAAATGGATACAGCACGGCTATCATACAAGAAGATGGCGGATTTCAGAGTGCTCACTTTGTAGCCCACGAAGCTGGACATAAGTAGGTTGTGAGCGAGTGAAAAATAGTGTCTCATTTAACTTGTCACAGTTCATTTTGAGTGATGTAGACAGAATAACAGGCTTGTGCCTGTATTTGTTTTACAACCAACCTTGTCATACTGCAGTAGTGAGAAGAATCTTCATTACTTCCAAGAAGACAGCAATGCGATATCTCTCTTGGCAGTTTTACATGAAATGACTGTTTCCGTAACTTTCTGCCAGTTTTGCAGTAGCGACTCTTGCAGGAATATGAACAACACATAAGGAGCATATATGTAATGTAATATTAGCTTTTTCCCCGTGAAGTTTCTTATGTGTAATATTAGCTCTTTCCGGTGAAGTTTCTTATGTAAATACCCGACAATATCAACCAGATTGAACACATCTCTCTCTCTCTCTGAACCTTAAGTGCCCAGGGCACATGGGGCTTCCGCAAGGGTTTTCCACAAATGCCTGTCCTTCGCCTTTTTTCCTGCTCTTGCCCAGGTGAGCCCTCTATTACTCAACATCCTTTCTGTTGTTCTTCTCCATGTCTCTTTTGGTCTACCCTTACTTCTGTTCCCCTGTGGTGTCCATCGTAGTGCTATTTTTGGTAGTGAGTTGTCAGTCATTCGGAGCACATGTCCCAACCATCGCCAGCGTCTTTCCTCAATAACTGTTGTCAGTGGTTTCATCTGCATTTCTGCTAATAAGATGTTATTTCTTATGGTGTTTGGCCAAAATATTTTTCTAATTCTTCGTAAACATTTAGTCTGGAAAGAATTCAACTTGTTTCTATGGTTTTGGTGATTTTCCAGCATTCACTTCCATAGAGTAGTACACTTAGAACATTACTCTTAAATATCCTGATTTTCATATTTATGCTTAGTTTTTTTTTATTTCCATATAGTCTGCAGCATTGCAAAAGCCTGGTTTGCTCTAGTAAGTCTGCTGTTGATGTCCTCTGTGCTGTCTCCATTTTCTACTACTCTGCTGCCAAGGTATACTTCTTCTTCTTCTTCTTCGTTCACTTCTACCACCAAAAACCGCACTGTGAACCTACTGAATTCATGCCTGTGGTCCTCGTTAGGTCCCGTGGTCCCCTGTGTGGTCCAAAATAGACCACACGAGATCCACGAAAGGACCACAAGAGATTCAGAGTGTCACAGTGCTTTAGCCTGTATTCTTGGTGGGTCTCGGAAGCGGGATTGCGTGACACCGTGGTTTTCATTGCACCAGTTTAGTCTAGGGTTGGACTTTCTCACCGGAAGACCTTGACGTGTTTAGGATATCAGTGCATCCCCGCTGGGTGAGAGGCGGTAGCCCACCCAGGCCAGAGTTGGACTTTCTCACCGGAAAACCTCGACGTGTTTTGAGATACCCGTGTATCACCGCCGGGTGAGAGGTGGTTGCCCATCCAGTCCAGGGTTGGACTTTCTCACCGGAAAACCTCAGCGTGATTAGGATACGCAAACATCCCCGCCGGGTGAGAGGTGGTTGCCTATCTAGACTTCCCTGGTCCAGTGTCTCCGACTTCAGCATTTTGCGGTCGTGGCCGCTACCCTTCCTAGTTGTGACCAGGATGGAGCTTTTGTCCAGGAGGACGAATCCTCGCCACTAGTGACTTCTACCCCTGGGTTGAGCCGGTTTAGGCATTATCCCAGTATGGGCGTGTTTGGGATGGGACCGACCTCTAGAGCAGAGGTACTGTGACATGCATAGCCTTCAAGATTCACCCCTGGCATGAGCCGGTTTAGGCAAAATTCACAAGTATGGGTGTTTATCAGGCGTTACCGACCTCTAGAGCGGAGGTGGCATGACATGTCTAGCCATCAAGTTTCACCCCTGGTGTGTGCCGGTTTAGGCATATTTCACCAGTGTAGGTGTATTTCGGACGTGGGCGGCCTCTAGAGCAGAGGTGCCGTGGTATAGCTCTCGTAGCGATACTACTGGACATACCGGTTAAACTTCACTTTCCAACACCTTTTCCCATCGGCTCCGCACAGCAACCTTTATTTCTTTTCCGCATTTACTTCCTTAACCGGGAGGAGCTTCACTCCACGCACGGCATATGAAGAGTCTCGCCAGCAGTTAGCCAAGGTATACAAATTCGTTGACCTCCTCCACTAACTTGTTATCTACTCTGAGTACATTTCTGTTGGTCACATTTTGCTTCATTAACTTTGTCTTTCCTACGTTGATCTTTAGTCCTATGTTGTGTGCATTCTGAGTTAGCTTGTTTATTTTATCTTACATATCTTTGTGACTGCTTGATAACAGACAAATGTCGTCCGCAAAGTCAAGGTCCTCCAGCACTGTGTCAATATTCGTTGTACTTAGTTTTATATCAGTTATGGTAAACTGTTATTTGTATCTTAACTATATGGGGCAGAGACGCTGCCCGCTCTGGCAGTTAGCAATCCAAAGTTATATGGTGTGGGTGTCGGTGGGTTTGTAAAATACAGAAGTGACAAGACTGTCTCTGCCAATAGATATTTTTGATGTCTAAAAAGTTGACAGACTTGTCAGAAATTTCTGAAGTGAATTTGATGTTCTGATTAATCGAGTTGGCGAATTCAGTAAGATTTTATATAGTTCGTACTTCGGAATTTTTGTATCACAGCTTTACTGCAGTGGCTTCGTGTATTGTTATATACTTAGTTTTATATACTTATAAGTTATATATTTAGTTTTATATACCTATAGTTATGTACTTAGTTTTATATACTTATAGTTGTATACTTAGTTTTATATAAGTATAGTTATATTCTTAATTTTATATAAGTATAGTTATATACTTAGTTTTATATACTTATAGTTATAGATTTAGTTTTATATATTTATAGTTATATATTTAGTTTTATATACCTATAGTTATATACTTGGTTTTATATACTTGTAGTTATATACTTATACACTAATTCTTCCTGCTCGTTTTGCTCCAGTCAGAGTTTGAAAAAGCGGTCACTGTGTCCTGCTTCCCATTGGGTACGATGCTGTGCCACACCACGTTTACGGCATGGGCTGCAAATAACATCAAGCTCGCAGTTCCATGGAGACTGACACTGGAAGAAGAAGAAGAAGAAGAAGAAGAAGAAGAAGCGCAGCAGCAGCAGAAGAAGAAGAAGAAGGAGAAGAGGGTGTAGAAGAAGAAGAAGAAGGAGAAGAAGAAGAAGAAAAAGAAGAAAGAGAAGAAGGTGTAGAAGAAGAAGAAGAAGAAAAAGAAGAAGAAGCGCAGCAGCAGCAGAAGCAAAAGAAGAAGAAGAAGAGGAAGAAACAGCAGCAGCAGCAGAAGAAGAAGAAGGAGAAGAAGGTGTAGAAGAAGAAGAAGAAGAAGAAGAAGCGCAGCAGCAGCAGCAGAAGAAGAAGAAGAAGAAGAAAAAAAAGAAGAAGAAGGTGTAGAAGAAGAAGAAAAAGAAGAAGAAGAAGAAGAAGCGCAGCAGCAGCAGCAGAAGAAGAAGAAAAAGAAGAAGAAGAAAAAGAAGAAGGAGAAGAAGGTGTAGAAGAAGAAGAAGAAGAAGAAGCGCAGCAGCAGCAGCAGCAGCAACAGCAGAAGAAGAAAAAGAAGAAGAAGAAAAAGAAGAAGAAGGAGAAGAAGGTGTAGAAGAAGAAGAAGAAGAAGCGCAGCAGCAGCAGCAGAAACAAAAGAAGAAGAAGAAGAAGAGGAAGAAACAGCAGCAGCAGCAGAAGAAGAAGAAGGAGAAGAAGGTGTAGAAGAAGAAGAAGAAGAAGAAGAAAAAGAAGAAGAAGCCAGAAGAATCTTAACGATATTGAACTGTGAAAGGTTTTATTAACCGTGACGGACATCTTATTTACCTGTTCAGTAATAATTTGGGATCAGAGTAATCCTGAGAGATGTCAAGTATTCCTTGTGTTGCTATGACCCAGTCGTGATTGAATATGCCGCTTGTATATTCCTAGTCTGGGGTCACAACATGACGGAGAAGCAACAAGTTGGAGCTGCAGCCCGCAAGACGGTTTCATCATGAGCAGTGTAAGGAAAGATGTTGCAAATCAAACCAACGCGTGGCATTTTTCAAACTGCTCGGCTGTAGCAGTTAACAAAATGATAACTGGTGTCACATCAACACCATCATCATCATCATCATCGTAAGTAATGTGATTTTTTTTCCTCAGAAAACTGGTTGTTTGCACTTTTTGTTGGCACTGCCATTTAGAAAGAATTTTGTAAAAAAAAATGTTACAGAAAAGTAAGAGTCAGGCTGCTGGCTGGTAGAATTTGAAGTTGACAGAACCAACAACTGACTGGCACAATTAGTGATCATACTCTTTGGTGGTTACTGGAGCAGAGAGCAGAACATGTATGGGGTGTGCCCCGAGTGCGATGACGCTAATTCCTAGATTCTAGACTCAAGATCTAGACGGAACATTTGCGGAAGTTCTCCGACGAGTTCTCCTAGTATCAAATCCAGAAACGATGTTCTTTCAATTCCACTGCGTTCTCGTCTGGTATGGTCCATCTATTCATTTGTCGTTCGATCTTATCCTCTAATGAGAACTCTATTCCAGGTCCATCATTTCGTCTGATGATCAGAGAAGTATAGATTATCCCAGTTCCACTGCTTGAGCTCTAAGTTTCTGGATTAAAAATCATCCATCCACTGTACGACGATTTAGTACTTCTGAATATATATTATTAGGTGCTGGGGTCGTGTAGCGCTCAATCCACTCGCCTGCCAATCAGAAGGTCCGTGGTTCGATTCCGCACTTGGACAGAATATCTTCGGACTGTCCAGCACCAGGGTCAAGCTAGCTTTGAAAAAAAATGGGTACCTAGGATTTCCCTGGAAAAACAGAAACAGCAAGGATAAGCGCTGGCACCTCTACCTCAAATCCTGTAGTGGACTAGAAATATGAAGGCGCTAACACTTCATACCCCCTACATCCCGCAGGTGTCACTGGACATAGGGATTATTTAGAAAAACACACACTGAGTGTAACTGACAGCAGTTGTTTCGCTTCGATCTCGAATATCATCCTACTTAAAATAAGTCGGTTTTTTTTTTTCATCATTCATTCATTTGCATGTCCCTTGCGGAACTTGGCCTCCCTATGAGCTCTCCTGTAGGCCTCTCGATTGTGAGCTTGGTGGCCTGCTACTGATGCATCCATTTACAGATCATCAACGATGTCTTGCAGACATCTTCGCCTTGGTCTTCCTTTATTTTTTTTTTTATAGCATGCAGTATTTCATCACATCTTTATCAATGAATGTTAGAAAACGAGTCCTAAAATGCTATATTGAACCTATCTTGTTATATGGAAGTGAATCATGGACAACAGGCAGGTCTGCACAAAAATCATTGGAAGCAGCAGAAATGTGGTTTATTAGAAGAATGTTGCGAATCCCCTGGACAGCAAAAATAACTAATGAAGAATGTAGGAGAAGAGCTGGAGAGACAAAAAACCTTGTCAAAAAGATAAGAGAGAGACAATATACTTTCATAGGACATGCAATGAGAAGAGGGGGCATTGAAAATATTATAACAACAGGAAAAATAGAAGGAAGAAGATCAAGAAGAAGACCAAGAGAAATGATACTGGACAGTCTGACGGGATGGTGTGAGAAGAGATCACCAACTGAACTGATGGCCTGCATGAGGGATGGATACTCTGGAGAAGCATAATAGCCAACGCCAGTCGGCACGGCACATGATGATGATGATGATGCAGTATTTCAGATAACCTTTTAGACAAAACAATGATTTTGTAAAGGCTTGTTACTGTATCGCTAAATTAAGTTTCGAGTGAATAATGTAGGTTGCTTTCTTCCTTAAATTGTGAAAGATCACGTTACTGGAAATGGACAGACATTACTAGAAAGATTCTAGGAAAAGTAGAAAATTAGTGGTTTTGTTTTAATGAGAAGACTACATCCGATATAAGGTAATTTGCGAGAGGGAAAGAGTTAGAGAGAAAAGGAAAGAAGAATAGTGTGTAAAATGATTTATCCATGTTTATGCTCTCTAATTGGAACTCTGTCCTGCGTTTTCATTTTTTCATCTCTTTTTATCTCATTTTCTGTTTTTCTTTTCTTTTCTGTCTATATCTCCCTCTTGCTCTCTTTTTATCTTTCACTAGTTTCCTCTCACTCTTTTTCTCTACTTTTATTTTTCTATCCCTCTTTTTCTATGATCTTTACTCTTTAGCTCTCTCTCTTTCTTTCTCACATACACTCTCTTTATGTCTTCTTTTGATTCTCTCTCCCTCTTTTTTTCTCTTCTTCATTATTTTTCTCTCATTCTCTTATTTTCTCTTTCTCTCCTTCTCTCTCTCTCTCTCTCTCTCTCTCTGTATCACCGTCTAGTTCTCCCTCTCTGTGTATCACTCTCTAGTTCTTTCTCTGTATCACTCTCTAGCTATCACTCTCTAGTTCTCTCTGTATCACTCTCTAGTTCTCTCTCTGTATCACTCTCTAGCTCTCTCTGTATCACTCTCTAGTTCTTTCTCTGTATCACTCTCTAGCTCTCTCTGTATCATTCTCTAGCTCTCTCTGTATCACTCTCTAGCTCTCTCTGTATCACTCTCTAGCTCTCTCTGTATCACTCTCTAGCTCTCTCTGTATCACACTCTAGTTCTCTCTCTCTCTCTCTCTTGTCATTCTCTCCGCCTTCTCTCACAAGAAGCTAAATGAACTAAAATCTCTGCTTAGAAAGCCTGTGTTTTACTCCCCCCCCCCCCCCCACCCAGATCAAACAGCTACAGCACGAGTTTACCTCCAATGTTGGAGTTCACTTCTACAGCAAACATTGCTGCTGGTCAGTTGTACCCTGCTGATGTACAGTGCCAGATGATGTACGGAAGCACGTCTCGTGTGTGTCTGGTAGGTACTTTCTGCTGTCAGTAGAACTATAGAGATTTGGCATGATGATGGACAGAAAGATAGAGTGAGAAAGAATGAGGAAGTGAGAGACAGAGAGAAAGAGGAGAGAGAAAGAGGGGAAGTGAGAGAGAGAGTAAGAAAGGGTGAGATAGAGAGAAAGAGATGGAGAACAGGAGAGACAGCGAGAGAAAGAGAGGGGGAGAAGAAAGAGAGAGAGAGAAAGAAAAGAATGAGAGAGAAAGAAAGAGAGATTGAGTGAGAGAGAGAAAGGGGAGAGGGGAGCCTAACAATATCCCCAATATGCCTTAATGTCATGGAAACGGGGATTTTACCTTACCCACCTGGTGGACTAAAACAAAATGGCTAAAACAGTGTAGGTAAACAGTTTGCACCACTTTACAAAACTTCCTTCTCTGAGGCCCTAGACATCATTACCAGCATCAGCAATCCAACCAGTAATGGCATTAGTATCATCAGCAATCCAACCAGTAATGGCATTAATATCATCAGTAGCGCCTTCCTCAATAATGTTTTTAGTAGCTTAAACAATTACAGCAACATTAAGATATAAGGGCAGTATAAGGCAACTGAACAAAATAACACAGCTGGGTCATGTCGATTATCTTCATTACTCTTCAGGGTTCTAACTTTCCAAATATCAGCGACATCTGCACGTCCATGTACTGCTTGGATCCTTTCCAGTCCACCAGCACTAGCGTCGTGTGCTCTGAGAAATTCGCCGCTGAGGGAACTTCATGTGGAGACAAGAAAGTGAGTAGTTCCTGACAGGTTATATCACTTTTTTGATCATCGAAATTTTAATTTACATATGCTAGTTTACCTCCAGTGGCGGATTACCCATAAAGCTGAATAGGCTTAGGCCTAGGGGGGGGGGGGGCCCTGGAGGGCAGGTGGGCCCAGCGTCAAAAAAGATAGAAAGAAAGAAAGAAAACCTCTGGAAATACAGATTATTGTTTCATATGACAATCATTTATAACTAGTACTTTTGCACCAGCACATTGTGTTGTCCAAACGACAGCGACGTATCAGTTTGTGTTTAGTCTGCTCAAGACAATAGTAATAGTAGAGATCACAACTAGAGGGGGAAACGGGGCATATATCAGAAGATGGTGGCTATAGTTTGAGGGCCGTTATTAAATTAAGTCTGGGTGCCTGGGTGGTAATTAATCCGACATTGTTTGCCTTGTGTCACTTACCGTTTGTCCGATCTTATATGTGTGTCTGAATATCTTTAGCCTGACTGGTTGTCAAATTATGCTAAATAAATCTTTAGCCTGATTGGTTGTCAAATTATGCTAATTAAATCTTTAGCCTGATTGGTTGTCAAATTATAATAATTAAATCTTTAGCCTCATTGGTTATCAAATTATGTTGATTAATTGTTCTGTTTTATTCGAACAAATTCATTTGACATTATCATAGATGTTCTTCTTTTCTGTCTTTTTGTTCTCTTTGTTCCTTTTAGTTGCTCATCACGTACTCCCAATGGAGCAGAAGGCATCAACAAAGTTTCCCCAGTCAATCCTGTCTTGAACAAGTCGGGATACCTCAAACCACGTCTTTCTCACTTCCTTGACTTTGTCCTGTACTGTGCGTCTCCATGTCCTCAATGACCTGCCCCTCTTTCTTTTCCCTTGAGGTGTCCAAGTCAAGACGGTCTAGGGGTGTCTTGTTTTTTTTTTTTTCCATTCGTAGTATGTGGCCCATACTTCAGTTAATTGTGAATTTGTTGTCACTGCAGTATAAAGGAGTAGAGATAGTCAGAAGTGTATGGTGCAGTTTAATATATATATATCTATAAGAAGTTAAGGTGAGAAAGAATAGAAAAAAAGACAATGGAGGAACAAGCCGTTATAGATGTGGTAAATTCACCAAAATATTTTGCACAATGTTTATTTTAATCATGAAAAAATGGCCGTCATTATTATTATTATTATTATTATCATTGTTATTACTTACAGTGTGTCAATTCCCAGGTGAAGGTATAATTTATTTCGCTTTAACTTTTCTTTCAATTGTACTCACATACCGCCTGGGTTTGATAATATTAAGTCGCGGACTGTTATGTATCTGTCTTTAGCAAAGATTGCTTATAATTTAGGGAAACAAATAAAGAAAGATATATTTCTTGCAAAATAAGAAATATTGTGAAATAATAAGTTAGTATTTTTTTTCTTTTTTTGTTTGTTTATCATATTTGACATGTCTGTCGTTGCAGTGGTGCAGAATGGGGAAATGTGAAATTTCGGACGAAGCTCCAGCTCTGAAAAGCTGTAAGGAATAAGTTTAAGTTGTCTTTAATATGAGTGACAGTTAGTGTGATTGGTTTGTAAGTTAGTTTATTAGAGGGCGGGAATGAGTGACAGTTAGTGTGATTGGTTTGTAAGTTAGTTTATTAGAGGGCGGGAATGAGTGACAGTTAGTGTGATTGGTTTGTAAGTTTGGTTTATTAGAGGGCGGGAATGAGTGACAGTTAGTGTGATTGGTTTGGAAGTTGGTTTATTAGAGGGCGGGAATGAGTGACAGTTAGTGTGATTAGTTTGTAAGTTGGTTTATTAGAGGGCGGTAATGACTGACAGTTAGTGTGATTAGTTTGTAAGTTGTTGTACTAGAGGGTGGCACTGAGTGACAGTTAGTGTGATTAGTTTGTAAGTTTGTTTATTAGAGGGCGGTAATGACTGACAGTTAGTGTGATTAGTTTGTAAGTTGTTGTACTAGAGGGTGGCACTGAGTGACAGTTAGTGTGATTGGTTTGTAAGTTTGTTTATTAGAGGGCGGGAATGAGTGACAGTTAGTGTGCCTGGTTTGTAAGTTTGTTTATTAGAGAGCGGGAATGAGTGACATTTAGTGTGATTGGTTTGTAAGTTTGTTTATTAGAGGGTGGCACTGAGTGACAGTTAGTGTGATTGGTTTGTAAGTTTGTTTATTAGAGGGCGGGAATGACTGACATTTAGTGTGACTGGTTTGTAAGTTTGTTTATTAGAGAGCGGGAATGAATGACATTTAGTGTGATTGGTTTGTAAGTTGGTTTATTAGAGGGTGGCACTGAGTGACAGTTAGTGTGATTGGTTTGTAAGTTTGTTTATTAGAGGGCAGGAATGACTGACAGTTTATGTGACTGGTTTGTAAGTTTGTTTATTAGAGAGCGGGAATGAATGACATTTAGTGTGATTGGTTTGTAAGTTGGTTTATTAGAGGGTGGCACTGAGTGATAGTTAATGTGACTGGTTTGTAAGTTGCTTTATTAGAGGGAGGGAATGAGTAACAGTTAGTGTGAGTGGTTTGTGAGTTGGTTGAGTACAGGCGAAGGTGTAGGAGCTTAGAGAAATTACTTTTACTATTTCCTTTGCATACACTTCGCCGTTGTCTTTTACTCACTTTCTCTGCTCTTCCTCTCTTTTTTATTTCTCTCTTTCTCTCCTCTCTCTCTCTCTCTCTCTCTCTCTCCTCTCTCTCTCTCTCTGGCCTTCCTTTACTATCTTTTTTTCCCATAGTTTATAGTTCTCACTTTCAGTCCCACACTTAATCTCTGAAAATTCAATCACATCTCTACTACAATAGACTAAAAGAAGTAAAAAAAATAAATTTTATCAATCACATAACAAAGTTAAAAATACTTCTTTTACATTTTTTTCCCTTGTTTCACCGTTGCCCATTTCTTAGTGTTATTTCCGTGTTTATTCTTTTAAACTCATATATTATCAACCCGAAAGTCATGAGACAACCCAGATAACTTTATAATAAACGCACCCTGACAGTTTTTTTCCGGCAATGACTCGATGTCTATATTTAGCACATTGTGGTTTTAACATTTGAATCTCAATAAACGGGAATATAACCACAAGTAGTTATTATTTTATTTGTATTTTACTAACTTTATCTCAAGTGATGATGCGTGTTCGTTTTATGTAAGTTCATGTACATATGTAAGTTTCAGTTTATAAATCTTGTTAAGAAATAAATTCCAGGATGCAGATTCAGAGAAAGGGAAAAGAGAGAGAGAGAGAGAAAGAGAGAGAGAGGGAGAGAGAGAGGGAGAGAGAGGGAGTGAGAGAGGGGGAGGGTGAGAGAGAGAGAGGGAGAAAGAGGGTGAGAGAGATAGGGAGAGAGAGTGAGAGAGAAGGGGAGAGAGAGGGAGAGGGGGAGAGAGAGAGGGAGAGAGAGAGTGGAGAGAGAGGTTGAGAGAGGGGGAGAGAGAGTGAGATAGGGGGAGAGAAAGAGGGAGAGAGAGAGAGGGAGAGAGAGAAAGGGAGAGAGAGAGAGAGAGAGAGGGAGAGAGAGAGAGAGAGAGAGAGAGTTTGATTTATGTGATTTCCTTTCTCAGCCTGTCCAAATGGTGACAGTGTCACGTTGATTAACGGCCAGACATGCGCAGACGCTATAAAGTCCAAGCCCTCGCAGTGCTACCTTGCCAACGTACGCAACGACCTTTGCTGTCGATCATGTGAGCTGGCCAGGCAAGCGTCGGAAAGTAGGTTCTAATCTAATTTTTCCTGTCTGTCAAACAAGTATTTCGGTCTGATTTTTACTAGAATGGTGTTGAGTTTAGCTTTAGCGCCCCTGAACACTGATTTTCATTTACTTGACCTATTTCTAATAAAATGAAATACTGTATATCAGTCTATTTGAACTTAGTATGCTCTCTGTTAGGTCCTTGTCCTCATCCTCCTTCTCCTCCTCATCCTCCTCCTCCTCATCATCCTTCTCCTCCTCCTCCTCCTCCTCCTCCTCCTGCTTCTTCTTCTTCTTCTTCTTCTTCTTCTTCTAGGTCACTAAATTCCAGTAACTACCTGTAAAAAGGAAGCAGATTTTGATACCAAAGCCCCAAGTAACTGCAGAACTTTCAAACTTCATTTACGTCTGTTTTAGTGTCATGCATTGTTTTTAATACTTCGTTTTCCATTGTGATCATGTACAAGTGCTAGAACAGTAGTTCTCAACTTTTGTGTTTCGTGCACCCCTTTCATAATGTGTCAGAATGTTATTCCCCCTCCCTTTTTTTTTGACCACTCCCCTCACGCCACCCACACCCCCCTCCCACGGTTGTCTGACTCCAAATAGTTCAAACCAGTAATATGCATATAATATTCCAATAATTTGAGTCTGTCAGTCTGTGGTCCCAGTTGCCTAACCTATAAAATCCTAAACTTTCTACAAGGGAGAATGGCGGGATTCCCCACTGTTTGAGAATCCCTGTACTAGATATTTTATTTGTTTGCATTCCCATAATTCTTCTCGGAGGTCTTATCTAAACATTTTTTTTAAGAAAACAATTCTGATGCTATTTTAAGTTCTAGATCTGTTCGTATGTAGTGCAAGCAGTCCGCAGACCTGAAGCCCCCGTTGAAGAATCTTGAGTAAAGGCAGATGCTTCGTTGGTTTCCTTTCAGCTTGCCCGTATGGAGACAGCGTCGAAGGTTGCACCACAAGGTACTGCTCCACGCCTTACGCTAGTTTCTGCTGCGAAACATGCCGCCAGGACGTGGTTGATGAGTGCTCCGACGTCAGCAGCGTCGACGGCCTCTCATGTCCGGATAGGGCTATGATGAACCAGCGGCAGGAGTGCTACAACGCCACTGTAGCCAGTCTGTGTTGCCAGACATGCTCAAAAGTGAGGACAAATGACACAGGTAATCTTTTGCGATATCAGTTAAGAAAACGCTTTCATTCTTTTTCTTTCTTTCTGGATTTCAATGACGATATTGCCATAGTGTGTATCAGGCGTACATCTGGCGTCCACAGAAATGGCGGATTACAAAAAAAGAACATGAGGATCCCAGATAATGTCACTGGAATAGTTTCCTTAACCATGCTGTTTCTACGGAAAAGTACGCATGTGGTTACTGGTTAAATGTACTTCTGGTTACTGGTTAAATGTGTGTCTGGTTACCGGATAGATGTGTGGCCGGTTTCAGGAGCTTAAGAGAGTCTAGTCGATATTCGGTGGTCGTCGCTCGCAGACACATAGCAATCGGCTCGTAAAGTGCAGCAGATTGATTGATTGATTGACTGACTGAATTTTATCTGTAAAGTGTTAAGAAGTGGGCACTCATGTCAGTCTGAAATCCTGCCCTTTATCAATCAACTTTCTCTCTCTCTCTCTCTCCTTCTTTCACTCTCCGTATTCCTGACGCTGTTCATCAGCTGGTACAAATATGTTATGCTTATAGCAAACATGATTAAAATTCAAATAACAGATAAACTAGTGAGAGGAAGGGAAAAGGGGAATTTTTGGAAGTGTTAATTCTGTTCAATGATCTGCTTTCTTCTTCGTGTCCTTCTCCTCTTTCTTCTCCTCCTCCTCCTTTGCTTCTTCTTCTTCTTGCTTTAAGGTTTGCTGCCTTCAAAATTCTTTAAAAACTTTTCAGGCAATCTCATTCTTCACCTTCTCCAAATCTGTGATTGTCCACCAGTCTGTGATTAGTCTGTCTCATTCTTCACCTTCTCCAAATCTGTGATTGTCCACCAGTCTGTGATTAGTCTGTCTCATTCTTCACCTTCTCCAAATCTGTGATTGTCCACCAGTCTGTGATTAGTCTGTCTCATTTTTCACCTTCTCCAAATCTGTGATTGTCCACCAGTCTGTGATTAGTCTGTCTCATTCTTCACCTTCTCCAAATCTGTGATTGTCTATCAGTCTGTCTCACCTTTCACCTTCTCCAAAATTTGTGATTGTCCACCAGTCTCTGATTTTCCAGTCTCTGTGATTAGTCTGTCTCATTCTTCACCTTCTCCAAATCTGTGATTGTCTACCAGTCTGTCTCACCTTTCACCTTCTCCAAAATTTGTGACTGTCCACCAGTCTCTGATTTTCCACCAGTCTTTCTCACCCTTCACCTTCTCCAAAATATGTGATTGTCCACCAGTCTGTGATTATTCTGTGTCATTCTTCACCTTCTCCAAATCTGTGATTCTCCACCAGCCTGTGATTTTACGCCAGTCTCTCTCACCCTTCACCTTCTCTGAATCTGTGATCCTCCACAGATTGTGAATACGGAGATCGATATTTGGACGGAACATGCACCGCCGGAGTGTCCGACACCAACTGTGTCAGCAAAGGAACAGATTGCTGCAGTACCTGCAACTCTGCAAGCTCCATACGATCGTCGATCGTAGTATCACTTTCTGCTGGACTTGTTATCATGCATTTGTTTTCTGAGTTTGTGCAATATTTGTTCTAAAAAAGCAGTTACAAGCAATATAAAAAAAACCAGTCTATTGGCTGTGTATAGTTATACAGAGGTCAAAGGTCTATGTACGAGTATACTACAAAAATTACCAAGGAAGTAGAGCAGCTTTTTGAAGTGATAAAAGTTGCTTCCTATGCAGAAAAGGAGTGTATTGTATGCGGACTGATAAAAATGAGCACTTCACACTTGTGATCAGAAATAATGCCAGCTGACATTGGGTATCTGTAAATGAGAGCTGTTGTCTATAAACGAGAGCTTGTTGTCTATAAACGAGAGCTGTTGTCTATAAACGAGAGCCTGTTGTCTATAAACGAGAACCTGTTGTCTATAAATGAGAGCTTGTCTGTAAATGAGAGCCTGTTGTCTATAAATGATAGCTGTTGTCTATAAACGAGAGCCTGTTGTCTATAAATGAGAGCTGTTGTCTATAAATGAGAGCTTGTATGGATACATTAGAGTTCGTATATATAAATGATAGCTTGTATGTATAAATGAGAGTTAGTAGCTATAAATGAGAGCTGCTGTGTATAAATTGGAGCTGATATCTGCAAATGAGAGCTGGTGTGTATAAATATGAGTTTGTATGTATAAATGAGAACTGGTATCTGTAAAAGAGCTTGTATGTATAAATGAAAGCTGGTGTCTAGAAATGAGAGTTGGTACGTGTAAATGAGATCTAGTACCTGATAGTTTGTATCTATAAATGAAAACTGGAGTGTATAAGTGATAGCTGGTACTAATAAATGAGAACTAGTATCTATAACTGGGGGGCGGTGTCTTGAAAAGTCAAGATTTGAACTCTTTGTTTCTTTTTTTTTTTTACAATAGGCCTCAAAGATATTACACATTACAATAGAAATAATCTTACTATGCCCTGTTGTGAAACTCCAACAATAGCAGAATCAACCATGAGATCAGCTGCCCAACAGAACGGCTAACATATTTTCTGTTTTAAAACTACGTCAGGCAGTGCCGTTACAGGAGTACGCCAGTGCGTGTAATGATATAGCAGTCAGACGTTAAGGTAGGCTGGTGGCCCAATACAAAGCGTTTAGATAGAACGCGATCTACATACTGCGCGGACAGCTTGTGGGCTCCATTTTAGAGCGCAGCGTTTTCAAATCTTGCTGTCTTTCTTACATCTAGTCCTAGACTGTTTAATTTGGCAGTTAACAGAATAGTTTAAAATCTCTCTCTCTCTCTCTCTCTCTCTCTCTCTCTCTCTCTCTCTCTCTCTCTCTCTCTCTCTCTCTCTCTCTGTGAACCTTAAGCGCCCAGAGCACATGGGGCTTCCGTAAGTGTTTTCCCACAAATGCCTCTCCTTTGCCTTTTTTTTTCCTGCTCTTGCCCAAGTGAGCCCTCTATTGCTCAACATCCTTTCTGTTGTTCTTCTCCATGTCTCCTCTAGTCTACCCTTACTTCTGTTCAAAATCATTTGCATAAAAATATCAATGTTTTTTTTTTCTACGTTGTGTAAGTAAAGTGGGCGTTAAGTTGAGATCAACAGTGGCCGCCATGTGACATGACTTGTTCTCAGTGACACGGCTTGTGTTTGGTCTGTGTATAATATACAGGTTAATGTAAAATCCCCGTTCCCGTGCTATCAAGATATCTTGGGGATACGGCTTCAGCCCCGAACTTCCTAGACCGTTGGCACATAAGAACGTAATGAGATCATTACCACGCCTGACCGCATTTACCTTCCCAGATTTCTCTGGTACTCATTCTTAGAGGCCGGGTGGACCCCGGGGCCGTTATGTGTGAGTGTGTGTGTGTGTGTACCTGGTACCATCAAATTAGTAAACTGAGCGCCTAACCACTCGGCCAACCAGGCTGTCGTGCATAATACAAAGTCACATAGTAATAGTAAAGATCACAAAGTAAATCACTGTAATGGAAAAGACCTTTATCTATTTCACAGTAAATCACTGTAATGGAAAAGACCTTTATCTATTTCACAGTAAATCACAGTAATGGAAAAGACCTTTATCTATTTCACAGTAAATCACTGTAATGGAAAAGACCTTTATTTATATTACATATTTTGCTGTTTTTTTAAAAATCTGGACCTTTGTTCTACTTCTTCACCTCCCTCCTACTTCTTCGCATCCCTCCTATTTCTTCGCCTCCCTCCCACTTCTTCACCTTCCTCCCACTTCTTCACCTTCCTCCCACTTCTTCACCTTCCTTCACTTCATCACCTTCCTCCTACTTCTTCACCTTCCTTCCACTTCTTCGCCTCCCTCCCACTTCTTCACCTTCCTCCCACTTCTTCACCTTCCTCCCACTTCTTCACCTCCCTCTCACTTCTTCACCTTCCTTCCACTCCTTCGCCTCCCTCCCACTTCTTCACCTTCCTTCCACTTCTTCACCTTCCTTCCACTTCTTCACCTTCCTTCCACTTCTTCACCTTCCTTCCACTTCTTCACCTTCCTCCCACTTCTTCACCTTCCTTCCACTTCTTCACCTTCCTTCCACTTCTTCGCCTCCCTCCTACTTCTTCGCCTCCCTCCCACTTCTTCGCCTCCCTCCCACTTCTTCGCCTCCCTCCCACCTGGGTTTCTCTACTCTCATTTCCCAGGTTCATCTGTATTTCGTATATCAGTGGATGAGATGAATGATTGGAATGCGAATGAAAATGAAATATGAGACGTCAAAAACAAACAAACAAAAAGAAAAGACCTCAGAAACTGCTCATTAACCCCATCAGCATTTGTTAAGTTTTTTTGTTCATAAATTTCAAAGAATATTTCTATGTTATATTATACACCAAATAAATATATATTTGTACTTTTTTTAAAACAAAGACACTGTGATACTTTATGTGTTTATGTGGTTATGCGTCTATGTATTTGTGTGTTTCACTTGTTAATACGATGTGAAGAGAGCGGAGAAAGTCGACTGAGCTAGCTAGATCACCAGCGGCAGAGTGGGTAGGTAAACGGATCCAGCAGACAATCGCCAGAACAAAAAGGATACGGTAATTCTCGATTTAACGGACTAATAGTGGGGAATGGGGTGTCCGGTAATGATAAAGGTTCGTTAAATCGAATGAGGGAAAGGGGGGGGGGGATAATTGAAACTGTTTTTAATGTGGAAAAAGCTTGGGTACGATATACAAGTACTGTACGATATAAAGTTATAAAAGTATATATAAAAGTATTTATAACATTATAATAAGTGAAAGCTGCCAAACAAACTATCAAGTGGAACACAACAGGCCAAAGAAAAAAGAGGCAGACCACGTGAAACTCTAAAGAGGACATTGTAAAGAGAGGTCAAGTTAATAGGCATAAAATCCCTTGATGAGGTTGAAAGACTCGCCGAAGACAGGAAAAATTTGGCGAACTACCTTGCGAGCCCTATGTGACGCTTAACGGCACGGGAAGGATATAAGATATAAGATAAGATATAAGAATAAATAAAAGGACGAGTCTACTATATGATATCCAAAACAAAAGCGATATGAAATGAGCACGGTGCGTAGTTTAAGATTTTCTTCTCATTATTTATTATTTCAACGCTAAGGTAGGGAAAGATAACACCGACGTTGAAAAAGTGATGGGGAAAGAATGAACTGACATGGTTAATCAGAACGGAGAAAGATTAATTGAATATGTCTAACAGAGGGCATGGTCATTGAAGGCACAATATTTCCACACAAAGAGATACATAAAACAACATGGATATCTCCAGATGATAGAACTAGAAACCAGACAGATCATTTTTGTATTAGAAAGCAATACAGAACATTTCTCATAGATGTAAGAGCTTATAGGGGTGCAGATGTTAACAATGATCACAATCTGTGCATAAGGAAAATAAAACTAAAATTGAAAATCCAGTAGAAGAAATCAGTACATAGAAAGATAAACAGCCACAGCCTACAAGAAGAAAATACTAACATTAATTTCAATCAAGAACTTGCCAATCATTCCAAAACACCAAGTGAAGTTGAGGAGACAAGTATAGATGAATTATGGAATTCTTACAGCACAGCCATAATTACAGCAGCAAAATCAAGCGCTGGATTGAAAAAAACCAAATAGAAAAGCATGTATATCAGAAAACACATGGAAGTATATACATGAAAGACGAGCAGTCAAATTAGACATGTTGAAAGCAACATACAAAGAACTAGACAAGAAAGTAAAAAGTTCAGCTAGAAGGGATAAAAGAGAATACATTGACAATATGGCGAAAGAGGCAGAAAAAGCAGCAAAAACGGGAGACAGCAAAACTTTATATAACATACAAAAGAGGCTAACAGGTACTATTACATCTAAAGAAAGACCAATCAATCCTTAGCAAAACTGGAACCCTATTAACATCAAGTAAAGACCAAAAGCAAAGATGGGCTGAACACTTCCAAGAAATGCTTAATCGACCACACCCAAAAGAATTGTTAAACCTTGAAAATGACTTACCAGCCCCACAACTAAATGTCAACCTAGATGAAATTAAATTGCATGAAATTGAAACAGCAGTGAATTTAATGGCTAAGAACAAACCTGCAGGTGAAGATGAAATAACAGCCGAAATGCTAAAAGCTATCAATAGTGACAACATGAGACAACTACAGAGAATGTTTAACAAGATTTGGAAAGAAGAAAAGGACCCTTCTAAATGGAAAAAAGGAATCATTGTTAAAATATCAAAAAAAGGCAACTTTAGTGACTGTAACAATTGGAGAGGAGTAACCTTAATATCAGTTGTGTCAAAAGTATTTTGCAAGGTCATTTTGAATAGACTCAAAGATATAGTGGATACTGCAATGAGAAAAAAAACGAGCAGGATTTCAAAAAGGGAGAAGCTGTCTCGACCAGATCTTTACTCTAAGAATAATACCTAAAGAACATATTGAAAAACATAAACCATTAATACTGAACTTCATAGACTTTAAAAAGGCATTTGATAGCATACACAGAGATTCATTATGGAGAATTAAGTCTATATGGAATACCATCTAAAATTGTCAACATCATTAATGACTTCTACAATAGATACGTTTGTGCAGTCAAGACAGAAGAAGGGATGAGTGAATGGTTCCAGATTGAAACAGGTGTGAAACAAAGATGTATTCTGTCTCCTTTACTTTTTGGAATTACAATAGACTTCATAATGAAAAAATGCTGCACAGGTAACATAGATATTGACTGGGTACATGGGACCCAGCTAGAAGAGCTTGATTTTGCCGATAACATAACTCTTATCAGTAATAATGTGAATTCCATGCAAGAAAAAACAGATAGCCTGTCTTCACTGGCTAGCAAAATATGACTTGAAATTAACAAGGACAAAACAAAAGTAATGAAAATTCCCCTTAATCAAAATGGGAAAATACGCATAGAAGGGACAGATATTGAAGAAGTCAATTTACATACCTTGGCAGCTACATAGACCAGGATGGTGACACCAGAAAGGAAGTTAGAATCAGAACTGTAAAAGCAGCATCGATCTTCAAGAATCTTGAGAACATATGGAATTCAAAAGTTACAAGCACAAAAACCAAATTAAGACTATTCAATTCAAATGTAATATCCACCCTCATTTATGCATGTGAAAGCTGGAAAACAACTAAAGAAATAGAAAAGAAATTAGACTCTTTTGAAAATAAATGCTTAAGGAAAATACTCGGCATCAAGTGGAACGAATTCAAGAACAATGCAGAGATAAGACAGATGACTGAACAACAACCAGTCTCATGGGTGATCAGGAAAAGGAGATGGACATATGTTGGTCACTTGATGAGAAGAAACAGTCAGAGAATCCCAAAACAAGCTATCAAGTGGAACACAACAGGCCAAAGAAAAAGAGGCAGACCGCGTGAAACTCTGAAGAGGACATTGTTAAGAGAGGTCAAATTAACAGGCATAAAATCCCTTGATGAGGTTGAAAGACTCGCCGAAGACAGGAAAAATTGGCGAACTACTTTGCGAGCCCTATGTGACGTTTAACGGCACGGGAAGGATATAAGATATATATATATATATATATATATATATATATATATATATATGTCAAGGCAGCAACTAACTTAACCATTTTACAGAAGGTTTTTAGTACATAGCCCCACAGGTTCTTGACCACTCCGATGTGATTTTCTTGTTCCTCCTAGCGATGGCTGACAGGGGCATGTGAAACGAATCAAAGTTAGACCTTACGTGATCAAGACAAGACAGAGACTTATGTGATAAAAGCAGAGGCTTATGTGATCAAGACAAGGCAGGGACATGTGATCAAGGCAGAGATTTAAATCACCAAGGTGGAGAGAGTTATGTGACCACGGCAGAGACTTATGTGACCAAAGCAGAAGTTTAAGTGATAAAGGCAGAGACTAGTTGATCAAGGCAGAGACTTATGTGATAAAACCAGAAGTTTAAGTGATAAAGGCAGAGACTAGTTGATCAAGGCAGAGACTTATGTGATCAAGACAGACACATGTGATTAGGGCAGCCTTACATGTAGGTGACCAAAACAGACTTACTTGTAAGTGATCAAGACAGAGACATGTGATCAGGGCAGATTTACTTGTAGGTGATCAAGACAGAGTCTTATGCGACCAATGCAGACTTACTTCTAGGTGATCAAGACAGAGACTTAGGTGATCAAGGCAGCCTTACTTCGTGGTGATCAAGACAGAGACATGTCATCAGGGCAGACATACTTGTAGGTGATCAAGACAGAGACTTAGGTGATCAAGGCAGAAACTTACGTGATCAATGCAGAGACCTATGTGAACAAAGCATAGATTTAGGTGATCGAGGCAGAGACGTACGTGTATGTGAGCAAGGCAGTGACCTAATTGATCAAGTCAGAAACTTAAGTGATCAAGACCCAGGTTTGTATGGTCAATGTATGACTATACTAGCATAGTTAGACTACTAGAAGTAAACGTTAATCATCAGTACTAGAGTTTGAGGAACGCTGTCAAACAGAAAACAGTGCCAGTTAATAAACACAAGTTCATTGTTAAGTTCGTATGTATCAACTGAACTAGAGTTCACTGAAGCAGCTGAACAAATGCAGCAAACTGCTATATAATATCACTATCTGGTGAAATGAAGAGATAAGATTATGTTTATGACTTCATGTTTCTTGCAGGGTGCTATTTAGATTGCCTGCGATATACGCTATAAATTGTCTGTGCTTTCTGTGTTATATTGTGAGAGGTTGTATGTATTTGTGTGTACATGTATGTATGCATGCATGTACGTATGTATGTGTGCATATATGTATTATAGGTGTGTATCATCAACAAAGTCCCTAAACACGACATCCTAATTGCTATGGGGGACTTCAATGCTAAGGTAGGGAAGGATAATACCGACGTTGAAAAAGTGATGGGGAAAGAAGGAATTGACATGGTTAATCAGAATGGAGAAAGATTAATTGAAATATGTTTAACAGAGGGCATGGTCATTGGAGGCACAATATTCCCACACAAAGAGATACATAAAACAACATGGATATCTCCAGATGATAGAACTAGAAACCAGATAGATCATTTTTGTATTAGAAAGCAATACAGAACATCTCTCATGGATGTAAGGGCTTATAGGGGTGCAGATGTCAACAGTGATCACAACCTGTGCATAGGGAAAATAAAACTAAAATTGAAAAGTCAACACAAGAAATCAGTACACAGAAAGATAAACATCCACAGCCTACAAGAAGAAAATACTAACATTAATTTCAATCAGGAACTTGCCAATCATTCCAAAACACCCAGTGAAGTTGAGGAGATAGGTATAGATGAGTTATGGAATTCTTACAGCACAGCCATAATCACAGCAGCAAAAGTAAGCGCTGGATTGGAAAAACCAAATAGAAAAGCATGGATATCAGATAAAACATGGAAGTATATACATGAAAGACGAGCAGTCAAATTAAACATGTTGAATGCAAAAGCAGATCATGAAAGAGATTCGGCAAAAGCAAAATACAAAGACATAGACAAGAAAGTAAAAAGTTCAGCTAGAAGGGATAAAAGAGAATACATAGACAATATGGCGAAAGAGGCAGAAAAAGCAGCAAAAACAGGAGACAGCAAAACTTTATATAACATACAAAAGAGGCTAACAGGTACTATTACATCTAAAGAAAGACCAATCCTTAGCAAAACTGGAACACTATTAACATCAAATAAAGACCAAAAGCAAAGATGGGCTGAACACTTCCAAGAAATACTCAATCGACCACACCCAAAAGAATTGTTAAACCTTGAAACTGACTTACCAGCCCCACAACTAAATGTCAATCTAGATGAAATTGAATTGCATGAAATTGAAACAGCAGTGAATTTAATGGCTAACAACAAAGCTGCAGGTGAAGATGAAATAACAGCCGAGATGCTAAAAGCTATCAATAGTGACAACATGAGACAACTACAGAGAATGTTTAACAAGATTTGGAAAGAAGAAAAGGTCCCTTCTAATTGGAAGAAGGGAATCATTGTGAAAATACCAAAAAAGGGCAACCTTAGTGACTGTAACAACTGGAGAGGAGTAACCTTAATATCAGTTGTGTCAAAAGTATTTTGCAAGGTCATTTTGAATAGACTCAAAGATATAGTGGATACTGCAATGAGAGAAGAACAAGCAGGATTTCGAAAAGGGAGAAGCTGTCTCGACCAGATCTTTACTCTCAGAATAATACTTGAAGAACATATTGAAAAGCAGAAACCATTAATACTGAATTTCATAGATTTTAAGAAGGCATTTGATAGCATACACAGAGATTCATTATGGAGAATTTTATGTCTATATGGAATACCATCTAAAATTGTCAACATCATTAAGGACTTATACAATGGATATGGTTGTGCAGTCAAGACAGAAGAAGGGATGAGTGAATGGTTCCAGATTGAAACAGGCGTGAAACAAGGATGTATACTGTCTCCTTTACTTTTTGGGATTACAATAGACTTCATAATGAAAAAATGCTGCACAGGTAACACAGGTATTGACTGGGTACATGGGACCCAACTAGAAGAGCTTGATTTTGCTGATGACATAACTCTTATCAGTAATAATGTGAATTCCATGCAAGAAAAAACAGATAGCCTATCTTCACTGGCTAGCAAAATAGGACTTGAAATTAACAAGGACAAAACAAAAATAATGAAAATTCCCATCAATCAAAATGTAAAAATACACATAGAAGGGACAGATATTGAAGAAGTCAATCAATTTGCATACCTTGGCAGCTACATAGACCAGGATGGTGACACTAGAAAGGAAGTTAGGATCAGAATTGCAAAAGCAGCATCAATCTTCAAGAATCTTGAGAACATATGGAATTCAAAAGTTATAAGCACAAAAACCAAGTTAAGACTATTCAATTCAAATGTAATATCCACCCTCATTTATGCATGCGAAAGCTGGAAAACAACTAAAGAAATAGAAAAGAAATTAGACTCTTTTGAAAACAAATGCCTAAGGAAAATACTCGGCATCAAGTGGAATGAATTCAAGAACAATGCAGAGATAAGACAGATGACTGAACAACAACCAGTCTCACGGGTGATCAGGAAAAGGAGATGGACATATGTTGGCCACTTGATGAGAAGAAATGAGCAGAGAATCCCAAAACAAGCTATCAAGTGGAACACAACAGGCCGAAGAAAAAGGGGCAGACCGCGTGAAACTCTGAAGAGAACATTATTAAGAGAGGCCAAGTTAACAGGCATAAAATCCTTTGATGAGGTTGAAAGACTCGCCGAAGACAGGAAAAATTGGCGAACTACTTTGCGAGCCCTATGTGACGTCTAACGGCACGGGAAGGATATAAGATGTATGTGTGTGTATATATGTGTTATGTGTATGCATGTATGTGTCTGTGTATGTGTATATAGTGTATATGTATGTATTTACACTTGTATGTATGTATGAATGTGTATATGTGTGTATGTGTATATGTATGTCTGCCATTTGTATTTTTGTGTACGTGTACAGTTAGGCTGTTATATCTGCTTCTTTCGGTCCATCATATCCGTATTCGGCATGGCTTACTTTTAACTCAGCTTGTTGTTCACATTTTGATCCCCGTTCACTTGACCAGGGTGTGGTCTGTAATCAAGGGCACCACTTAGAGACAGAACTGGGTCTTCGTCAGATGTGGCTCACAAAACTTCCAGTTATCTATCTATCTATCTATCTATCTATCTATCTATCTATCTATCTATCTATCTATCTATCTATCTATCTATCTATCTATCTATCTATCTATCTATCTATCTATCTATCTGCTTGGCTGCCTGCTTGCCTGTCTGCTTGGCTGCCTGCTTGCCTGTCTGCTTGGCTGCCTGCTTGCCTGTCTGTCTGCTTACTAGAAAGATTTACTTTGTACGTGGTTTATCTCTAGTTACTATATAAATGCGAACGTATGCAATAAAAAACCCAAAGCTCTTTTATGCTCTGATAACGCGAACTTTAAACAACAAAGTAAAGAAAAGATCAGGTGAGAGATGCACTCTTGTTATTATTGTAGTATTATTATTTGTTCACGTTTTTTCTTCTCGTGTCTCGTATGGGCGGTTTTTGTGGCATCGTTGAAGTTTTCGTGTCAGTGATTTCATAAGAAGTCTCTTAAACTCAGATCTCTCAAAAATGTATGGGTAGATTTTCTCACCAGATATTTTCTTGCTGGAATACACGAGTGATATTGTTATGGAATATTTTATCCATAAAAAGTATAAAATATTCTGGCTGGTTATTTTGTTTTGTAAAGTGATGTGACTTTTAGATCCAAGCAACTGATGTATTGAAATATACTGTCTAAAAAAAAAAAAACGCGTAGCTTATTTAAGTTACATTTTTTATAAGTTATGACAAAAATTTTTTTCCCGGTTATCTCAACCCAAACCAAAAATTGTCACCAAGATATCAGGTCCATGATTTAGCGTGAATTTTGCTATCCTTGTGTATAGTCAAAACGCAGTAGCTGCCCTTGCAAATCGCGCATTTGTTTTTTTTCCCATACATCACGTTGTGTTTATGGAAAAGTCGTGATTTTTGTGGTGAACACAACTCACTTCCCACGCACATGAAACCCTATAAAAGGATGAGATTACGCAAATAAATTCAGTTAATTTTCAAGCAGACAATTATGGCGCCTCTATCCCAAAATTTACGAAACATTGCTATTGGTCGCTTGCAAGCAGGCGAAAGTCAAAGTTAGGTTGCCAGGCATTTAAACGTGCAGCAGAGTACCATCAGTCGACTTTGGCACCGTTTCCAAGCCACTGGCTCAGCTGAAGACCGGCACCGCAGTGGACGACGCAGGGTGACAACATCAGTTGATGTTCCCTTTATTCTGGTTCATCATCTCAGAAACAGGTTTACAACAGCTTCCTCAACTGCCCAGTCATTGCTTACTGGACGTCGTGTGTCTGATTAAACTGTCCGGAATAGACTGCATGAAGCTGGACTGGTGGCACGACGATCTCATCGAAGTCCTGTCTTAACGAGACGCCGAAACATTTCTCCAGCCAATCGTCGTGATCTATGGCAGGCACTCCAGGAAGAGTGGGCAGCCATCCCACAGGCGCACATCAGACATCTGATCGTATCTATGCCCAGGAGACGCCAGTCGCTGATCGATGAAAGCGGAAGCCACACCATACTAAGTTGAGAACCCCTGGGACTAACAAATTCTCGTCACACAGATGCAAGAAACTGTCAAGTGAATGTTTAAACACTTATGTATTATTGTGTGCAATTTGAAAATTTTTATTCATTCAGTTTAAAAAGTTATAGAATATCACAGTTATGGCTAAAATTAGGTCATCAGTATTTATGCATTTTTTTGATAATATATACATATTAGCAATAATTTTCAAACTAAACAGGAGATGTATGAAATGATGTTTTATGATATATGTAATGTATGGGGGGGGGGGAGGGTTGTGAAGGCGCAGTCCGATTAGACAATCAGTGACCCATAGCTGATATGCTAGCGTCAGAGTTAGAGAACCATAACTGACCAAGACCCTTTCCCACCTCTCCGTTGGTACCCATAGTAACAGGCCTAGCTTGGCTAATGAGGCAGGGATTGCCATAGTCCTCATGGTGATGGAGTCTGCCAAAGAAGCACTGCACACCTCCTGCTTTTTAGCTGTACTCCGGGACTGAAAAAAATAAGTCCCACAATCCGCTCCTCACGCCGATACGATGCTGTAGCCCAACACCTTCACAGCATCGGCTACAAAAGAACACCAGCTCACAGGTGCAGGGAGATAGCACAAGACAAGATATGACATGTAATGTATAACAGATACAGAGATATGAATATATAAAAGAAATAAAACTGTGAATATACAACAGTTACAAAGATATGGATATATAACAGACATCAAGATATGAATATATAATAGATACAGAGATAAGAATATATAACAGTTACAAAGATATGAATATATAATAGATATCAAGATATGAATATATAATAGATATCAAGATATGAATATATAATAGAGACAAAGACATGAATATATGATAGATACAAGGAAGTAATGTTCTCATGATAGTTCCCTTCCCCACTCGAGTGCAACAGGCCGTTCACATACACCTGTACCCCTGGCGGCCCGTCGTCGTGACACTTAAGTAGATGACACTCCCATGTCAGCATTCACCTTGTCCTGTCATGTCTCCTTCCTCGTTGTGCTTTCAGTATTGAGGGGACACACTGACATCCTGGTAAGTCTCAGCCATTTGCTTCACACAGGTAAGTTAACATTCCCGTTCCCATGCCATTAAGGTATATTGGGGATACGGCGTTAGGCCCGTATTTTCCGCGATCTTCGGCACCTGAAAGTCTGATGCGGGCAGTAAGTATCATGCCTAACCGCATTTACCTTCCCAGATTTCTCTGATACCTATTTTTGGAGGATAGGTAAACCCCTGGGCCTTTTTAAAAAAAATATGTATGAGAAAGAAAGTCCCACTACTGGGACTGCTTCACAAAATGGGATATTTAAGATGTCTGTCCTTGTCAAAAAGATAAGAGAGAGACAATGTACTTTCATAGGACATGCAATGAGAAGAGGGGGCATTGAAAATATTATAACAACAGGAAAAATAGAAGGAAGAAGATCAAGAGGAAGACCAAGAGAAATGATACTGGACAGTCTGACGGGATGGTGTGAGAGGAGATCACCAACTGAACTGATGGCCTGCATGAAGGATCGGGTACTCTGGAGAAGCATAATAGCCAACGCCAGTCGGCACGGCACATGATGATGATGATGTCATCTTCTGCCTGCAACTCTTGCAGTGGTGGCCTCTTCTTCTTTTTTCCTAGAACTTTCGGTGTGAATTGTTTTGGCGGGTAAAATGTCTGATGGTGGTAGTGTAACATGGACAGACTATTTGACTTGTTTTTCCCCGGGTGTAGCTTAGTTAGTTGCTCCAAACCTTTAGACTGACAGTGACATTTCTGATTTGGTCTCTTCTTGGTACGTTTAATATTCTTAATTTTCTGACGTAATAATTTTCCCTTTTATTTTTAGTTGTTAGCGTCAGTGTCTGACACTGTTAGCATAGAGTGTGGATATGTTGTGGTCTTTTTATTTCAGATGTGGTGTATTTGTTTTTCAGCAAGTGTGTCATTTGTCGAATGACCTGATTTGCTTTTATTGTATTTTTTAAATCAGTTTCCACAGGATGATATTCTAATCTCGAGGAATTTGAAATACTTGACCCATTTGAAAGGCTAATTGTCCGGGAAAGTTGTTGGGATTTCGTCTTTGGTAATGGTTATAATTTTCTTTGTTTTTTTAAAATCACTATGTGTAATACAGAGATCACATATCCCTGTCAGATTTCATCATAAGAAACAAGTAGATCACTTACCCCTGTCTGCCATCGTTGCGACGAACAAGTAGATCACATACCCTTGTCTGCCATCGCCGCGACGAACAAGTAGATCACATA
This sequence comes from Achatina immaculata, assembly GCA_009760885.1. Taxonomy (NCBI): domain Eukaryota; kingdom Metazoa; phylum Mollusca; class Gastropoda; order Stylommatophora; family Achatinidae; genus Lissachatina; species Lissachatina immaculata. Next base: position 3,414,312 of record CM019713.1, read on the forward strand.
CCCCTGTCTGCCATCTCTGCGACGAACAAGTAGATCACATACCCCTGTCTGCTATCGCTGCGACGAACAAGTAGATCACATACCCCTGTCTGCTATCGCTGCGACGAACAAGTAGATCACATACCCTAGTCCCCCCTGGGAACAACTGTGAGCACACTTATCTTAACATAGTGTTTGTGAGACAGGGAACATAGATCTGTTTGCTTAAAAACTCTGACCTACCTCTGTAGCCCAGAAACTTGTAGCAATCAACACTAATTGTAATTGTAATTGTTATTTTTGCAAAATGTAATGTCAGGTTGGTGGACGGATGGGGAAACGGAGATCTCTGGTGGGGATGAGGGAAGTCTGGTGTGAAACCAATGAATCCAGGACGTGACAAGCCTATGGGTCTTTACAACAATGGCTATCAGAATGATGTAAACAAAACAGAGCCAGTAGACTATAGGTGGCGGGGAATGGATATCGTTGAAGCACTCATCAGGTTCCTCATCTCAGAGTCAGAGTGTCTTTGTGGAACTGTCTCAAACCATCTGACATGGAGAAGGTCTTAAGTACAGCCACCAGAGGCTGGAAAACAAAGTTTTGGCCAGGCCAGCCACACTGTCTTCATGGCAGTCCGAGCAAGACCACAGTCTGCCCTAGCAAGGAAAGGTGCTGAAGTCGGAGTTACCCAGCCAAAAGGCGCATCGCAAAAATCAGGGTAACACGCATTATCGCTAATGAAATGTCTCTATCTGCAGTTTTCAAATATGGTGCTCGCCCTGTGAAGACTAACCAGGCAGGTGCAGTGCCGGGCCCCCTGCCTCGAAAGGGTCCACCCATTGCTACTGGAGGTCCTCTCAGTTCGTCTCGTGGAGTCAGGAGACATGAGAGTAGAGCTACTGGCCAAAAAATACAACAGAAGAAAACAGCCAAAAAGCAAGAACTTAAAATAATGCAGTGGAATGCTGAGGGTGTCAGCAGTGTTAGAGATGGCTATAGCAAAAAGGTTGAACTAGAGAACATACTTTTTGCAGAGCAGGTAAGTATATGCTGCATACAGGAGACACACCTAACCAAAGATGCCGCCTTTAAAATCAGAGGCTACCAGTGTTTTAGATCAGACCGACAGGACAGAAGAAAAGGAGGAGTACTCACACTTGTTAAGAATAACATCAGCGCATGTCAGGTGGGAGTGTACATGGAAGGAGCCGAATACCAGATGATCCATCTAAAAAGTAGTAATACAGATTTCCACCTACTTAACTATTACTGTCCTAATGACCGCCCACTTGCTTTAGGAACAATCCCACACAAAGAGAGACTGATGGTCTGTGGTGATTTTAACAGTCATTCCCAGAGCTGGGGCTATGACCACATAGACAAAAGAGGAGAGGAAGTTGAGAGCTGGCAGGATGATAATGGACTTCTCCTGATCAACCAGCCAATGGATGCCCCAACATTTTACTCAAGGGCGTGGCATACAAAATCAACACCAGATCTGGCATTCCACTCTCCAGATCTGAAGTGGAACATTACACGTGAAGTTGGAAAACAACTTGGAGGTAGCGACCATCGACCAGTCTTCCTGACAATAGAAAATGAGCTCCTTAACACCAGTAACCCTCTCCCCAGATGGAACTATAAAAAAGCAAACTGGACAATGTACAGACATCGTACAGGTATCCTGGTGGGACAGCTGTCCATAGAAGGTAAGGATATTAACAGCATAGTGAAGGAATTCAATGCTTGTATCCTTCAGGCCGCTCGTGAAACCATTCCCAGAGGAGCTCGCAGGGACTATAAACCATACTGGTCTAGTGAGCTGGGAAAACTCCATGATGACGTGGAAGCAGCTCGAAAGCAAGCAGAAAATAGACCATGCCAAGAACACCACAATAATTACCAACATTCTAAGGCCAAATTTCAGAGAGCAAAGCTGCAAGCCAGACGGGAAAGTTGGAGAGAGAAAACAGAGTCCCTAAACTTTGAAAAGGATGGAAGGAAACTGTGGAAACTAATCAAACAGTTAAATGATGAGAGTACTGGAAGAAGTACAAAGATTACACTAATAGAGGATGGGAAAACTCTTACAGGTAAGCAGGTAGCAGATCACCTTGCTCGCATGTTTGCACAGGACTGCAACATTGATATCCATCCAGAGAAGGAGCGTACAGTGCGCATCGAGCCACAGAAAGAGGAGGAACAAGTCAGAAAAGTGGAGGTCATGGATGCACCAATCACACGCAGTGAGTTAGACCTAGCAGTTAGTAAACTGAAACCAAGGAAATCACCAGGACCAGATGGAGTGTCCAATGAAATGATCAAGAACCTGGGAATGGCAGCAATGGGAAAGCTGTTGGATATTTTCAATATGTGCTGGAGCACAGGTAAGTTACCTCAAATCTGGAAGGAAGCAAGCATGGTACCACTGCTAAAACCAGGGAAAAACAGTGATACTGCCTCCAGCTACAGGCCAATCAGTCTCACTAGCTGCCTATGCAAAACGATGGAACGCATCATTGACCTGAGGCTAAAATGGTACCTAGAAAGTGAAAACCTTCTCGTTCCACAACAAGCAGGATTTAGGCAGTACTACAGTACGGAAGATCAAGTGACCTATCTCTCTCAAGAGATTGAGGATTCATTCCAAGAGAAAAACCTTGTACTAGCAGCGTGGATAGACCTGAAGAAAGCCTTTGATAAAGTATGGAAAAAAGGTCTGTTGTGGAAACTAAGAAACTGCAATGTGAATGGAAGACTGTACAACTGGATAAAGTCCTATTTACACAATAGAAGAGCTAGAGTAGTAATGGATGGACACAAAAGCCAGAAAGTACTTCTGCGACACGGTGTACCACAAGGAGGAGTCCTTTCGCCTACACTATTCCTTGTATTCATTAATGACCTGGTCAAGGAACTTCCCTATGGAATCAAAGCAGCACTGTATGCAGATGATCTGGTCATGTGGTGTACGGATGAATATGCGACAGTTGCTACACAGAGACTCCAAAGAGCAGCAGACATCTTGACATCATGGACAAACAAATGGTGTGTAAGTATCAACACAGAGAAATCAAGCACCACTCTGTTCACCCTCTCATCTAAACAGAAAGCAGGTAAGATCTTTGTAAATGAAATACCCTTAAGGATGGACAACCAACCCACTTACTTAGGAGTGACTCTTGACTCAAAACTGACTTGGAAGCAACACATCAACAGTGCAGAAGCAAAAGCCAGAAGAAAACTAGCCATATTAAGAAAATTGAGTGGGACTACATGGGGAGCTAGTGAAAGAATCCTCAAGAATGTATATCAGCAAAGTATTCTACCACATTTAGAATATGGCTCAACATCTTGGTGCACAGCATCAAACACTACGCTGCATAATCTAGACAAGGTTCAAAATCAGTCACTACGGATTATCACAGGTGCCATGAGGTCCACACCAATAGTAGAAATGCAGAAAATAGTTGGTGTTCAACCGCTAAAGGAACGTAGAGACACAAAGGTCATGACCATGGGAGAAAAATTCCTTAGCTCTGTAAGCCATCCCCTGAAGGAGAGATTCAATAACTTGGCATTAGGACGGCTTAAAAGAAGCAGCTTCATTCATCAGGCCAAGCGTATGCGTAAGCTGATACCTGACCTTCCAACTGTAGTCACTCCATTATCATCTGTACCAGAGCATACACCATGGAAAGAAGCAGATTATACACAAATAACTATTCAGACTGAAGTGAAAGGTGTGCAGAATGGTGAGATGCAGAGCAGTCTTGTAAGATCAACAGCCACACTTAGTGTTCTAGATGACAAATATCCATGTGACACCTGGATACGTGTGTATACAGATGGATCTGCACATAATGCCATAAAGAATGGTGGGGCAGGAGCATATATTGAATATCCAAACAACACCATTGACAAGATTTCCATACCCACTGGAAAATACTGCAACAACTTTGATGCAGAAGTTAGGGCAATTATTGCTGCAGTTGAAAAACTATCAGACTCCAGAATTGATACATGTCCTGTAGTAATTCTCACAGATGCAAGATCAGTACTGGAGGCTCTTCAGTGCAACAAACTACCAGACCTTAAGGATGCCTTGTCAAAAATTGGCTTACAACATGGAGTCACTTTGCAATGGATTCCCTCCCACTGTGGGATACCAGGCAATGAGAAAGCTGACCATCTGGCCAAAGAGGGCACTGAAATGGAGCAACCAGACATACCAGTCACCTATAATCAGAAGAAAAGCATGATAAAAACCTACAGGAAGCCACAAACACCACCACATGATGACTATCTCATGCTAAACAGAAAGGAACAAGTCACCATCTTCCGTCTCCGAACAGGACACAGCCGACTCCGAAGTCATATGTATACAAAGTTTAAGGTTGGTACTACTAATCTATGTACATGTGCCCAGGTGCCCCAAACCGTGGAACATATCCTCCAGAACTGCATCAACTACGAGACACTGAGAAATAATTACTGGCCCAGTGAAACCACTAAAGAAGATAAGCTCTACGGTTCCATACATGAGTTACAAAAAACAGTGAAATTTATCCAAGAGACAGGACTGCAGATATAGACAGACAGTGCGAACGAAGAAGAAGAAGAAGAAGAAGAAGACATACCCTAGTTAGTGCTTAAAAACCACATGAAAATCTTCTAGGCCAGAACATTCGTAACTCTGGAAGTTAAAGCTGGATTTGACTGTGAGACAGAAGATCTGTTGGAGAGAGGTTTCAGCCACGCTATATTAGAACTGATAATCCGTTGTTGGGGGGGGGGGGGGAGAGGGAACCATTCCAGACGTAAAAGTACATTAGACTTAAGACATTGGTCAGATTTAGATGTTGTTATTCTGTTCCCCTGGAACTGAGAACACGATGGTCTTTGCAGATGTCGCTGTGAAGATGTTACGGCGTACACCTGATGTCTAATGAGGAGCGGATTGTGGCAGTACGTTCATCAGCATACACGTAGGTCACTACGACACACGCAGGGGAGCAGAGTTCATCGCCATGGCGACTATAACGATCCCTGCCCAGGCTGAGCCTGCTGTCAGGGTCATCAACAGGAAGGTAGTACAGGGTCTTGATCGGCGATGGTGTGTCAACCCTGAAGTAAGGAATCAGCTGTGGGCAACAGACCTCTACCTCGGACTGCAGATTCACTCGCAAGAAAGTTAGATTAGATAGAAGGAGGGAGAGAGAAAAATAGAGTTAGAGAAATAGAGATAGAGATATAAAGAAAGAAATAGGAACAGAGAGAGAGAGATAGAGAGAGATATGGAGAGAGTATAAATGGAGAAAGAATGAATGAATGAATGAATGAATGATCTTTATATTCAAATAGTGAAGATTGGGTGCCCGGGGCCGTTGTACATTCTGCCCTTTATCACTCACTCTTCATTCTTCCCACACATTTGATTTAATACAAGTACACAAATTACATGGAAAAAATATAAAAGAATGCAAAATGAAGCCATTACATTCACAAATATAAAATAATGAACTACTTCTAACCTCACGCTCTTACACATTAATTAAGATAATTTCTAACAAGATCTAACAAGTTACATTTAGAACTACGTTCTTTTAAAGTTACGGGATGAGGGGCTTATTAGATATCTTATGGAGGCATACAGTTAAAGAGAGAGAGAGAAAGAGAGAGAGGAGAGAGGGAGAGAGAGGGGAGAGAGACTGATTGATTGATTGATCTTTATTTCAAAAGGGTTAAGAATTGGGCACGCAGGCCCGTCTAACATTCTGCCCTTTATCATACATCTTTCACTCTATTCCACACATTCTACAAATATGCTTTTCATGTAACAAACATAATTAACATTGAAGCTGAGAGACATAAAATAAAATATAACATTTACTTTTGGCTCTTAAACGTTCGCTCAGCACAGAAGTAACTACATACATATATAAATGACTCATTCATTCATTCATTCATTTGCATGTCCCTTGGGGAACTCTGCCTCCATAACAGCACTCCTGTAGGCCTCTCGGTTGTGAGCAAGATGACCTGCTACTGATGCATCTATTTGCAGATCATCAACGATGTCATGCAACCGTCTTCGCCTTGATCTTCCTCTCTTTCTTTTTCCCATTATGTACCCATCCAAGACGGTCTTCTCTAGACTATCATGACGTTTAATATGTCCAAAATATTTAAGTTTTCTCTGTTTGATACTCTTTACTAGCCAGACTTCTCCAATATTAAGTTCTTGTAGTATGGATATATTTGTTCTTTTTTGTGTCCATGATATTTGGAGAACTCTTCTGTAGCATTTACATTCAAAGGCATTTATGTGCTTCTCAGCTGTTTTGTTAAGTGTCCAGGTTTCACAGGCATATGTTGCGATGGGAAAAATGCATGCCCTTAAAAATCTTATTTTTTGTGGTTCTGTTTGTTCCTCTCCACAGATTCTTTAGTTGTTTTACTTTCTTAAGAACGATAGATGTCCTCTTTTTAATTTCCCTCATTGTATCTCCATTATTAGTTAGCAATGATCCAAGATATTCAAAACTCTCCACTTCTTCCAGTTTTTCCTCATTGATATCAGCTGCCTTGTTTGTTTTGTCAGTTGTCATCAGTTAATTTTCTTCGCATTAAGATAGAGGTTTTGCTCTTCACTATTCTTACAGACTGACATAATTAGTTTTTCCATTCCTTTTTGTGTTGTTGACACTAATACTGTGTCATCAGCATATCTAATCTCTGGTATTTCATAACCTCCAATTGTTATGGCGTCGTAATATTCTTTGTCTACATCTTCTCTAACATTCCTCATTATACTTTCAGTATACAAGTTAAATAAGTAAGGCGACAATATGCACCTCTGACGGACCCCTTGTTTTATGTCAAACCAAATTGTTGTTTCACTATTTATTTATAATAATATTTATTTATTTATAATTTATAATGTTTATTATATTTATAAATATTTATAATATTTATAAATGACTATCTACTAAAAAAATTCGGGACTATTCAGAATAAATATTTAACTGTATTCGGTGTCTGTAAGAGCAGTTTAAGATAACTTTTAAGTTTCATGATTCATGGAGGCATGTAATCGACATCAAATAGATATTGGGAACATTTGTAGTTGTAGGAAGGAGTATAATTTACATTTTTTTATACAGGATGGGAGGGTATTCCAAAGATGAGCAGCAGAATAACTAAAGCTTTTCTTGTAAAGATCAAGTCTAGGTTTTGGAAGACATATGTTGTTTAAGCGTTGGCTGCTCTTTGGGCTAAATTTAAACAGGTTCCATAGATAAGACGGAGCATGCCGTGAAAGAATTTGATGTACTAACCTGGCTTTGTTGAAGAGGAATCTGTTCTTAAGAGGCATTATTCTGATACATTTGTGCTGGTTAGTTGTTTGTGCTTTATATTTGTCACTAATACGCTTTACTGCTCGCTTTTGGAGTGAGCAAAGCCTCTTTGTATTTGACACTGAGCAAGCATTCCAAATTGTTGAGCAATAGTCTAAATGTGTTTGTATATGAGATATGTAGTATGTCTTCCTTGTGTCTTGATCGATGAAGTGCTTAATTTTGGCTAACTAGTATACGTTTTTGTGCGCTGAGTTTTGTTAGACTTTGTACATGAGAGTCCCAGGTCAGATATTAGTCAATAATAAGACCTAGTGTTTTGTGCTCGCTAACGTTTTCTATCTGTGATGTTTCCGTGCTGAGCCGAAGTGTTGTTTTTGTTGCGTTTTCTAGTTTCCGTCTTGTTGTTATGAGCATTAATTTTGTTTTATCGGTGTTTATAATCATACCATTGATTGTGCTTCATCTAATTAAATTGTATAACTCGACCTGAAGAGTTGATTCTAGATTAATACAGTCGTAGTCACTGGTGTAGACTGTGCAGTCATCGGCAAAAAGATCACAAGAGGAGAGTTTAAGATGAAGTGGAAGATTATCGCTATAAATAGCAAAGAACAACGGGCCTAGAATAGAAACTTGCGGAGACAGGGAGGGAGAGAGAGATAGGGAGGGAGAGAGAGAGAGAGGGAGAGAGAGAGGGAGATAGAGAGATAGGAAGGGAGAGAGAGGGAGGGAGAGAGATAAGGAGGGAGAGAGAGGGAGAGAGAGATAGGAACAGAGTGCGAATTACATATATACTTGTTATATTGACAGACAGACAGACAGACAGACAGATAGATAGATAGATAGATAGATAGATAGATAGATAGATAGATAGATAGATAGATAGATAGATAGATAGATAGTGTGTGTATGTGTCGTTCCATTCTGCCAGAATGGGCCGGTATAACATTAACTCGACCATAGACTCAGCGAATATAAAAGTGAATTTAGCTAGATTATGAAAATGTACTAAAACAAAACATTAACCAAACTCTCCACCGTTTATAACAAATTAATTAAAAATATGTTCATATTCCACTATTCAGTATCAGCTGTAGAAAAAATAGTTAATACAATAACTATGCGGTGTTAAAAAAAGAAAAAGGGAATATATAATTCAAAATTTGTCAATACAAGTTGAAAAAATATGAGCTCTGCCTCCAATTTGTCATTGACGTTTGAGATCTATGTTTAGTCATGTAGCAGCCTATTGTCGCTAAGTCTAAAGTACATCTAAAGTACGACAAAAGTAAGGAAGAAAACAGTGTATAAGTCTTAAAACGATATTTCAAAATGAAAGACACATTTGTCCTTAGACGATGCTTCATCATTTCCTTCTCTGAAGCCAATAGACTAAGGGACACAAACGAGGGAAAAAAATTTTCATTCTTTTCATATATTGTTTCCCCTTACAATATTTCTCTCTTTCCACCCTTTCTTTTCAAATAAAATTCCAGGTTGAGAAGGTTTTCCTGCAGCTCTCCGCTGATGCTAGCATACACCTATAAATGTGGCATAAATCGTAAGCAAAACAATAACAACATATACAAATACGATACAAATATCACGAAATCATGGACACAAAAAAGGAACAAATATATCCATACTTCAAGAATTCAACAGTGAAGAAAACAGCTACGCCTTCCATTAACACCAATGCAAGATGGCAAAATATCATTGACAAAATAAAAACCAGACTGGAAATATACAAATATAAAACCACCACCATATTCGGCAGAAGTGTCGCAGTCAACACCTGCGTCATACCACAGCTCATATACACCTCAAATATCTTTCCCTTGCCTGGACAGTCACTTAAAGAAGTCAATTCCATGATTAGCGACTTTATTTTCCGACACACAGTACACAGCATCCAACGGAAAACCTTGGCGCAAGATAAGAACAGAGGAGGCATCTCTCTACAAGACATATCAACAAAGATCCAGGCACTCAGGATTAAATATGTGGGACAAATAATCCAACAGCCACACAAACATACACTAGCCCACTACTACGTAGGGCTAAGGCTAATCAAACTTTGTAAATTAAACAACGCAGATCTCCATCACTTTGGCACTATACCGCTCTTCTACAGACAATGCATACAAAGTGTCACTGGACATGAACATTTAATACACGTGAAAACATCAAGCATATACAAATATCTGGTCAGGAAACAGGAGCCACCATTACAGGACAGAATAAAGAGAGGATACAAATACTTCATCACTGACTACACACAGTCATTTCAAAACCTACACCAGAAAGGAATCACGCCAAGTGCACGAGAGATAACATACAGACTATTGTTCAACATAACACCGACCACACAAGGGGTCGCCCGCAGATCCTACAGACTGATTAGATGTAGACTATGTAGAACAAACACACAGGAAACAGAAGAGCACATCTTCTTTGAGTGCAAAACTGTTTCTTTAGCTTTTAAACTGTTGACTCACGAGATAACAATAAGAACAACACAGACAGTAGACATGTATAGAGCAATCATGTTGAACACCATCCCTCGAACAGTAGCAGACAGCCATAAACAGTCCATCATCCTCCTAGCAGAATTTAGATCTCTTATCTGGTCATGTCGGAATAAGGCCATGTTTGATAATAAAGTTTTTACACCAGAAATTTTTCTGACCATCTTCCAAAACAAATTGTTAAGGCTTTCCGGTAGTTTTTAACAACTACTTGGAATATTGAAGTCCTTTTTGTTTTTTGTGTGTGTATGTGTGTTTTGACAACGACACAGTTTTAGTTTCAAAACATTGGTCATTATATAACCATGTTTATATATAAACATTTTGTACTTAGACAAATATTAGAACAGGCAAATGAGTGGCATAGCACAACATATGCATTATTCATAGATTTTGAGAAAGCCTTTGACAGTGTCAACAGAGATGCACTGTGGAAAATCCTAAGATGGCATGGCCTCCCCCATAAAATAGTTAATGTAATCAAAGCCCTATACGAGGGTTTTCAGTGCAAAGTTATCTGTGGAGAACATACTTCCAGCAGCTTTAGGGTACAAACAGGAGTGAAACAGGGATGTGTACTATCACCAACATTATTTATCTTGGCAGTAGACTGGTTAATGAAGGAGGCAACATCAGACAAACGCAGAGGATTACAATGGACCCTTGACACAGTGCTGGAGGACCTTGACTTTGCGGACGACATTTGTCTATTATCAAGCAGTCACAAAGATATGCAAGATAAAATAAACAAGTTAACCCAGAATGCAAACAACATAGGACTAAAGATCAATGTAGGAAAGACAAAGTTAATGAAGCAAAATGTGAACAACAGAAATGTACTCAGAGTAGATAACAAGTTAGTGGAGGAGGTCAACGAATTTGTATACCTTGGCAGCAGAGTAGTAGAAAATGGAGACAGCACAGAGGACATCAACAGCAGACTTACTAGAGCAAACCAGGCTTTTGCAATGCTACAGAATATATGGAAATCAAATAAACTAAGCATAAATATGAAAATCAGGATATTTAAGAGTAATGTTCTAAGTGTACTACTCTATGGAAGTGAGTGCTGGAAAATCACCAAAACCATAGAAAACAAGTTGAATTCTTTCCAGACTAAATGTTTACGTAGAATTAAAAAAATATTTTGGCCAAACACCATAAGAAATAACATTTTATTGGCAGAAATGCAGATGAAACCACTGACAACAATTATTGAGGAAAGACGCTGGCGATGGTTGGGACATGTGCTCCGAATGACAGACAACTCACTACCAAAAATAGCACTAAGATGGACACCACAGGGGAGCAGAAGTAAGGGTAGACCAAAAGAGACATGGAGAAGAACAACAGAAAGGATGTTGAGCAATAGAGGGCTCACCTGGGCAAGAGCAGAAAAAAAGGCGAAAGACAGGCATTTGTGGAAAACCCTTGCGGAAGCCCCATGTGCCCTGGGCACTTAAGGTTCAGAGAGAGAGAGAGATATATAAACATGCACTCAGATGTACCTATCATCCATATCACTGTCATCTCATGTTTTGTTAAAGCCCACCATTTCATTATTTCACTTCACGGGCAATCATCCTCAACTCACGTCATTTGCACACGTTTTGTAACTATCAGACAAATAAACTTATTTTTAAAAAAAACTGGTTAGTAAAGAAGATTAAACAGAGAAAACTGAAGTATTTTGGGCGTACGAAACGTCATGAGAGTGTGGAAAAGACAGTATCGGAAAGGTACATAATGGGAAAAAGAAAGAGAGAAAGACCAAGGTGAAGATGGCAGTAAGACATTGTTGATGGTTTGAGAATGGACGCCTGGGCAGCAGGGCCATCTTGCCTACAACCGAGAGCCCTACAAGAGAGTTGTTAGGGAGACAAAGTTCCGTAAAGGACATGCTTATGAATGAATGAATTAAATACAATACAGATAACGTATTTGAAATAGTCAAAACAAACACTGACCACTGTACCATACAAGGCAAGGAAAATCTGAACGCTATAAAAGTACTTGACAGATACGGCTGATTGTCTGAAGGAAACGGATATGAAGTCAGCATTTGTTGGTTTCTGTTTTTTTTTTTTCTGAGAGATCACTACAGTCTTCTGTGTCACAATACACGACTGAAGGTGTTACAAACACACGCACACACACGGGCACATACACGCAGAGACAGACACACGCATTCGAAGGGAGACATACTTAGACACAGATACACACACACAAAGTTATATACACAGCGACAGAAACATATACGCAGAATCAATATCTCTCTCTCTCTCTCTGAACCTTAAGTGCCCAGGGCACATGGGACTTCCGCAAGGGTTTTCCACAAATGCCTGTCCTTTGCCTTTTTTTCTGCTCTTGCCCAGGTGAGCCCTCTATTGCTCAACATCCTTTCTGTTGTTCTTCTCCATGTCTCTTTTGGTTTACACTTACTGCAGAATCAATATACGCAGATAAATATGCGCATATACAGAAACAAGACATACACGTGGAGACACACACAGAGGGCCATCTTACCAGTATTATGATGGCCCCCTGGGCAAAGCAATGCTTCGGGACCCCTACAAACACTTTTTATTATTTATCCGTGGCAAAATTAGATGTTTTACTGGAAATATTTGAATCCTAGGAGACGTGGGCACTGCCCACTGTGTCCATGCCTTCAAACGGTACCGTAAACACACAAACACACACAGAGACACGTAGATACACGAAGATGAAATGATAAAGAAAAGAAAAGAAACCTGCTATAAGTCTCTAACAGGAAGGAGAATCACAGCACATACTCCGTAGCACCGCTGCCAAGATGTATAATAAGCGTCGAATTCAGCTGTGTATAGAATATAGAACATTTACCCCCCCCCCAAGAATTTTATCATAAGCAGGGCTTGGCTCAAACAAAACTGGTCAAATGGTGTGGATCTTATGCAGCAGTTATGGCGCTGTCGCCGGAACATAGAGAAAACTGAGAACCTCGTTCTGGCTATATGGTTCTGTATTTAGAATATCTAAACACTAGCAGATACTACTAGACACCAGTAAACACTAGTAGGCACCAATAGACACTAGTAAACATTAGTAGACACTAATAATAATAGTAGACACTAGTAGACGTTAGTAGACACTAGTAGACACTAGTAAAGACTAGTCGACATTAGTAAACAATAATAGACATTAGTAGACGTTAGTAAACATTAGTAAACACTAGTAGACACTAGTAGACACTAGTAGACACTAATGAGCACCAAGATAGATATGAAAAAAAAACAACATAGCAGAGAGAAGAATGAGGGAGAACTTTATCTACAGCAATGAGCCTTAATGGCTCGGAAAGAAGAAGAAGAAGAAGAAGAAGTAGAAGAAGAAGAAGAAGAAGAAGAAGCAACTAGTAGCAGGTGCTTTTTTGCCTATCAAATTTAGGTGTAGCCAAATAATTAAGACTCAGTTTTACTTGATTTTCTGTTTTCTCTTCCTACACGAAGAGCCGGACGTCCGAGTAGTGAAGTAGCTGGTCACTCACCTTTCATGGCCAAGGTCGATTGTTCGAATTCACCCCGAGGGAGTTTTTCTACTTGTAGTAACAGGGTACCTGACTCTTCTGAAGCTGTGGAAGGAAATGTGTTCAATCACCTGTATTATACTCACATGTCAAGGAAAACATGGATACTAAACCATGACCCCTAGATACCTGTACGGCAGTCGTTCCTAACCTGAGATCTGTGGACCCCAAGAGGATCAAGGAGAGATTTTTTGGGGTCCATGGACCCCAGGAGGATCAATGAGAGATCTTTTGGAGTCCACAGACCCCAGGTGGTTCAAGGGAAGATCTTTTGCTATCCATGTACCCCAGGAAGATCAAGGATATATCTTTTGGGGGTCCATGGAGCCCAGGAAGATCAATGAGAGATCTTTTGGGCTCCATAGACCCCAGGAGGATCAGGGAAAAATCTTTTGCTGTCAGTGTACCCCAGGAAGATCAAGGAGAGATCTTTTGCGGTATATTAACTGACTCAGTTACAAGGGTTGAACAGAAAGAAGGATTACATTGTAACTAAGCAAGAGAAACAATCCCGGGGTTTAAAAAAAAGTGCATATGAGATGTTAAAAAAGATACGCACAAACTATTTTCCAGCGTAATCGCCAAGTTGGTTAATACATTTTTTCTGATCGCAGGACCAAGTTTTCCCATGCCGCCTCTATAGAAGTCGTGCCCCTGCTGGCCACATCATCATACACTGTACTCACAGGTCATTCGTGTGGCTCTCTCACCCTCGGATACGGCACGTGGCACTCATCTGGCACAGTCTTTTGTATACACTAACACACCCACCACGAGTTGTTGAACACTGCCGTAGCCCAGTCCCATTTGGGACGCAGTATGACGCAAAGTTATCCTTAGGATCTGTTGAACCATTTCAACAAACAAAAACACGTGCCGGTTTAACCTCTGCCGTCGGCGAACCTCGACTCCCGCTGTTTCCAGTGTGTCTGCCTTCCACATCATCCCTACTTGATTGAAATAAGCGACACCATTTTTGCCATGTGTTGTCTACTCATAACTTTCTCGTCATAAACCTCGACGAGCTGGCGGCGAATTTCAGCAGCGAACACGTTCTTATCCCATAAAAATCTTATCACTTGAACGAGAGACCACTTTTCCAAACATCGCTCGCTTTTTATGTGTGATAGTGCATCTGTGGCACACGGCACAGGCTTAAAACATTCACACTCACAACTAGTACCACCTAGTGCACGGTTAAAACATTTAAGGTAGACAGAGGTGTATGGTGCAGTTTTACAAAGTGAGGGAGGGAGTGAGTAAGGTGAGAAAAAAACGAATAGAAAGTATGAGAATGTATAAATGAAAAACATACAACATCCGATATTTCGGCGTGAGCCTTATTCGAGGACACATACAAAACGAGACAAAAACCACGAAAACTTATCTGAATGTGTCTTCCTCCAAGTCGAAAACAGAAATGTGTGTAGTAGAAGGGAGATGGAAAGACCACGCTATCTCCAACAAAAGACGCCCGATAGAGCCAATAATAAAGAAGAGGTGGAGAGAGAGGAGGAGAACAAGTGGGAGAAAGGGGTGGGGGGGGGGAAGGCAATAGAAACATGATAGCCGCTAGATGAGGTGTCGGGGAGGGGGAAGAGGGGAGAGAAAAGGGGACGCGGAGAGATAATGAATGAAGAACATAAACACCTGCAGGGAGAAAATGTGAAACTGGTGAATAGGACAAGACCCTAATGACACCAATATGTTGGCAGAGAAGAAAATAGGATGGTGGTAGGGACGGATAGCATAGAGAAAGAAAGTAGAATTTAAAGAAAAAAAAGTTACAGAAAGCTGAAGATATTGTTAATTCCAGCTGGGTGGAGACAGCTAGTCTGGAAAATAAGGCGCTGTTCTAGGACCCTTCGAGATCGTACATCAGCAGAACAAGAGCGGATCGCACTAACAGAAATGTCCTGTTTTCCTCTGTGGTTGCTAAGGCAAAAATGTTTAGCCACAGGTGTCCAGGCCCTCTTAGAAATATCACTGAGATGCTGGCGAAATCGATCTCCTAACCTCGCTGTTGGCGAGATCTTCAGCTGCCGTGCGTGGAGCAGTGCTCTTCCCGGCCAATGAAGAAATTTGCAAATGAGGTTGCCGTGCAGCATCACTGCGGAAAAGGTGGTTGAAAGAATAAAGCGAAGCAAACAGTCAAATCATGGCACCTCTGGTCTGGAGGTCGGCCACGTCCTGAGTGCAGTCATGTCGGGTGAAATGCATGAACCGGCTTGTCTCACTGCTGGCGAGACTCTTCAAATGCCGTGCGTGGAGTGAAGCTCCTCCCGGTTAAGGAAGTAAATGCGGAAAAGAAATAAAGGTTGCTGTGCGGAGCCGATGGGAAAAGGTGGTGGAAAGTGAAGTTTAATCGGTATGTCCAGTAGTATCGCTACGAGAGCTATACCACGACACCTCTGCTCTAGAGGCCGCCCACGTCCGAAATACATCTACACTGGTGAAATATGCCTAAACCGGCACACACCAGGGGTGGAACTTGATGGCTAGACATGTCATGCCACCTCCGCTCTAGAGGTCGGTAACCTGATAAACACCCATACTGGTGAATTTTGCCTAAACCGGCTCATACCAGGGGTGAATCTTGAAGGCTATGCATGTCACAGTACCTCTGCTCTATAGGTCGGTCCCGTCCCAAACACGCCCATACTGGGATAATGCCTAAACCGGCTCAACCCAGGGGTAGAAGTCACTAGTGGCGAGGATTCGTCCTCCTGGACAAAAGCTCCATCCTGGTCACAACTAGGAAGGGTAGCGGCCACGACCGCAAAATGCTGAAGTCGGAGACACTGGACCAGGGAAGTCTAGATAGGCAACCACCTCTCACCCGGCGGGGATGTTTGCGTATCCTAATCACGCTGAGGTTTTCCGGTGAGAAAGTCCAACCCTGGACTGGATGGGCAACACCTCTCACCCGGCGGTGATACACGGGTATCTCAAAACACGTCGAGGTTTTCCGGTGAGAAAGTCCAACTCTGGCCTGGGTGGGCTACCGCCTCTCACCCAGCGGGGATGCACTGATATCCTAAACACGTCGAGGTCTTCCGGTGAGAAAGTCCAACCCTAGACTAAACTGGTGCAATGAAAACCACGGTGTCACGCAATCCCGCTTCCGAGACCCACCAAGAATACAGGCTAAAGCACTGTGACACTCTGAATCTCTTGTGGTCCTTTCGTGGATCTCGTGTGATCTATTTTGGATCACACAGGGGACAACGGGACCTAACGAGGACCACAGGCGTGAATTCAGTAGGTTCACAGTGCGGTTTTTGGTGGTAGAAGTGAACGAAGAAGAAGAAGATCTCCTAACCGTAAGCCAGTCTCCCTTATGTACTTCAAACTGCAACGTTTGCACATAATAGCATAAATAACATTACGTGAAGTACAAGTGAAACCCTCCTGAACTGATAACGTGGACTTAGGGAAGGAGATCTGGCTAGTCTCGACAACAAACGGACAAGCGTTGCATCTACGGCATCCGCAACGTCTGGTACCATAAAAAGTGTCATCTGTCTTAAGATGACTACGAATTAAAAGATCCCTGAAGTTCTTGTCCCGCCTGTAGGCTACCAATGTGGGTTCCCTAAAAAGTTAACGTGTCCCAGGCTCGATCTGGAGGAGATGGAGATGGCGAAACAGTATGTTTTTAACTGCCAAGCTATGAGGGTGGTACGTGAGTACTAGTTTCACTCTGTCCGAGCTACAGTGCGGTTTAGGGGTGAGGGCTTGTTGCCGCGATATATGGCTAATGCGGTTCCAAGATGACGAGAGAACGTGTTCTGGATAGCCGCGTTGACGGAAGAAATCTAGCATTTTATGGCCTTGATCCTGGAAATCCGAATCCTCATTACACAAACGTCGCAATCTAAGAAGCTGGAAAAAAGGAACAGAGTCCTTACACGATCTGGGATGGGAGGAAGAGTACAGGAGGTAGCTGTGAGAGTCTGTAGGTTTATAGTGGATAGAAGTAGTAAGCCCGGAAGGGTCGATAGTAACGGCAATGTCAAGAAAGTTAGCGGAAGTAGCAGAGATATGGGAGGTGAAAGAAATGACAGGATTGTATTCCTTAACAAAACTGATAAAGTTGTTAAGGTCTTCCTCTGGCACTGATGTGACCCCAATGCCGTCGTCTATGTAGCGTCTATAGAAGGCGGGAAAAGGGCCTCTAAAGGCTCTCAGAACCTTGTGTTTGAAGTGGCCCATGAACAGACACGCGTAGCTGGGGCCCATCTTGGTACCCATGGCTACACCACTAATCTGGTCGAAGTAAAGACCATTGAATTCAAAAGAATTGAGTTGGAGGACAAGTTGTGTAAGGCGCAGAATAGTAGACGTAGGAATAGAGGATTGCATTTTTTGTTCAGAAAGAACTTGACGGCCTGAAGTCCCTGATCATGCGGGATGGATGTGTATAAGGATACTACATCAAGGGTGAAGATACGGTAGGTGTGACCAGGCAGGAGTGTAAGGGTCTTAAAAGCAATGAGAGCATGACCGAGCCTGAGACACGTAAACTTTTTGGGGGACCCACATTGGTGGCCTACAGACGGGACAAGAACCTCCGGGATCTTTTAATTCGTAGTCATCTTAAAACAGATGACACTTTTTATGGTACCAGACGTTGCGGACGCCGTAGATGCAACACTTGTCCGTTTGTTGTCGAGGCTAGCCAGATCTCCTTCCCTAAGTCCACGTTATCAGTTCAGGAGGGTTTCACTTGTACTTCACGTAATGTTATTTATGCTGTTATGTGCAAACGTTGCAGTTTGAAGTACATAAGGGAGACTGGCTTATGGTTAGGAGATCGATTTCGCCAGCATCTCAGTGATATTTCTAAGAGGGCCTGGACACCTGTGGCTAAACATTTTTGCCTTAGCAACCACAGAGGAAAACAGGACATTTCTGTTAGTGCGATCCGCTCTTGTTCTGCTGATGTACGATCTCGGAGGGTCCTAGAACAGCGCCTTATTTTCCAGACTAGCTGTCTCCACCCAGCTGGAATTAACAATGTCTTCAGCTTTCTGTAACTTTTTTTTTTCTTTAAAGTCTACTTTCTTTTTCTATGCTACCCATCCCTACCACCACCCTATTTTCTTATCTGCCAACATATTGGTGTCTTTAGGATCTTGTCCTATTCACCAGTTCCATATTTTCTCCATGCAGGTGTTTATGTTCTTCATTCATTATCTCTCCGCGTCCCCTTTTCCCTCCCGTCTCCCCCCCCCCCCGACGCCTCCTCTAGCGGCTATCATGTTTCTATTGCCTTCCCCCACCCCTTTCTCCCACTTGTTCTCCTCCTCTCTCTCCACCTCTTCTTTACGATTGGCTCTATCGGGCATCTTTTGTTGGAGGTAGCGTGATCTTTCCTTCTCCCTTCTACTACACACATTTCTGTTTTCGACTTGGAGGAAGACACATTCAGATAAGTTTTCGTGGTTTTTGTCTCGTTTTGTATGTGTCCTCGAATAAGGCTCACGCCGAAATATCGGATGTTGTATGTTTTTCATTTATACATTCTCATACTTTCTATTCGTTTTTTTCTCACCTTACTCACTCCCTCCCTCACTTTGTAAAACTGCACTATACACCTCTGTCTACCTTATTTATTTAAACCAGTTTTACTGCAGTCGCCATCCCTTTTATCTGTTAAAACATTTACACTTACAACTGGTACCACCAAGTACACGGTTAAAACATTTACACTTACAACTGGTACCACCAAGTACACGGTTAAAACATTTACACTTACAACTGGTACCACCTAGTAAATATTCAACTCAACTATTATTTACGTCAGGTAACGTGGTTTTAAAAAAAAATTATGGCTCTTGTAATAATTTTTTTCTGATCAGCCAACGTAAAAAAATCTCAGCATCATCTTTTTATTGAATATGTTTCTTCTTCTTCTTCTTCTACTTCTTCTATCTCCCTAGAACAGTGAGTAGGATGTTCTTTGCAGTCGACATCATGAAAATGTTGAAGTGCAGCAGATCCGGATTGAGAGAGGGTTAAGCGTCTAGTGGGGCGGATATTTTATCCAGATGTTACAGACCAACAATCTCGAGGTCAGTCCAGCTTCCCCATCGTAACCGCCAACCCAGGGTCTTCTCCACCCCCCCACCCCTCCCCTGGTATATTGTATTCTAATTATGCATAAATCCTGCACATTTAATCAATACACAATACACTGACATGCAGTACAAATCACCAAGTCTGAAATTTAAGGACACGGCATTTAAATATCACTATACGCCACAACAACACATACAACTGACACTGACATCAACATGACATCAAGACAGGTGTCATTATAATGGTAATTAAGCATGGCATCATATGATAATGATTTCTTATGTTGTATTATTGAAAATCTGATGGACCTGGGGTCCCTGTCTCTTGGCCCTACACGTGGCCTACACTACGAATCTAATGTGCAGTGGCACTTAATCCACGCAGCTACCGCTGTCATGACACACCTCTATATAATCGCGTTGCTGCAGTACAAGATCAGTCTATATGAAAGCATCATAACGAATCAAACATGTTGCCTATAAATCACGCTGAAAATCATGTCCATATTGAGTAAATACAGAAACCTACATCACAGCCTAATGCACAACTACATAATCTACACTACATGAGGTGGGCACGGGAAGAATATTGCCAACGATCACCATAATACACAGGAATTTACAGCACATCCATAGGCACAACTACACAAGACATCGCCCCCGGCCATTGCATCTATCTACACTGAAAC
Source organism: Achatina immaculata (assembly GCA_009760885.1). Taxonomy (NCBI): domain Eukaryota; kingdom Metazoa; phylum Mollusca; class Gastropoda; order Stylommatophora; family Achatinidae; genus Lissachatina; species Lissachatina immaculata. The sequence continues at coordinate 3,434,529 of CM019713.1, forward strand.
GCAAGCCAATGTTTCACTCTTCATATATAATATATATATATATATATATATATATATATATATATATATATATCTGAACCTTAGTGCCCAGGGCACATGGGGCTTCCGCAAGGGTTTTCTACAAATGCCTGTCTTCGCCTTTTTTCTGCTCTTGCCCAGGTGAGCCCTCTATTGCTCAACATCCTTTCTGTTGTTCTTCTCCATGTCTCTTTTGGTCTACCCTTACTTCTGCTCCCCTGTGGTGTCCATCTTAGTGCTATTTTTGGTAGTGAGTTGTCTGTCATTCGGAGCACATGTCCCAACCATCGCCAGCGTCTTTCCTCAATAATTGTTGTCAGTGGTTTCATCTGCATTTCTGCCAATAAAATGTTATTTCTTATGGTGTTTGGCCAAAATATTTTTTAATTCTACGTAAACATTTAGTCTGGAAAGAATTCAACTTGTTTTCTATGGTTTTGGTGATTTTCCAGCACTCACTTCCATAGAGTAGTACACTTAGAACATTACTCTTAAATATCCTGATTTTCATATTTATGCTTAGTTTATTTGATTTCCATATATTCTGTAGCATTGCAAAAGCCTGGTTTGCTCTAGTAAGTCTGCTGTTGATGTCCTCTGTGCTGTCTCCATTTTCTACTACTCTGCTGCCAAGGTATACAAATTCGTTGACCTCCTCCACTAACTTGTTATCTACTCTGAGTACATTTCTGTTGTTCACATTTTGCTTCATTAACTTTGTCTTTCCTACATTGATCTTTAGTCCTATGTTGTTTGCATTCTGGGTTAACTTGTTTATTTTATCTTGCATATCTTTGTGACTGCTTGATAATAGACAAATGTCGTCCGCAAAGTCAAGGTCCTCCAGCACTGTGTCAAGGGTCCATTGTAATCCTCTGCGTTTGTCTGATGTTGCCTCCTTCATTAACCAGTCTACTGCCAAGATAAATGATGTTGGCAGTACTACACATCCCTGCTTCACTCCTGTTTGTACCCTAAAGCTGCTGGAGGTATGTTCTCCACAGATAACTTTGCACTGAAAACCCTCGTATAGGGCTTTGATTACATTAACTATTTTATGGGGGAGGCCATGCCATCTTAGGATTTTCCACAGTGCATCTCTGTTGACACTGTCAAAGGCTTTCTCAAAATCTATGAATAATGCATATGTTGTGCTATGCCACTCATTTGCCTGTTCTAATATTGTAAGTACAAATATATGGTCTATGCATGATCTTCCTTTCCTAAATCCTGCCTGCTCTTTCCGAAGTTTTCCTCAAGTGTTGGTACAATTCTGTTGATGATTATTCTGCAAAATACTTTACTAGTGAGTGGCAGTAGGGTAATGCCTCTCCAGTTCCCGCAATCTCTGAGGTCACCCTTCTTTGGTAGTTTTACTATAGACCAGTTTTCCACTCCTCTGGGGCTTTTTCTAAATCCCAAATTTGTTGTAATATCCGGCAAAGTTGTTTTGGTGTTTTGTTTCTTCTGCTTTCAACATCTCAGCAGTCACTTCATCTTCACCTGGTGCCCTGTCTGATTTTAGCATCTTTATCGCCTCTTTTACTTCATTTATTGTTATTGGTCCTGTATTGATGTTTAGTTCCGCTTTTGCTTCAGGTATATCTATTGCTTGTGCTGCTTGTGTTCTGTTTAGTAGGGTGTTAAAGTGTTCCCTCCATCTTTCAATTTTTTCTCTTTCTCCACTGACCAGTTGTCCATTTTGTGTTCTTACTGCACTTTCACATCTTGTATTGAAGTTACCTGTCATCTGCTTTGTGAATATATATATATTATATATATATATATAATATATATATATATATATAATATATATATATATCCCTCCGAAACCGGCTACCAATCACGTGGACGATGACGCTTCGGTCAAGGTTATACATCCCTCGGTCTAGGCGTGCCTCGTTTACAGGGGTGTGAAATACTTCTTTAGCAGGCTCCTTCACCATGGCCATCTCTGACACCTTAGCCAGGCTAAGCGTGTTATTAGGAACACCAATGAGAAGATGGGACAGGAGGGTCTTGGCCGGCCATGTTTCGCCCTCTTTGACGGTAGCATGTCAGTTATGGGTCACTGACTGCAGACCGGTCAGCGTCTTTACTTCCGGTGTAAGTTTGAAAGTGGGAAAACTCCACTTCTCCTTTGAATGTAAAGTGGAATTTTTCTCAAGAAGCTCAGTTTTATTTTTCCCTTTGAGCTATCATCTCTGGCCGCGGCTGAGATTTTAATAAGAAAAAGAAGAGGAAATGAGAGGAAGTCCAGTTTTTATACGAGATCAGATTAAACAAATAAAGAACGTAACGCCTCTAGATGATGGAATGATAAACGATTTTGTAATCGAAAGATCTCCCTTTTCTTCCCTTCTCTACAGGAATCAAAGTTTCGTGGACTCTTGGTCGTTGTAACTTTACTAATCGACAACTGGAAATCTCAGTTTTAACTCAAGTTGTTTTCTCCGCTCTCATTGGTTAGTGAGAACGGCGTTGGTTTGCCAGTTAGAACTGCAGCTATCCAAACAAAAATAGTTTGGCCCCCAAATTTTCCTTCTCTTGTCCGAGCCCTGGCGGTTGGGCAGTGAATTTACTGTCCGAGCCAAGGGGGTTACACAAACTGTGTGCTCGTTTCTTGCATCTGCCGCCCTGCTCACACCGATCAGCACTGCTGCACCCGTGAGCAAGACTTTCATAAAGGACCATGCTTCAATCAAACGCCCGGAGCATTTGCCACGTTGGATGAGGAAGTGGCTGTGGTGAAACCGTAGCAAAGATTTTATTTCGTCACGTGTTCTAAATGAAACCAGAGCCGACTCGCCAGTGTCATCGATTCCGCGACTATTTATCATAATTAGAAACTTTTCTCTCGCCACGTAGAGAATCTGAAGTGTGATTTCCAGATTCTGTAATTTCTAGGAACATACTGACGCTTTAAAAATACTTTTTGTGCGCACGGCCAAACAGGGAAGGTAATTTCAAACCTTTGATAGCTTTATTAATATAAGGAATGATTTAAACGTAGCAGTTTTTAAGAAAAAAAAAGTGTTTACATTCACTTTACATACGTGTATTCTTATCTTATATCTTATATCCTTCCCGTGCCGTTAAACGTCACATAGGGCTCGCAAAGTAGTTCGCCAATATTTACGTGTATTAATATAATATTAATAGATAATATAAATACTTTCCGTCTTCTCTATACCTCTGTACAATGATTTACACACAGCTTGAATGTGTGATATCTAAAAGCTAATATCAAAGATTGTGACAAACAAAAACAATTTTCTTTACACTCATACACATATTTCACGTCTTCTAAGGCTATTTTTCTGTGTTTATGGAACACAAACATTTTAGTTTTTCCCGGAAAGGTCTGATAGTTTGGTCTTTACAGAAATATTAAAGTCCAACCCTCCAACCCCCCCCCCCCCAACATGTAAAACAATTATAATATGAACATACAGTCAGGAGGCTTTGTCATAAATCACAAAAATCAGAAGTTAGTGCGAAAGTGAGCAGTAATCACCAAATTTAAGTGGTGTAATATTCACAAATCAAACAAGTTTTGCTTACTGTTTTTTTCCTAACTGAAACAGTTAAAAACAAACTTTTTTCTGCTTTTATCATTCATTTCTGTATTTAGATAGTTAGTCAGTCTCTTAATTAGTTAGTTAGTCAGTCAGTCATTTAGCTAGTTAATTAGTCAGTCAGTCAGTTAGTTAGTCAGTCAGTCAGTTAGCCAGTCAATTAGTTAGGTAGTTTAGTCATTTAGTTAATTAGTCTGTTACTTAGTTAATCGGTTAGTTAGTTAGCTAGTTAGATAGCTAGCTAGCTAGTTAGCTAGTTAGTTAGTTAGTCAGTTAGTTAGTCAGTTAATTAGTTAGTTAGTAAGTTAGTTTTCACACTTCACTTATTTATATTCCTATGATATTTTCATACTTCTTAGTTAGTTAGTTAGTTAGTGAATGAGATAGTTAGTTAGTTAGTCAGTTAGTTAGTTAGTTAGCTAGTTGGTTAGTTAGCTAGTTAGCTAGTTAGTTAGTTAGCAGTTACTTAGTTAGTTAATTAGTTAGTTAGTTAGTTAATTAGTTAGTTAGTTAGTTAGTTAGTTAGTTAGTTAGTTAGTTAATTAGTTAGTTAGTTAGTTAGTTAGTTAGTTAGTTAGTTAGTTAGTTAGTAGTTAGTTAGTTAGTTAGTTAGTTAGACAGTAAGTCAGGCAGGCAGGATCATCACTCATGCACCCTGGACACATTCATACCTGTCCCGGTCTACTATTTAATGTCTTCTTCAGCGCACAATAATTGATGGCACCTGTTCCTTCTTGCTATTTTTTGTTTACATGGATGCAGCATGTTTGAAGGTGTAAAAAACTTTCCATAAGACTTGCTCACACTTCTTTGCATGTATTGAGAGGTGTACATTAAAAGTTTTGGCTGCTCTGGGTTAGGTTATGACCAGAACTGTAGGACTCTGGTCAGCTGCATGTCTCCGATCACCTCGATATATCTCACGGCGCAGAGCAGCCGAGATTTCATCAGGTTCTCTGTTCAAACGTTTAGATTATTAGTTTATAAACTTACCGCAGTTATCGTCTATTTTACCTCTAAGATTTATCCCTACCACTTGCATGGATCCGCACATTTCAACTGGTTCTGGTGTCTTTTTACCCGCCTTTGTTTTTTCCTCATTGTTCCTTGGAGCTTTATAACTCCCCTTAGTGGGAACAGTGGTTTAAAACCAGCAACAGACAAGCAGGGGATTCCGCTTTGATTCCAGTGTTATCTATGCTTTCTATACTGGTTTTAGACGTCTCTGAAGATTATCAGTGTCTTCTATACTGGTTTTCCATGTTATTTTCTGCTTTACACTATAATGAGATTGTCAATGATACAAGCTTCCAGAGTCTGCATCTTTCGCTATCTTTTCTGAATATCTCATTCTTCATTCTTCTCCTATTTATATTCATATGATATTTTAATACTTCTCTTATTTATATTCATATGATATTTTCGTTCTTCTCTTATTTATATTCCTATGATATTATCATACTTCTCTTATTCAGAAATGCAACTCAGAAAATGAAATAATGGGCGTCTCCATAAAAAACAATTATGGGCTTTACACTCGTGACATATACTAATATATAGCAACCCACGGACTTTTTGGCAATTACTTCCTCTTGGCTGGAACGAAGTCTCTCTCTGGTGTGGTTGACCTTCCCATGATGTCTGAATTCTCTCTTCGCTCCCTTATAGTCACTGAGTGCAATGGAATACAGTGTGCCTGGCCCTGCAGGAGATATCTTCCACCTTCAGAGACCGTTTTCTCTCAGTTTTACCGTCTCTGATATACAGTTTTCTCTGGTAAAGGGCGCTGATAGTGGGTCACGAACTCACAATCTTTGCGAGTGAGAAGACAGTCCACTATCGATTGGTCTATTCTAGTCTCCCATAAATTTATAGTATTGATATCCTGCAAACATTGTGCAGTAGCTCAGACTTTCTTCCTTCGTGTTGCGAAGCTCAGACAGTGTCGCTTTATTCTTCTGAACATCTTTCCTTCCTCTAATGACAGAAACAAACGATGCTTAATATTGATAAGATCATTTAATTTACGGTTTATGCTTTTGAATTCACCACCAAAGCCACCACCACCACCGTCATCATCACCATCACCACCAAAACCACCATCACAACCACCACCACCGCCGCCACTACCACCACCAAAACAACCATCATCACCACCATTACCATCACCACAAAACTACCACCATCACCAGCACCACCACCATCACCAGCACCACCATCACAAACCGTCACCACCACCACCACACCACCAAAACCACAATCAAAACCACCACCATTATCATCACCACCACCACCACCAAAACCACCACCATCATCATCACCACCACCACCAAAACCACCACCACCAAAACCACCACCATCATCACCATCACCACCACCACCAAAACCACCACTCTCATCATCACCATCACCACCAAAACCACCACCATCACCATCACCACCACCACCACCAAAACCACCATCACCACCACCCCACCACCAAAACCACCACCAAAACCACCACTCTCATCATCACCATCACCACCACCACCAAAACCACCACTCTCATCATCACCATCACCACCAAAACCACCACCATCACCATCACCACCACCACCACCAAAACCACCATCAAAACCACCACCATCATCATCACCACCACCACCACCAAAACCACCACCATCATCATCACCACCACCACCACCAAAACCACCACTCTCATCATCACCATCACCACCAAAACCACCACCATCACTATCACCACCAAAAGCAACACCACCACTACCACCAAAACCAAAACCACCACCATCAAAACCACCACCACTACCACCAAAACCACCACCACCACAATCAAAACCACCACCACCACTATCATCATCATCATCATCACCTGCAAATCACTGTGTCATTAATTCCAAAGTGTACCTCAGCGTTTTCCAACCCCTTTTCGGATCAAGACCGATCTCGACGTCTTAAAGATTTTGACGTCTTTCCCCCTCCACAGCATAATACCCAAGCAAGTTCTGAAAAGTATACATAGTTGTATAAATTATTCTAAGTATTCCTCTCCAAAAAATAATTCAAATTGCACCCCTCCCTCTCCATTAATGGCGCGCAGACCCCACGTTGGGAAACACTGATGTACATTCATTTGTTTTTATAAAATATTCTTAAACAGTAGAATTGTTTCAGCCGTATCAGACTTCCTCGTGATACTCTCCTCAAACTGGTCAAGGAGTTACATGTAAATCCACCCCACGTCAGCCACATCCGTCACCGAAAAGGCAGGGATTTCATTGGTGGGGTCTTTCATACATTTTGGGGACACTGCACCTTGAACTCATCACAATGCATTCGCTAAAGAACTGAAGCTGCTTGAAGGAATCATTGGCTGGCCCCGAGAAACAAGGGAAATCACTGTTAGTCAGAATCAACCATGCCATTTAATGCAGCGAGTTGTCTCAAGGACAGAGTTCTTCAGCCCTCTAGAGACGTTGCGGAGATGACGCTGGCCTTCTTTCACAGGTAAGATTTATACAGATAATGATAGTTACTGTCTGTTTATCTGCTTCACGTCAACAGAAGAAGCCACTGTCAAATGTTTATGTCCATGTCTTGTCTTTTTTTTTTCACTGTTTACGCTGTTCTACTTACATGTTGATTTCTATGAGGGGTCACTATTGTCCAAGTTACTGTCCATGTTACGATCTATATTATTGTCCATGTTATGATCTATATTATTGTCCATGTTATGATCTATATTATTGCTAGTGTCTCCTTTATATGCTCATCTGTTAAGACATAATACTGGTTTACACTATAATGAGATTGTCAATGAAACAAACCTCCCGAGTCTGCAGCTTTCGATTTCTTCTCTGGATATCTCGTTCTTCATACTTCTCTTATTTATATTCCTATGATATTTCATTCTTCTCTTATTTATATTCCTATGCTACTATCATACTTCTCTTATTTATATTCTTAAAATATTTTCATTCTTCTCTTATTTATATTTCTATGATATTTTCATACTTCTCTTTTTATATTCCTATCTTTTCATAATTCTCTTATTTATATTCCTATGATATTTTCATTCTTCTCTTATTTATATTCCTATGCTACTATCATACTTCTCTTATTTATATTCCTAAAATATTTTCATTCTTCTCTTATTTATATTCCTATGATATTTTCATACTTCTCTTATTTATATCCCTATATTTTCATAATTCTCTTATTTATATTCCTATGACATTTTCATTCTTCTCTTATTTATATTCCTATGCTACTATCATACTTCTCTTATTTATATTCCTAAAATATTTTCATTCTTCTCTTATTTATATTCCTATGATATTTTCATACTTCTCTTTTTTTTATATTCCTATATTTTCATACTTCTCTTATTTATATTCCTATGATATTTTCATTCTTCTCTTATTTATATTCCTAAAATATTTTCATTCCTCTCTTATTTATATTCCTATGATATTCTTCTTATTAGTCGTCTGCTCAGACATCAACATGAACCTCTCTCACAAATGCTGGTTCGTCTCAGGTTTTCAGCATCACTGTAGAGCTTCTCTTGTAGGGGCGGAGAGGGAGGGGGTTGTTTGAGTCTGGCCAGGTTCTTTACCTGAGTGGGTTCTGCATTTGGCAGCTCTGGAGGATGTGATATGGAGTTTGTTGCTCTTTGTTATTACTGCGTTGTAAAGCTACGAGTTACAGATGTACCCAGACCATCGATTTTCCAGAAACATATACTCCGCTATTCCGCTACCTCTTTAGATCCTGACGAAGCTTCTGTTTATTTTAATTATAAGGGGATCGGTGGAGGGTTGAAATCAGATGACATTTTATGACGAGAGAGTATACTAGGCCAAACTCTAGGGAAAAAAAATCTACTACGGATTCAAAGACTGAAAATTCAGACTCCGGCTTCACTGTATTCAGGACAGCCCCATATATGCTCCCGCCGCATGCCGCAGCGTCCATCTAAGAGTATGTTTGCTAATAGTTCCATCAACTGTTGGTTGTTTACAATGCGTTTTATACCACATAATTCAGATTTCCTGCCAGTAACTTTAATGTATCCTAGCTGTAGCAGTCTCTTCACGGCTACATTGTTCTTCCATTCCCGCTTTTCATTTGCCCGCAGTCTTTCCAGTAAGGCTTTAGCAATGTCTACCCTTGTCCATTCTCAGCCTGCCATTTATTTTAACCTGTCCAGCAAGTCTTGTCTGTCACTTCATTGCCATGCGCTACTGCTGAGATGGGCGCAAGTGTCTGTGATGACCGGAACACCTGTTCCTGTGGTGCTAGAACAGGTCGAGCGGACATGGGACTGTCCTGACTGCGATGACGCCCTTTCTGTACAAACAAACGAGCGAAGAAATCAAACAGACTGTACCGTCGTTTTATCAGTCTTCGACGGATTTTGCTGAGGCTGTCTCCAGCTTTTGAGTACATGTGCTTTTTCTCCTGTGTGAACTAAAAACATTTAAAATCTTCTGTAGCCATACTTTGCCGTTATCTGACTCTGACCTGCTTTAGTCTAACGAATCTGTGGATTCAGGACTCCAGGTTGTCTGGAAATTAAGTGTGCAACCTGTACTTTTTTTTAAAAATAATTCTCTGTTTTGATTTTCTATTTTTAGTGTTTTTGTTTGTTTTGTTTTTTTAACCTCCCTCCCTCCAACCCTGTATTCTCTCACTAGCGTGGCCCCGGGCACCAGCTTTCATGTCTGCTATTAATAGGTTTTAAGATGGCGTCGGGTCAGGAGTAGGAAAAAAAAATTGTATTCATCCGCGGTGAACTTGAAATGGCCTCAGAGACGTCGGATTAATTTTTAAGTGAAAATATTGTTCTTGTATTCCCCTCATATATTAACAGCAGTTGAACACTGTCGTCTAGTATGCCTTGCCTTGCAGGCGAATATAGCTGGTCTTCAGAGCAGTTTCTTTCCCTCCCACAAAAAAGGTATATATATTCTACAAATAGAAGAGCACAGAAGCATGACTGCCATCGTCTATCGGCACGGCGACTCATTCATTCATTCATTCATTCATCCATTCATTCATTTTGCATGTCCCTTGCGGAACTTTGCTTCCCTAACAGCACTCCTGTAGGCCTCTCGGTTGTGAGCAAGATGGCCTGCTGCTGCTGCATCCATTTGCAGATCGTCAACGATGTCTTGCAACCATCTTCGTTTTGGTCTTCCTCTTTTTCTTTTTCCCATTATGTATCCTTTCAATACGGTCTTCTATAAATTGTCATGACGTTTAATGTGTCCAAAATACTTAAGTTTTCTCTCTTTAATCCTCTTTACTAGCCAGCCTTCTTCAATATTAAGTTCTTATAGTATAGATATATTTGTTCTTTTTTGTGTCCACGATATTTGGAGAACTCTTCTGTAGCACTTACATTCAAAGGCATTTATGTGTTTCTCAGCTATTTTGTTAAGTGTCCAGGTCTCACAGGTATATATCGCACGGCGACTGATGATGGTTATTTTAATAATTAGGTTTCATTGAATCACTATAGTAGGTGCTCTACGACCTTCACAGGCCCTCCCTAGCCTTCTAACAAGTTCAGACGTCCAGTATGTCCCCACTATCTTCTTTCTCTGGTTGCCGTAATGATAATCTCCATCAGTCCTAGTGCGTACCTAAATGGCTTCAAAAGGTGAGTTTTGCTTTATGTATGGGTAGCTAGGGGCAAAAAAAGTTGAACGATCACCTTAATCTCGCTATAAGCTTTTTTTTTTCTCTCTCTATTTCTTCAGATATCGAGTTCCAAACTCATTATTTGGTTCTCTTACAACCAATAGGTACATAAACTCCCAAGTTAAGAACCTCTGCAGTTTCCAGTTGATCACGAAATTAGTTTTTTTTACATCAAGCAAAAAGGTCTACTGTTTCCAGATCTTTTTTCTCTGTACAGCGAGAATATTCTAAGAACGATCATCACAGAACCAGGCATAAAAATTGGAGGATACAGTATTAACAACGTTCGGTATGCTGACGACACAGTACTGATAGCTGAGAACCAACAAGACCTGCAAAATCTCTTGGATAAAGTGGCCAAAGAAAGTGAACAGAAAGGCCTTACTTTGAACATAAAAAAGACGGAGACTATGGTTGTATCTAAGAAACAGAATCCACCAACATGCAGTATAAAATTAAATGGAACTATTCTAAAGCAGGTGCAGAAATTCAAATACCTTGGAGCAGTAATAACGTCAGATGGGAAATGCAGAACAGAAATTAGGAACAGAATAGGCCAAGCAAAGACTGCATTTCAGAGAATGAGAAACATTGTGCAAAACATCCTTATCAATGAATGTTAGAAAGCGAGTCCTAAAATGCTATATTGAACCTATCTTGTTATACGGAAGTGAATCATGGACAATAGGCAAGTCTGCACAAAAATCATTGGAAGCAACAGAAATGTGGTTTATTAGAAGAATGTTGCAAATCCCCTGGACAGCAAAAATAATTAATGAAGAGTGTATGAGAAGAGCTGGAGAGACAAAAAAAAAACCTTGTCAAAAAGATAAGACAGAGACAATGTACTTTCACAGGACATGCAATGAGAAGAGGGGGCATTGAAAATATTATAACAATAGGAAAAATAGAAGGAAGAAGATCAATAGGAGGACCAAGAGAAACGATACTGGACAGTCTGACGGGATGGTGTGAGAGGAGATCACCAACTGAACTGATGGCCTGCATGAAGGATCGTGTACTCTGGAGAAGCATATGAGCCAACGCCAGTCGGCACGGCACCTGATGATGATGTTGATGACATCAAGCTTAGGGTGCATTCTGGCCACATACAGTTAACATAGATAGATAGATAGATAGATAGATAGATAGATAGATAGATAGATAGATAGATAGATAGATAGATAGATAGATAGCCTTCTCCTTAACTGTAATGGAAGCAATAACAAGGATCAAACAGATTTCGTCTGTCACAAGCGAAAAAGAAATATTCTGCAAATGTACGTTATTGAGAACAAGAGATAAATGACTACAGCAGAAACGCTACAGGGATTGGCTTTCTTAGATTGATTTGTTAATCTAAAGCACACACAATCTCGGGTAGATTTAACGAAGGGTAGAGGCAGCTTCCCAGTATCGTCACTGCTGATCGTAAACTGCCTTTATTTTCAGGTCCAGTTTACATCATGATCTAATAAAGGGGTGGCCGATAAACAAGTTACAGGTAATCAGCAACTAATGAAACAAAAATTGAAAAGAAGAAAAGGAAAAAGAAATGTTGAACATACCCCGAGCTGTTTAAACGAGTTCAAACATAATTTACAAGGAATGATTTTATTCTGGACCTTATGCATTTCATAATTTTATACTTTAGTCGTCGCTAACGGGAGATATTATGTCTTGTCACTAATGAGAGATATCGTGTCTTGTCACTAATGAGAGATATTGTGTCTTGTCACTAATGAGAGATGTTGTGTCTTGTCACTAATGAGAGACGTTGTGTCTTGTCACTAACGAGAAATGTTGTGTCTTGTCACTAACGAGAGATGTTGTGTCTTGTCACTAATGAGAGATGTCGTATCTTGTCACTAATGAGAGATGTTGTGTCTTGTCACTAATGAGAAATGTTGTGTTTTGTCAATAATAAGAGATATTGTGTCTTCTCACTAATAAGAGATAGTTTATCTTATCACTAATAAGAGATATTGTGTCTTGTCACTAATAAGAGATATTGTGTCTTGTCACTAATAAGAGATATTGTGTCACTTCCCGGCAAAAGTTCGCGGCTATGATGTTTGATAGCAAGAAGTGTTCATGAAGATTTCTGTCGTGCTTGTTGTTTAGACGACTAAGAGCTGACCACAGCGGTTACAGTTGATAACAGAAAACAACAACAAAAGAAATCGTGTTATCTTTCTTAAAACTGCGTACTAAAGATTCTGTCCCTTTGGTATCCAAGACACATGGGTTTGCTGATGGCAAGAGATTTCCACTTTAGCTTGGTCCTTCGCCATCGCTGTCTCCTTGGTCAGTCGTTTGTTTATCAGCATTGTCCCTGCTTTACGTCTCTGTGTCTCTTTTTTGTCGTCCCATGCTTCTTTTACCCTATGGAGTTTTACATCAGAGCTCTTCATGATAAAAATTCGCCTGTCATTCTCACATTATGGCCAAATCCATCTCCGCCTCCTCCTTTTAATCACCGCCGACAATGGTGTCATTTCTGTCTCTCTAACAAGATATCATTTCTTGTGGGATTATTTTTAGAATACCCGGCATATTTCTGTGGCAAATCACCTTCAAAGAGTGTGCGAGAGATTTCTCTTTTTACATTGTGGTATCTCTTATTTCTTAAGGATAGCCAGAGTCGCCATGGTGGTGGAGTCTGCTAAAGAAGTATTTTCACACTCCCTGCTTTTTAGCTGCACTCCGGGAGTGAAAAAATGGCCGCATTAACCCACTCCCAAGCCGACACAGTATTGTGCCTCAACACCTTCACGGCATCGGCTGCAAGGAACACCAGCTCGCAGTGACAGGGAGATAGCACAAGACAAAACAAGACTCTATGTCGAAGACACCTGCTAGCTTGACATAGCTTTACGCAGATATTTACCTGTCCTTCTGCACTCGGCAAATTGACCGGAAGTCAAGGTTAACGAGTTACCCACAATCAGAGCGTGGCTGGCTCCATCAGCGGGCGCACACTTCAATGGGCGTTGGAACGGAAGGCGGAGAACATATAGGAATGCCCGGAGCGCGGGAACTGCCAGTCTCTGGTCACAGTTACTCGTACAGTTTGAATGTGTTTTTATTTTGCGTTGGAAGCCAAACAGGCAGATTGAAGTACTGTATTTATTTTGTTTTGAAACCCACACAAGCAGCGCGAGTTGTCTTAACGCCGATTAGTTCAAACATTTTCATATACTCCGTCCTGTGCATTGTACAACAAGATTATATTGGCTGTAGCGAAGATACGTTCTCTGCGATGCTTAACGAAAGCCCATCATTTTGTTTCTCATTGATTCATTTATCTTAACCCCTTTGGAGAATATTTCTTTGCTATCGTTATTTATTCAGGTCTCATATTTATTGCACTTGAATTCTCCCAGGGGGCGCTTCCGTATGCATAATTCTTAAATAGCGAAATTCGCGCTTATGAAATTAGCTCCGCAAAAACAAAATGAGATATTGTACAGACGTACCCTCATGAGGGGGAGTAGAGGGGGCGGGGTAGATTTCGTGAACGCGATAATTGTTATTATTAATTTAGACAAATAAATATTTTATTGCCACTGGCGTGGCTTGTATTGCTTTTTTAAGTTCATGTTAACCTGGAACCCTATCTTTGACAGTTCTGGGTTTCCTCGTTTCAAATTTAAGAAATGTGGGTTGTGGTGGAGGGTGGTGTGGGAGTTGTGAAGGAGAAAAATTATGTTGTAAGGCGTAGTAGTAATTGCTTTAATAATAGATGTAAAGTGTAGTGTGATGGTCGTGATAATTCACGTATTCATTCAGCTGCCGGTTGGTAGAAAGATATGCGAGACCCGTACTGTGGTGAAGTTAAGAAAAAAAAAGCTTTGGTAACCTAGAAAATGCAAATATACGTATAGATAGATAGATAGATAGATAGATAGATAGATAGATAGATAGATAGATAGATAGATAGATAGATAGATAGATAGATAGATAGGTAGGTAGGTAGGTAGATAGATAGATAGATAGATAGATAGATAGATAGATAGATAGATAGATAGATAGATAGATAGATAGATAGATAGATAGATAGATAGATAGACAAGGATGGGAGAGAGAGGGTAAAAAGTATGAGGCAAAAGCGTTGAGGCTCCTATCAGGATCTGGAGAGGACTGCGGGCTTTGTCCTGTCAACAGAGATCAAGATCTGATGTGACCAGCAACCTGGAACACAGAAGAAGAAGAAGAAGAAGAAGAAGAAGAAAAAGGAACGTCTGGAAAGACTGACAAAGAATCAAATATTATGCTGCCGTAAGACGTGAAAAATTCTTGCCGCAAGAATACAGGTGGCCTGGTTAGCTGAGTGGTTAGCTGAGTGGTTAGCTGAGTGGTTAGCTGAGTGGTTAGCTGAGTGGTTAACTGAGTTGGTAGGCATTCGGTTTACTAATCCTTTAGTACCAGGTTCAAGTTCCAGCAGTAGGATTTGTTTATGGCACGCACCAAAAAGTTTCTGGGGTCCACCCAGCCTCTAAAAATGGGTACCCGAGAAATCTTGGAAGATAAGTGTGGCCAAGCGTGAAACTGGCCACAGCACGCTTTCGTGTGTCCATGGTCTAAAAAATAAGGGCCTAACACCGTATCCTCAATGTGCCTTAATGTCACGGCAACAGGGATTTTGCCTTTATGTTACCTTACAAGAAGACGACACTGGTCACGATGATCACTAAAAGATGCTCTTTGAACTAATTGATTTGTATATTTGCCTTACCACTTGATACATGGATACGGAATTGAGAGAACATAGAGTCGGAAATTTTGCCGATACACGTCAGTGGTTTCCAGGTCTTATCTGACCATGGGCTCCTTGCCCCCGAGACCACATTATTAGTGCCCCCCCCCCCCAAAAAAAAAAAAACCAACTATTTTCTCTCATTTGGTTTTGATATTCACTGCCACTCTATTTTCCTTACCCCTCCCCTCCCCCCACACTTTTCAAGGATGTTCCCGCCGCCCCCCAGTTTGGAAATCACTGTTATAAATCAAACTCTTTCATCATCTGAAGGTGTCGGTGAGCATGTTGCTCCACATAGTCTCATCTTTCATGTTTTCCCCATCAGTTCTGTTGCTGTGCTTCTCCCACGCCGCTTTGTCGGGCCATGTCAGATTTTCTCTCGTGGTTTACCTAAACCTTTCCTGCCTCCCATTTTCCCTGTTGTCACGATATTTTGGGCTCCTCCTCTTCTTATTATAAAATCACTGAACCTAGACTGTCTTGCTCAGTATAATATGTTCATTTAAGGTTCTTTTCTCATTGCTTCTCTTGTGTATTCTTCATGTGTTATTTCAGTTGTCCATGGTATTCTTAACATTCTTCGAAGGAGTCACATTTCAATTGCTTCTAATGTGCCAGTGTTTTGTCTTTGTTAACGACCATGATGCTCTTCCATATAGTAATACTGGCTCAATATTGGATTTCAAGACTTGTTTACCTAGCGTTTATTGACAAAGACGAACTGCACAACATGGTTTTCATTTTCTGAAATGCTACCTTTGCGTAACATTTTTGTGTGTGCTTGATTTATCTGATATATCTACCACCTGATGTTATCGCTTTACCAAGAGACTTGATTTTGTGCACTTGTTTTAATGTTATTCCTGTGATTCTTACATTGCTTTCTGGTACGAAATTTTTTTTGCTCTGGAGCGATTATCGTTTTTTTATTTTTATACTGTATAGTGATAATCCTTTATATTCAATTTCTGGCGCTACTGTATCTAGCAGTTCTTGTAGATCTTTTTTTATTGTTTGCAATCAGGACTGTGTCGTCAGTGTATCTCACGTTATTGATGTTATGTTCTCCAACTTTTATCCCATCCTTGTCGGTATTGGCTCCCATAATATTCTCACTGCAGAGAGAAGGCAGATCTGGGGACAATGCACGTCCTTTCTTTATGGTCTGAAATTTGTCTAATTTGTTGTTTATCTCGGTGGCTTATTTTTTGTTTCGGTATGTTTTTAAAAAAATTATTTTTAGATCTTTACCATCAGTGTGCATGTCTTCCAGCATCGTCATCACTTACTCATGTCTGACCTGGTCGAATGCTTTTGTGTAGTCAGTAAAACAAATGTACATATCTTTCTGTACCTCTAATGCTCTTTCGATTAGTCTTCTCAGTGCATATATAGCATTGTGTGCTCCTTTGTTTTACCACATAGGCATAGTTCATGTGCCATTTCTAATTTAAATTTTTTTGATCTCATCCTTTTCATTAACAGTAATTTGTTAACAAGGGATGATAAACTGATAGGTTCCTCACGTTCTTGTGCGCCTGCTTTCTTTGGCAAGGCTTTAAACTCTTCCCGTACCAGAGTCTTTGTAACATCTTTCCAACTGTTCATTTTCATGCCTGATTTTTGTGTCCATATAGGATTATTGAAGTAGGATACAGAGACGTTTCTTGATATATGCAGTCTTTTATATCTTATATATTATATCCTTCCCGTGCCGTTAAACGTCACATAGATCTCGCAAAGTAGTTCGCCAATTTTTCCTGTCTTCGTCGAGTCTTTCAACCTCATCAAGGGATTTTATGCCTGTTAATTTGGCCTCTCTTAACAGTGTCCTCTTCAGAGTTTCACGTGGTCTGCCTCTTTTTCTTTGGCTTGTTGTGTTACACTTGATAGCTTGTTTTGGGATTCTCTAATCATTTCTTCTCATCAAGTGACCAACATATGTGCACCTCCTTTTCCTGATCGCCCATGAGACTGGTTGTTGTTCAGTCATTGTCTTATCTCTGCATTATTCTTAAATTCGTTCCACTTGATGCCGAGTATTTTCCTTATGCATTTGTTTTCAGAAGAGTCTAATTTCTTGTCTATTTCTTTAGTTGTTTTCCAGCTTTCGCATGCATAAATGAGGGTGGATATTACATTTAAATTAAATAGTCTTAACTTGGTTTTTGTGATTATAACTTGTGAATTCCAAATGTTCTCAAAGTTCTTGAAGATCGATGCTGCTTTTGCAATTCTAATTCTAACTTCCTTTCTGATGTCACCATCCTGGTCTATGTAGCTACAAAGGTAATGCAAACTGATTGACTTCTTCAGTATCTGTCCCTTCTATGGATATATGCAGTAGTGATAATAATAATGGTTTTCGTGCTTATAGTGTGGTAACCACGCTGGGAATGATGATGATGTAGGAAGAGCGAATGTGATTTTTGCAAATCGCAAATTCGTTTTTCAAAACAGAGAGCGCTAGATCATTCCCAGGGTCTGTAACACCGGAAATGGCATCTTGGGGAAGGAAAAAAAAAAGGGGTGATAATGACAGGGGAGATTAATCCGAGCTGAAAAGGGGAAGATAATTGAACATGTTAGTTCCGGCCAGAGTCCAAAATTATATTAGTCCGGAGTGCGTAAAAATGCACTCTGTCCCGCTGATGAAGATATCTTCGGTTGAAAGAAACTGTGATCGAGTAAGAAATAGCGATATGTTGAAATACAGAGATTTCTCTCGAATATGAGAAACTAATAATCGAAACTGATTGCGTTATACGCAGTATAGAAATATTCGTGTCCTTCAGTGTACAAGAGCTGTCACTTCGCTCTACAGAAGCAACGGTCGCCGCGTGAAAAATGTGTAGACTGACTCATGGCGGAGTCAGGAAACTTAATGACGCATGAATGAAGTCATTGAGTTATGAATTGAAAATTTGTGGGGAAAATGGGCGGGTTGTGTGTGTGTGGGGAGAGGGGCGGGCCCAATCAGCGAACCACAGGTGGTCAAGACCCCTCTCCCACCTCTTTTTTTTTATACCTTCTAGTAACAGGCTTAGCCTGGATAACGGGATAAGGGTCTCCATAGTTTCCGTGTTGGTGGAGTCTGCTAAAGAAGTATTGCACACCCCCCTCTGCTGTTTAGCTGCAGTCAGGGTCTGACAAAACGCCCGGTGTAACCAGCTCCCAGAGGGGACACGATGCTGTGCCTCGATTTCTTCACCGCATTGACTGAAAAGAAGACCAGTTTGCAGTTTCATGGAGATAGAAGAAGGAGAAGAAGAAGAAGAAGAAGAAGAAGAAGAAGAAGAAGAAATGTTTCTTATTCTCTTTTGGCTTCCGTGCAAACACTGATATTTTCATTCGAACTGTGCTTTTTTTCATATTTTTAACTCTTTCCTATTTTTCCTATGTCCAAGTACTAAAATAGGAAACCAATAACTTGTATCAAAGGAAAGGGGCAGTAGTGTAGTGATGATTTATAATGATATATTTTCTATTTATTTTTTATGCTGTTTATATTTTACAGGTTCACGTGATTAGACGTACAAGAGATTGATATTTGTATGTTCTTACATGGGTGATTAATACCATATTATGTCTGGCCTGTGATCTGTTCTTCACTCTGTCCTATTCTCGTTTATTCATTCCTACATGTCAAGACATTACAATAAAGAAAGAAAACACAGATACGATTCTTTATCAAAAGATCATCAATTTATATTATTAACAACACAATCAACCTTATATTCATTTCTTTCAAATATTTTTATTCCTTCATAAAAAAATTACAGCAATGGAGTAACTAACATCAAATTAAAAAACACCTTTACATATTATGGGGTTAAATTAATTACAATACAGTCGTCCCATACATAATCACCAACTATCATCCTTAATTATTGAATGTTTGATTGTAATCAAAGGAATTAAATGGCAAGAAATGTATAACAAAAATGCATATACATAAATTCAGTGATACCTAAAATTTGTATGCACATAATAACAATCAAAATGTCTGTTAACAAATATCAAAATCTAATATATATATATATATATATTATACATGTATATATATTATAAACATATATTCTATTCATGTATCCTTCATCTATTAATAACTATACCTGAATGGGTCGGGATAGATCGGAGGAATCGACAGCACAGCTTGCATGCGTCCACATCACATAATATAAACCATAACTAACCCAGCGCACACACATACACACACACATTCGTGCTTAAAACGAGAACATGTTCTTCTTCGATGTGTTGATATCTGCCTACGTGCTCAACGTACAAAATCCCGACCGATTAAAATTCTCTCGCGTCTTCTTTATACACTGGATCAATAGGCACCGATTTTACTCAGAGTTGCGCTCCCTTGAGCTGACTGGCCCTTGACCTATTTAAAAAAATTTTTTTTTCTTTCTTCTGATGTTGAAAACAAACTTAGGTCTAATAATCTGCCTCTGTTTCTCCATGTACTATATACAACAGGATGCCTAAAGATTACAAAAGATTACAGTTTTCTTCATGGTACAATTTTCTGCTCACTGTCATGTTCCTTTACATTGGTGGAAGGTTAAAGGCCTCCTGGTAGACCTTGCCTTTATTACTTATCAGAAGAAACCTCCATGAAAGAGAATGTCATCAGAAGTGGCTCCATAACTTACCTTGCACTATCATTGAATCATAGCACAGCATTAGGGATATCTTTTAAGATTTTCATTAATGTCGATTGTTTCCTTCTTACACTGAAAGTAAGTAGGTCGAGGGTTCATCGTTCATTTTCAGCTACTGAAGAACATGTATTATACATGAAATGTATAATCCAGGTTTAAATCTAGGCAATGTTAGTGATAAAGTCATTATCGCTATTAATGGCAACAGCGATAATAGTAGGGCTCTACGTTTTACTACTACCAGCTCATTAATGCACGTTTGGTGGCGCGGAGTAATACGGCACGTGTGGGAATTCCCCAGGCTAAATATAAATAATTACCAGAGACTTTCATAGCTGGTTCTCAAGAAGTACACAGTTTGAATCATATTTGTAAGCTAGAACTCTTTAATGCCTTAATCTTGGGCATTTTTTTTTTACCTAGTCCTTCCCGTATTGCAGAGGCCGTGTGAAACCGTGGTCTTCAGGTGGTCCAGTGCCCGCCCTGTTTTCGTTCTTCTTGTCTAGTCCAGCATGTTGTTATCGAGTCCCTGTGCCGAACTTTTCACGTCCATTCCTCTATTTTTCTACTCTATAATCCCGATCATGCAGTATGTATGCAGCATAAAATTAAATGGTACAATTTTAAATCAAGTGCAGGAATTCAAATATCTTTGAGCAGTGGTAACTTTAGGTTAAAATACAGAACAGAGATTAGGAACAGAACAGGCCAAGCAAAGACTGCGTTTCAGAGAATGAGAAAAATATTATGCAGTACATCCTTATCAATGAATGTTAGAAAACGGGTCCTAAAATTCTATATTGAACCTGCCGTATTATAAGGAAGAGAATCATGGACAATAGGCAGGTCCGCACAAAGATCATTGGAAGCAGCAGAAATGTGGTTTATTAGAAGAATGTTGCGAATTCCGTGGGCAGAAAAAGAAATGTATGTACTATATATATATATATATATATATATATATATATATATATAATGTCTCATACAAACAAATCTTGTCAAAAAATAAGAGAGAGGTAATGCACTTTCATAGGACATGCAACGAGAAGAGGGGACATTGAAAATATCTTAACAACAGGAAAAATAGAGGGAAGAAGAGTAGGGGAACGCCGAGAGAAATGATACTGGACAGTTTGACAAGATGGGGTAAGATGAGATCAGCAAATGAACTGATGGCCTGCATGAAGGATCAGGCACTACGGAGAAACATAAATAACCAACGCCAGCAAGGGCGGGACACCTGCTGATTGTTGAATCTCGATTCCCAAGTCCTTCATAAACGGTAACTTTCTACTAACTTCAATCTTACCCGAAACTTCTACCAACTGTAGCTTCTCCGGCATTTGCTTTTTCTCTTGAACTTAGAATCTTTAAGAGGCTGTTTATGTCTACCCAACCCAGCCCCGGCTTAATACGCTTTCGGTTCCTAATCCGCCATCACAGCACTGCTTAGCCTTCTGTTTCCACCTCTTTTTTTTTATGCTCATTTCCGAACATCGGGCTTTGAAAAAGAAAATTCCTTTCCTCTGAAGGTTATTTTATGTTGGACTTGTCCATTGCTTCAGAGAACTTGTCCATTGCTTCAGAGAACTTGTCCATTGCTTCAGAGAACTTGTCCATTGCTTCAGAGAACTTGTCCATTGCTTCAGAGAACTTGTCCATTGCTTCAGAGAACTTGTCCGTTGCTTCAGAGAACTTGTCCGTTGCTTCAGAGATAGTTTATACTTTATGTGTTAATTAGAACACAAATCATCTTTCTGTTTTCATATCACACTTAGCTCCCCTCCCCACACACACACTTAACCCGTGGGTGGACTTCTCCAGGTATCCTTCCCTGTGTTTGTCTTTACATCCCCGTGATCTGTGTCTCATGTACATCTTTACACCTAGTGGTGTGGTTAACTCTACTGAGTCAGAAGAATGGGGTTATCAGTAGTCGGGGGTGGGGGGATATTAAGATGGAAAAATCTCTGCCGGCATGTCCTCGGGCTGTGGGAAATAGCTTCTCTGAAATATTAAAAAGGAAAAAAAAAACTTTGCTAATTTTCTTATTTTCTTTGATGTTTTGTTAAAAATACCTTTTATTTAAAATTCACCGTAAACAAACACCGACCGGTGACCAGTATCATGTTAAATATTAATTTGTTCATCACCTGCCGCGTCGGATAGCGTCTGTGATCATTTTTCTCGGTCTTGTGCGATTCTTGATGTTTCCGATCAGTTCAGATGCTTTTTTTTTCCCGTGCCGCTTGGTCAGTTCACTGAGATTTTTTCCCGTGCCGCTTGGTCAGTTCACTGAGATTTTTTTTCCCGTGCCGCTTGGTCAGTTCACTGAGATTTTTTTTCCCGTGCCGCTTGGTCAGTTCACTGATATTTTTTTTTCCCGTGCCGCTTGGTCAGTTCACTGAGTTCTTTTCCCTGTTTGGCTCCATTTCCTTCTTTTTCCCCCTTGACTTTTCTAGTCATCACCAAGTTATGCCTTCTCGTGACCTGCCCAAGATATTTCGACCGTCTTTTTTACGTTTTAAAAATAATAAGTACTTTTCGTTGTTCTTATATTAGTGTTGGCAGTAGATGACGTTTTACAAGTACAGATAGAAGTACCAAAGGTAGACAGGCGCATGCTTAATTTTTACAAAAGGATAGAAAGTATCAGTACTGATAGCTGAGAACCAACAAGACCTGCAAAATCTCTTGGATAAAGTCGCCAAAGAAAGTGAAAAGAAAGGCCTTACTTTGAACATAAAAAAGATAGAGACTATGGTTATGTCTAAGAAACAGAATCCACCAACATGCAGTATAAAATTAAACGGAACCATTCTAAAGCAGGTGCAGAAATTCAAATACCTTGGAGCAGTAATAACTTCAGATGGAAAATGCAGAACAGAAATTAGAAACAGAATAGGCCAAGCAAAGACTGCATTTCAGAGAATGAGAAACATATTATGCAAAACATCCTTATCAATGAATGTTAGAAAACGAGTCCTAAAATGCTATATTGAACCTATCTTGTTATATGAAAGTGAATCATGAACAATAGGCAGGTCTGCACAAAAATCATTGGAAGCAGCAGAAATGTGATTTATTAGAAGAATGTTGCGAATCCCCTGGGTAGCAAAAATAACTAATGAAGAATGTATGACAAGAGCTGGAGAGACAAAAAACCTTGTCAGAAAGATAAGAGAGAGACAATGTACTTTCATAGGACATGCAATGAGAAGAGGGGGCATTGAAAATATTATAACAACAGGAAAAATAGAAGGAAGAAGATCAAGAGGAAGACCAAGAGAAATGATACTGGACAGTCTGACGGGATGGTGTGAGAGGAGATCACCAACTGAACTGATGGCCTGCATGAAGGATCGGGTACTCTGGAGAAGCATAATAGCCAACGCCAGTCGGCACGGCACCTGATGATGATGATGATGATGATGATGATAGAAAGAGTGAGAACATTTGGCAGAAACAAAAATTGCAGAAAGTGGGATGGGCACATATAAATGATGAACATACAATAATCCAATATTTCGACAAAAGGCCGTTTTCAACGATCACATACGAAAACAACACAACAGATAAAAAACATGAAAAATAGATGAAAAATAAAACACTTTGCTTCTTTTGGTCTCATTGTAAGAAAGACGGGAAAAAATGCGCCCAGATAGATGTAGATAAGCAGAAAGTGGAAGTAGGCGATTGACTGAGAAATGAAGTAAAGGGAGGATGATACCATATAGTAAATAACAAATCCTTATGTCCTAGCGAACCAAAGTTGCTCCCATCGGATACCTATGGCCTAAACCAAAAGCACCGTAGATGGTAAAAGTGACAAAACACTATTGGAAAAGGGGGGGGGGAATGGATGAAAAAAAGGTTCAGAAGTTATCTCTGGTAGAAGTAGCTGACTTCTGCTAGTCATGATGAATTTCGAATTGGAAAAGATTTGCCTTTTAGGGGAAGTGTTATTGACCCAAACAAGCAGACAAAGAAGAGAGAAGAAAACTGCTAATCGATTTAGCAATGTGGAAAAAAAAAAACAAAAAATGTAAGCAAATAAAGGCAGTTTGTTGAGCTCTTTACGGGTGTCAGATTATAGGAGAGCAGAGACAGAGATATTGAGAGAGTGTGAAGATAACAGGGGCGTATACTTCTTTTATTAGTCTTAGGGGGTTTTTTGTGTTGGAAACTCAAAGATCCGCCAATGCAGTGTCATGTTCTTGTAATATAATAATTGCATTTAGTTTCTACAAGTTGAAAGCTGTCATCGTAATTAACACACGAAAATAGTGTAAGGCTGGAGATGGTGAAAAACAGAAGGAAAAACAACAAGTCTACACCAGCTTAAAACATCGAGTTAAAACATGAGAGGTTCAAGGCAGAGAAATAACGAAGAAGTGACACACTGGAGATGGATCTTATTAGAGTGACTCGGGTATTGTTGTAAATAAGGAATGATGTATTTTCTTTTGTTTACATTAAATTATTATAGGCAGGTTTTCTTCAAAACATTTAGTTACATCAAAATTACTACGTTTTGCTGTCAATGAATTACTGTTAAGGTTAGGATTAGAGTTTATATTTACGGTTAGAATTAGGGTTTAGTGTTAAATTTTACGATTACAGTTAGGTTTATGGTTAGAATAAGAATTTGAGTTTGCGGTTACATTTTATAGTCAGAATTAGGTTCAGGTTTAGAATTTACGGTTTTGACGTTATGTTTAGGATTAGAGTTAGGTTTAGGGCTAGGGTTTACCATTAGGGTTAGATTTAGGATTAGAATTTACAGTTAAAGTATATCGTTAAGCCTAGTTCTATGGTTAGGGTTTGGTACTGAGGTTAGAGCATCAATAAAAAAAGGGGTTCATAAAAGAAGACCGCCGTATAGATCAAGAATTAACACGGCTTATTTGATTCTTTTTTTTCCAGTTTGTAACATTAAAAAAAAAACAAACATATATGTCATTATTTTTTGGTGACACTCCTTCATTACTGTGCTTATGTCATTCCTTCATTACGATGATTATATCACTCCTTTAGTACGGTGTTTTTTTTTGTGTCACTCCTTCATTATGGTGTTTATTCATTCATTCGTTACGGCGTATATGCCACTCCCTTCTTATAAACCCTAATAAAACAGCCGCACTTGATTAGAAAGGCCTCCCTTCTTCTCTGCCCATTGAGATTTCAAACAGGTTACTCTGTCATGCACGAAACATGTAATGTAACCAGAAACTGAAAAGCTATAGAGCTCTTAATTTGCTGAGCGGTTGCGAGCTCGTTTTACTGATTCTCTGCTACCTGGTTCAAGTCCCAGCAGTACGATCCTTTCTGGTACACGCTCCAAAAACAGGTCCACTCGGTCTCTTAAAATGGATACCAGAGAAACCTGGGAAGGTAAAATGCAGCCATGCGCGATACTGACCACATCATATTTTCATGGAAATACAGGTTTAGCGCCGTATCGCCAATATGCCTTAATGACATAGACACATGAATTTTACCCTTTTACAGAGTCCCTTAAGAGCGGATACACGTACTTTTCGCTATGTAACAAGACGCTAGAATCCCTTTTTTTTCCCCAATGAAGATCTTATATATCTTTCCTTGAATAACGCTGTATATAGCAAATAATTCAAAGACACTATCCTCCTTTTTTCTCCCCATTCCAGAACACCTACAGGTTACTCCATCACACAGCATAACACAAAGCTTATGTGTAACAGATTGAAAGGCGCTAGTGTCAAATATGAGCTAAGGGACATTGATATCCGCCCTGAAAAATCTAGAAAACAAAAATATTTATCTCTCTCTTTTTATTTAAAGGCCAGAGCTTTTTTAAAATACCAGACAGAAAATCTGGCTTCCAGCTAAATATTACGTGGCATTAAGGAGGGGGGAGGGGGAAAGACAAACTAACGAATGAAAGTGTAATTTCACAACCTCCACGTAGAGAGTGGGTCGTATTTCTGTCCCTTTTTTTTATTTTTATTACTACGAGGATTTCAAACACGTCAATACGGTTCAGATATTCAGCTTCCCTATCTGCTTAAAAAGGCTAATACATTTTTCTCCTGTAAATTACCACACTGGGAAGGTAGTATTTAGATAAACTCTTATTCCAGTTTGTCGATTTTTGTTTTTGGTTCGTTGACTATTACAGTGCACTGCATATCGTTAGAATATTTGTATTATCTGCTTCTTCTTGAAATACATCATTTGTACTGGAAAGGAATTGGCTTTTTATTTTTTGTAGACCCTCAGTGTAAAATTCTGAGAAGTGCGGGGATGTGTGCTTACTTGTAGCAGATATTGGTAATGTTGAAACGAATGTTAGGAATTTATTTCGCGTTTGCTGTGGACGTTCTTACGGCAGAAAATATGTTTCCAATATTCCTAAGTAATTTTCTGTGTAAATATATGGAAATTTTTCCACCCATAAATTTGTAGGAAATTCCGTGACGCAGTTGTGTGATGTAAGAAAACAATTGTACTAATATTCTTCTGTAATGTTCTGCTAATTATGGTTTTTCAGTAATAATGTGAGTAAAATTTGCTCAATAGAACAAACAAGCTAACTGGATACATGTCATATTAACTCTTTTATTAAAAAAAAAAAACCCACTGGCATGGTTGGTAGATCTTGGACATCAGTGCGAATCAATATCCAGAGTGATATGTGGACCGAAAAGCGGTAACATTTATAACCAGATCCATATTTTTAAAAAAATGATAGAGTAACTTTCTTTTCAATTTCTTTGTAGCAAAATTTCTCATCATAATTTATTCAAGCGGGGCATGGCAATTAATTCAGGAGTGAAAGAGAAGAGTTATTTTGAGGGTATTAATGACGTATACACAGTGTGATGTGACAAAAGAAGCTGAATTACTGAGTATTTTATACACAGTAAGATGTGACAAGAGAAACTGAATTACTGAGTATTTTAAACATAGTGTGATGCGAGAAGAGAAGCTGAATTACTGAGTATTTTATACATAGTGTGATGTGAGAAGAGAAGCTGAATTACTAAGTATTTTATACATAGTGTGATGTGACAAGAGAAGCTGAATTACTAAGTATTTTATACATAGTGTGATGTGAGAAGAGAAGCTGAATTACTGAGTATTTTATACATAGTGTGATGTGAGAAGAGAAGCTGAATTACTGAGTATTTTATACATAGTGTGATGTGAGAAGAGAAGCTGAATTACTGAGTATTTTATACATAGTGTGATGTGAGAAGAGAAGCTGAATTACTGGGTATTTTATACATAATGTGATGTGAGAAGAGAAGCTGAATTACTAAGTATTTTATGCATAGTGTGATGTGAGAAGAGAAGCTGAATTACTGAGTATTTTATGCATAGTGTGATGTGAGAAGAGAAGCTCTATTACTGAGTATTTTATGCATAGTGTGATGTGAGAAGAGAAGCTGAATTAATAAGTATTTTATACATAGTGTGATGTGAGAAGAGAAGCTGAATTACTAAGTATTTTATACATAGTATGATGTGAGAAGAGAAGCTGAATTACTAAGTATTTTATACATAATGTGATGTGAGAAGAGAAGCTGAATTAGTAAGTATTTTATACATAATGTGATGTGAGAAGAGAACCTGAATTACTGAGTATTTTATACATAGTGTGATGTGAGAAGAGAAGCTGAATTACTGAGTATTAACTTTCCAATATTCAAAATCTATAAAATGAAGAATACGTTTTTTTTTTCATTTGGACCTCCATGATGACTGTGCGCTGGAGTAGCGAAGTAACAAGTTTACTCTTCTTTGAAGTCTACACCCAAAAGCAGGGGGTTCGATCCCGGCTGCAGGCACCTTAATCAGCTTAACTGTGGAAATGAGTACCTGACTCCTCCTGTATCTAGGAAGGGCAAGGCAAAGGGGGGTTGATAGTGGTTACATCAATCTCTAGGTTGCCGATAGGTCAAGGAAATATCCGATGCGTGCCTGGACTACAAGACACATGGAACAGGTCAGTCAGAACATAGATCATGAAAGCAATAACTGAACTTTAAAAACAAATGGTAGGAACAGCTTTTTTTCCCTTTATCAGAGCTGTATCGTTTCAGTTTTTGTGCCTTTTAAAAAAAATACAAGAACATACATAACGAAGAAATAAGAAAACAAGAGAAAGTTTAAATTTACACATACATTGTAAAGATAAGATCTCTCTGGCCCATGTCAATGAGGCGTTGGTCGTCATTGATTTCCATAATCATCAATCCTTTGCTCTTTCTATAAGATGTGCATTGGATAGTGCTCCCTGCCATGCTTTTAGTCCGTTAACTATCATGCTTCTTTGTCTTCCTTTGTCCCTTTGTCCTATAAGTCTAGACTGTCGTGTTCTGAATTTTGCCATAATTTCTCTCTTTTGCCCAGCCTCACTTAGAACCTCTTCATTTGTTTTCTTGGCTTAAGATAGAAAAGCAGAAGAGAAGCAGGCCATTGGGGACATGGAAGAAGCACAATACAGGAGGAACTAAAGAAAGCAGGAAAGACATGGTTTGAGGTATCTTAACTTGCTCAAGGATGCCTTATGCTGCATTGGGAGTACAGAGGACTGATGATGATGATGATGATGGCGTAGAACTTCGTCGTTTGTTTTCTTGACAGAAGATACAAAAAGAGGAGGGAGTGGTGGTGCGGGAGAGGAAGAAAGGGGATGAATTATCTCTTGACCTTGTGAATCTGCGTGGAGGAGACTATCTGACACCAAAACGTGTATAAATCTGCGTTGAGGAGATTATCTGACACCAAAACGTGTATGAATCTTCGTTGAGGAGATTATCTGACACCAAAACGTGTATGAATCTACGTTGAGGAGATTATTTGACACCAAAACGTGTATGAATCTACATTGAGGAGATTATCTGACACCAAAACGTGTATGAATCTGGGTCGAGGAGATTATCTGACACCAAAACGTGTATGAATCTACGTTGAGGAGATTATTTGACACCAAAACGTGTATGAATCTACATTGAGGAGATTATCTGACACCAAAACGTGTATGAATCTACGTTGAGGAGATTATTTGACACCAAAACGTGTATGAATCTACATTGAGGAGATTATCTGACACCAAAACGTGCATGAATCTGCGCTGAGGACATTATCTGAACCAAAACGTGCATGAATCTGCGCTGAGGACATTTTCTGACACCAAAACGTGCATGAATCTGCGTTGAGGAGATTATCTGACACCAAAGCTTATACATGCTTCAGCGGCAGGAGATTTCGTTTACCTTTATCTTCTGATGACGGTGATGAAGTTTTTGGTTGACGAGCAGATTATCTGAACACTGGTTTTTAAAAGCTAAGACGAAGCAGCAACGAAACGAAACAGAAAATGTAAACTTATCTCAAATTCGACAGACGCCACGTAACAAAATTAGTGTCCCGAATTTTTATCTTTTCACTTTTTTTTTCTGTGTTTACTGTTGTGGACTCAGTCGGTGTCCTGTTTTTCATGAGACTTTTTTTTAACTTCATCGTCCATATATTTAAAATTCATGCACAACCGAATTGTGCATAACCTGAACCAGTGCGCCTTGTCGTGCAGGCAGATATTCTGCTTTTCAGAGGTAGTCAGACACTACGTATTACTAAGAGCGCACTTCTTATTAGGCCCACAACGCCGGCAATTATATTCATTATCTTCCCATAAATGGGAGTACATTACTTTCTACACTACACCCGTCACAAGATAAGTTTAATCCACTGAAACTGTTTTTGTCTCAAACAAAACAAAACAAAACAAAACAAAATAAAAAACTAAATTAACTCACGACAAATCATCATCATCATCAGGTGCCGTGCCGACTGGCGTTGGCTATATTGCTTCTCCAGAGTACACGATCCTTCTTGCAGGCCATCGGCTCAGTTGGTGATCTCCTCTCACACTATCCCGTCAGACCGTCCAGTATCGTTTCTCTTGGTCTTCCTCTTGATCTTCTTCCTTCTGTTTTTCCTGTTATAATATTTTCAATGCCCTCTCTTCTCATTGCATGTCCTATGAAAGTACATTGTCTCTCTCTTATCTTTTTGACAAGGTTTTTTTGTCTCTCCAGCTCTTCTCATACATTCTTCATTAGTTATTTTTGCTGTCCAGGGGATTCGTAACATTCTTCTAATAAACCACATTTCTGCTGCTTCCAATGATTTTTGTGCAGACCTGCCTATTGTTCATGATTCACTTTCATATAACAAGATAGGTTCAATATAGCATTTTAGAACTCGTTTTCTAACATTCATTGATAAGGATGTTTTGCATAATATGTTTCTCATTCTCTTAAATGCAGTCTTTGCTTGGCCTATTCTGTTTCTAATTTCTGTTCTGCATTTCCCATCTGAAGTTATTACTGCTCCAAGGTAGTTGAATTTCTGCACCTGCTTTAGAATAGTTCCGTTTGATTTTATACTGCATATTAGTGGATTCTGTTTCTTAGATATAACCATAATCTCTGTCTTTTTGATGTTCAAAGTAAGGCCTTTCTGTTCACTTCTTCAAGTATTAGTGGTCCATCACAGTTTTCAGTATCTGGTGTTAATTCTGGTCTTTCTCCTCCATATAGCTCACCGATGTACTCTGTCCACCTGTCCACAATGTCTTCTTTTCCTATTAACATTTTACCTTCTTTTGATTTCAGGCATCCTGTGGTATATTTTGTTTTCATGCTTGTGAGTTCACTATTTCGTGTGTGAATGTTTTTGCTGTCTTTATTATGAGAGTCCTCTATTTGACTGCACTGTTCATTTAATCACACTTCCTTTGCTCCTCTGCATTTGCGTCTTATTTCTTTATTTATCTTGCGGTATTTTTCTTGGTTATTTTTACTCCTCCTCCTCTTGTCCATCAGTCCTAAGATGTCGTCTGTCATCCATTTATTTTTAGGGGCTTCTTTTTTCAATGGTATTATCTCCTAAACAGTTTGGTGTATAGAATCTCTTAACATTGCCCATTATTCATCTATACTATTTATCTTTGGTATTGCATTGTATCTATTTGTTATAATAACAGTTCTTGGTCATTTTTAAGGAGTTCTGTATTGAGTTTGATGTTTCTTACTTTTCACGAGAAATACAATTCTTTTAATCTTTTTATTTATTTATTTTTATAAATTCGAACTTATTTTTCTTATCTTATATCTTATATCCTTCCCGTGCCGTTAAACGTCACATAGGGCTCGCAAAGTAGTTCGCCAATTTTTCCTGTCTTCGGCGAGTCTTTCAACCTCATCAAAGGATTTTATGCCTGTTAATTTGGCCTCTCTTAACAATGTCCTCTTCAGAGTTTAACGCGGTCTGCCTCTTTTTCTTTGGCCTGTTGTGTTCCATTTGATAGCTTGTTTTGGGATTCTCTGATCATTTCTTCTCATCAAGTGACCAACATATGTCCATCTCCTTTTCCTGATCACCCATGAGACTGGTTGTTGTTCAGTCACCTGTCTTATCTCTGCATTGTTCTTGAATTCGTTCCACTTGATGCCGAGTATTTTCCTTAGGCATTTGTTTTCAAATATTTTTAATCCGTTCTAAATGTGTAAAAATGGATATTTCTCAATGCATATTTCAGTAGATATTTTTCGGCAGATTTAATTTGTAGGTAATGTTTCAGAACTATTTTTCTGTTGATTACTTTATCAATGGCTGACGCAGGTAAACGCACTGGATTTCCAATAACCAAATATAAATAAGGGGTTTTTTTTTATTTTGGCATATAATGATAGTAATTGTCCCTTTATTCCTGGATAGTTCTCTAACGCTGGTGAAAATACCTTTACTCTTGCATTCTGTTGATGTCAGCTGTGGTGACGTTTATTACAGGGCTTGTTTACAGAACCAAATTATTCTAGTTTTGCTCAGTATATAAAGTTTATGTCTATGAACATGTTCAACATTTGTAATTTGGAAAGTGAAAACTTGATCGATTGTTTATTTTCTACGAGATGTTGACGTTGCTTCCTTCGTCGAATGGCGCCTTGACGAACATACATCGAGACATCGAGTCTACGGAAGTGTGTGTATTAGAAACCCTGTATTTTGCAGTTATTTCAAATATCAGAGTGTGACAATCAAGTGTCTGGTAATTAAGCATCAATAAAAATGTCGCACATGAGATTTACATAACATTGAATCTCATGCTGACATTTAGCGTTTAACTTATTTTTGCACATACATTTAATTCTGACCCAAATTGCTCCTGTTTACCAGGTATTTGGAGACCATTGCTCTTTAGCGGCCAATACCAAAGTTATGCTTAGTATTTATCTGGGCGTAGATAAAGTATAGATCTGTGCGCCAGTTTTGAGTTTATGTCTTAAAACGGTGTGCTTTATTTGAATTCGCGTCTGAAACATAATCAGTCTTTGTGTAAAATTTTTTCAAAGCTGAATCTTCGGTGAATTCCTCATATTGCCATTTCCCTTAAATGCAGTGAGAGGAAGCCTTCTTTCACTGACGTCTTACGAAATGACAAGCAATAAAAGGTGACTACTCTTCTTGCTCTTCTAATGAAGTACAAGCCGCATACGGATGCTACATTAAACGTTTAAAATATATCGACTATAGATCCACTTCAAAGAATTTCTGGAATTGTTTTTCGATACTTCTATTCTTATATTTTCATTTCTTCACACCACGAAAACACTCACAGGTTGAGAAACACTGGAAACAGTGAATTTGGCTTAGGATACTTCTCTACTCAGCGTTCTCGTTCACTGCGAATATACGCAGTGATCATGAAGTCTGTCCATGACTATGAAAAATCATATCTTAAAAACTATACTAGACAGAAACAAGAACGGTGTGGCATTACCCAGACTCATTCTTTGAGCTTTTTTTTTCTGTATAGGTTGCGCTGCAATCGCCGGTATCAAAATGATGTCCATGAAGGAGACACCTTGTGTATCTACTGGTAACACGAAACAAAGTTACCAGTTACAAGTCAACACCTCGCCTGCCACGCCCACCAAACATTACCCCCCTCTTTACTTTTTTTTTTTTAATTGGAGTATGTTAAGGACAAAGTTTCAAATATTTAAACTCTGAAGTTAGTTCACCAGTTCCTGATAATGAAATTTTGAAGTTAGTTCACCAGTTCCTGATAATGAAACTTTGAAGGCCAGGATAATAGATGCTGTGACGACGGTGATTAAAGAGCTGTTGGTGGACACGTGGTAAGATATGGAGCATCGCGTAGACATCACCAGGCAACAAATAGGGCTCAAGAATATAATTTTTAAAAAAAATCTTACACTTGAACTAAAATGTGCACAACCGCCCCCCCTCTCTCTCCAATAACCCACCCCCTCCCCAAAAAAAAAAACCCCACACGTCTGTACCTTTTTGTATAGTTTTGTGTAATGGATGTTTGAAATCAGGGAAAGAGCTTATGCGCATTTGGTACTGAGTTAAAATAAAAAGTCGTTAAACAAAAATCTAGATTGAAAATTATCACTCATCTATATGTTATAAAGTCATTAATCAAATCTAGATTGAAAATGATCACTCATCTATATGTTAAAAGTCATTATTTCTCTGAGGTGCAAACAATATTTCTCCATCAGCGAGACACCTGCGATAATACGGGGCATAACGGTGACATGTCAGTGACTAGTGATGTTCAGTGACTAGTGATGTTCAGTGACTAGTGATGTTCAGTGACTAGTGATGTTCAGTGACTAGTGATGTTCAGTGACTAGTGATGTTCAGTGACTAGTGATGTAAATTGCAAGTACTTCAGCTCTCCACTGTGTGCTCCGTGTCTGTATTCGTTAACCGCATTTCAGGAATATTTTGTGGTGACAGTTAACTGCTCTGATACATAACCCTGGAAGAATGGTTGGGATGATAACCCTGCATGAACGTTTGGGATGGTAACCCCGCAAGAATGGTTGGGATGATACCGCTGAGCGTGCAGGTGGTGAAGAAGAACCATAAACAACGATGGATGCAGTATCAGATGGAGCATCAGCTGGAGCAGCTTCAGCACGAGTACCTTCTGTCACGATCAAAACAGCAGCAGGAGTACCTCAAGCAGATATCCCCGCCGTTGTTTCCAGAATGTCGCCACGCTTTCCCATACTTGTAAGTTGACTTGTATCATGTTGAAGAAAGGCTCATGTTGGTGCTTCTGTTAAGCTGCCAAGTAAGTATATATATATATATATTAAACGTCATGATAATTTAGAGAAGACCATATTGGAAGGATACATAATGGGAAAAAGAAAAAGAGGAAGACCGAAACGAAGATGGCTGCAAGACATCGTTGACGATCTGGAAATGGATGCAGCAGCAGCAGGCCATCTTGCTCACAACCGAGAGGCCTACAGGAGTGCTGTTTGGGAGGCAAAGTTCCACAAGGGACATGCAAAGGAATGAATGAATGAATATATAAATATATAAAGTTATATATATTACAGCGCTGCAAGCATTGTTCTAAGTTTAGTCTGCAGTTTTCAAAGTGTGAAAAACAAACATGAAAACAACAAAACAATTAAATAGAAAGGCGGTTTTGCCTCTTCTTCTTATATCTTTGCAGCCGATGTGGTGATGGCCTTGAGGCATAGCATCGTATGGATTTGGGAGCAAGTTACGGAGGCTGTTTTTTTTTTTTTTTTGTTCCAGTCCGTGAATGAAGCTAAAAGCACAGCGGGTGTGCAATATTTATTTTTTTAAAACAGACTCCACCGCCATGGGGACTATAGTCGATTCCTGCCCTGTTAGCCAGGCTGGGCTTGTTACTGGGGGCTACCAACGGAGAGATGGGGCAGGGTCTTGCTCAGCTGAGGTTTACCAACCCCGACGCCAGGATGCCAGGGTCTTGCTCAGCTGTGGTTTACCAGCCCGGAACGCCAGGATGCCAGTTATGGGTCGCTGACGGCCAAAACGGACATGTCTTGCAACCCTATGTCTGCTTTTATTATACTGAAGTGTTTAGACAAGCACTGTTTTGTGTACCTAAAAATAGGCACCAGAGAAATCTGGGAAGGTGAATGCGGGGCCAGGCGTGGTACCCAACCACATCATACCTCCATGTGCCTACGGTCTTGGAAATATGGGCCTAACACCGTACCCCCCAATATGCCTTAATGGCATGGAAAGTAGGGGGGGGGGGGTGGAATTGTACCTCTAATGTTTTGTGTAGCTAGCCAACTGAACAAAACTCCTAGGATGTCATCACATATAGGTAATCAAGCAGTGGAATGTAGTGTCTCACTTATAACTTGGTCTAATGTGAGATGCATAATTTAGACATTTCTCTAGTGCTGTCAGTTTCGTTTTTGTGCATTGTTGCACATTTCGTTTAAATCTCGTGACAGTGCTAATGCTCTTTTAGATACACTTCGTAATGCTGTTACAAAGTTTCATTTGTACTTGCTGATATTGTTGCAAATTTAATTGTAACTTACTGATGCTGTTTCAAGTTTAATTTATATTTTGCGGCACTGTTGCAATTTTAATTTGCATTTGCGGTACTGTTAGAAGTTTAATTTACAGCTTGCGATACTGTTTCAAGCTTAAGTTATTCTTTTTTTTTATACTGTTTCAAGTTTACTTTACAACTTGCTATAGTCTTTCAAGTTTAATTTACACTTTCCGATACTGTTACAAATTTAATTTACACCTTGCCATACTCTTACAAGTTTAATACGCACTAGGCAGTACAGTTACAAGTTTAATTTACAAGAGGCGGTACTGTTCCAATTTTAATTTACAGTAGGTAGTACTGTTACCAGTTTAATTTACAATAGGTAGTACTGTTACCAGTTTAATTTACAATAGGTAGTACTGTTACCAGTTTAATTTACAATAGGTAGTACTGTTACCAGTTTAATTTACAATAGGTAGTACTGTTACCAGTTTAATTTACAATAGGTAGTACTGTTACCAGTTTAATTTACAATAGGTAGTACTGTTACCAGTTTAATTTACAATAGGTAGTACTGTTACCAGTTTAATTTACAATAGGTAGTACTGTTACCAGTTTAATTTACAATAGGTAGTACTGTTACCAGTTTAATTTACAATAGGTAGTACTGTTACCAGTTTACCCTACAACTTGCACTCAATTTCCACTCGTTTTGTGTGTTTAAATAATTTATTTTCGTTAAGTATGATTTGTGTATTAGAAAGCACTGCAGACAACACAATGTAGTCTTATTTTTATTTTGTGTTTTACTCTGTGTGTCGTAATTTCTTGCTTTGGAATGAGAAAAGAAAAAATAATAATTCCAAGAAAGGATGTCCATTGAAAAAAAAAAGTTAGTTTATTCTTTCTGTCCCATTTTGCTGTTGTCGTGTAGCACGTCCTATCAAAAAATTTGAAAAAAAAAGTTAGTTTATTCTTTTTGTCCCATTTTGCTATTATCGTATAGCACGTCCTATCTTTTATCATACATCACGTTCTCTTTGTATTGATCAAAAAGCACAATTCAAGGAATGGTTTTCTGAAATGCTTTCTACGCATTTTGACTCTTTTTTTCCGTTTTTCTGTCTCTTCTCCACTCCCTTTCTATCTTTCAAAGAAATGTATCCTTGACTGGGCGTGTCTCATCCCGTTTGACCGAGAAGTTTACACTTTCCCTAAACATTTGGGGACATTATCTCTATTGTGCATGTTTACTCTTCATACTTTTGATGGGATTAGTTTAGAAAGATACTAATAAAATGTGTACCCATGCATTAGATTTAGGACGGACAAACAGGTACACTGATAAACAGACTGTAATGGCGTACGAAAGTCTCACTTTTGAGAATTACAGTAGTTTTAAAAAAATTAAGACAGAAATTGTGTCATTATATCGAATGTCCTATATATCTTATCGCCACCTGTAAATTCTAAGTAAAAATATCTTCGCGTGGATACGCATCAATTAATCAAGACGTTGTATTCTCGTGTGGTAAATCATCTTCTGAAGTTACCGTACATGTTTATAAAAATGTTGTAACATCCAGAGATGAGAAAAAATGACGACTGCAGTAAAACTGGTTCTAGTTTTAAAAAAAAATAAAAAGGTAGACAGAGGTGCATAGTTCAGTTTTACAAAGAAGATAGAAAGAGTGAGGAAAATCGGAGGGAATAACAACGGAAGAAAGTAAGATGAGAACGTATAAATGAAGAATGAGCGACTTGTGTATAGGGTACAGTTATCTAGTAGGAGCAAGCTGGGGCCGTCTGGGGCATGACCTCATGATGTTAACATCTAATACCCTTCGTCGTCGTGTCTTTATCTCATTCCTCAGTCAATCGCCTGCTTCCATTCTGCACTAATCTACGTCTATCTGGGCGCATTTTTTGCCCGTTCTTTCTTACAAAAGTGGATACCAGAACAGCCAAGTGTTTTTTTTAATCTGTTTTCTGTATTTTTATCTGTTGTATTGTTTTTGTATGTGATCCTTGAAAAAGGCCTTTCTCGAAATATTGGATTGTTGTATTTTCTTCATTCATACTTGCTCATATCACTTTTTTGCCATTCTAGTTCCTGCCCATTTACTCACTCTTTCTATCTTTTTTTTTTTCTAAACTGAAGTATACATCTCTATCTACCTAACTGAATCCCTGAAATAGTTTTCTTGATCAGTGTCTTGACTGTTTGTTTTGATGTGTTGGGCGCCTATGTGACGTAATGGTTAGTATGCTCGACTCTCTCACGAAGTTCGGTGGTTCAAGTCTGACCGGAGATGTCCCAGTCACCCAGCTGTGAAACTAGGTGCCCCAGTCACCCAGGTCTAGAAACAGGCGCCTCAGTTACCCAGCTGTAGAAATAGGCGCCCCAATCACCCATATGTTGAAACAGCGCCCCAGTCACACAGCTGTAGAAATCAGGTGCTCCAGTCACGCAGCTGTATGAATAAACACCACAGCCACCCTAGCTGTAGAAATAACCGCCACAGCCATCCTAGCTGTAGAAATAACCTCCACAGCCACCCTAGCTGTAGAAATAACCTCCACAGCCACTCTAGCTGTAGAAATAACCGTCACAGCCACTCTAGCTGTAGGAATAAACGAGCCAACCTAGCTGTAGAAAAAGGTAGCCGGCTTCTTCTGAAGCTGTGGAAAGAAAAGCTGTCAGGCGGTGTACTGCCCCTTTCGTGAGCCGTCAGGTCAAGGAAAATACGGAAACTAAATATAAAATACCCAAGAGCCCCCAAAACATGATAGGAGTAGGTCCTTTTGTGGAAGATCTTAACCAGTGACATGCGTTTTTTTTTCTTTTGTCCGCCTACATGAAGTCAAATTCCGTGTCTCTTTTTTGTCTCATCACTGCCTCTATTTCTCTCTCGGAACCTTAAGTGCCCAGGGCACATGGGGCCTCTGCAAGGGTTTTCCACAAATTTTCTGCTCTTGCCCAGGTGAGCCCTCTATTGCTCAACATCCTTTCTGTTGTTCTTCTCCATGTCTCTTTTGGTCTACCCTTACTTCTGTTCCTTTGTGGTGTCTATCTTAGTGCTATTTTTGGTAGTGAGTTGTCAGTCATTCGGAGCACATTTCCCAACCATCACTGCCTCTATCTTCTCCGTAATTTGCTTATTTTCATGTTCCTTATTTTAATTGTCTTACGTCCATTCTGAAAGTCTTAATCGTTATTTCTGTGCGTTCTCTTGGCAGTTTATACGAATCTAATCTTGGTGTCTCCATTTTGTGTTCCCTATTTGTAGGTGGTGTATTTTATGTTTCATTCATGTCTGTATAGGGTGAGCTCAAACTCTTTCTTTAATTTAAAACTTTTATTGCATAAAAACTATTCTAGATACAAACATATATTTTCATTTTTTTCCCCCGCAAATGTTACCTCAGTTCAGATAGTTCTGTTTTGGTTTATTCATGTACGTCAAAATCTATTCCGTCTGATGCCCCTGTGAACCTCTAAACTATACTGAATTATTGCCCTGTGTTCTCCGACAAACTGTTAGTTGTCTTTGCCTTCAAAGTTCCAGTATCAGGAATTTGTGAACTGAACACTTTGATGCTTTTACATCAGACGGATCTCGTTCATACTTATTTCATAAATTTCGTTGAATTCTAATTGATGAGTTTGTTTTGTGATACCACGAGGTTATTCTCTCTCATGGACGCCGTTTTGATACAGGTGATTAGAGCGTCATCTGTACAAAAGTATGTCACAGCGTACACGTTTCTGTTTACTATATTTTTTTTTAAGATATGATTTTTCTTTGTTAGGGAAATATTTTGATAACCCTGTATTTTGAGACTCGCTTTGCATTTTCTGTTCTGTCGCTGCATTTGTATATGTCAAAGCTTTTTCTACAGACTCATGTCTCTGATAATAATTTTGTCAATCGTTCTGAAGCCTACATCACAGAAAAAATAGATTTTCCGTTAACCAGTTTTATACTTCCATGTTTGTGTAGAAGTGTTTGCTGTTGCTGAAAATGGCTGGAGATGATAAATGTTAAAGGTGATTCTGTCACGCCATTAAGACACGTAGGAGGCGTGGTGACGCTGCCCTTTGTTCCTTGAACTAACAGCCAGCACGCTAGATGGCGATGGGAGCAGTGTTGCGAATCAGATTTCACTAGTTGCTAGCCAAAGTAAGATAGTTATCGGAATCCTGTATTTTGATTAAACATTCAAAACTTCTGAAGTTTGTTTTCAGTACCAAACACCAAAACTGTGCCATACAGTCTCACAGATCAGCGGCCTCATAACTGATAAATGTTTACCGCAATTAGAAAATTACTTTCTTAGATGCGGCTAAAGGTTACATCATGTCAGAGGTTCTCAACATCACAAGTTCTCAACATCACAAGTTCTCAACATCACAAGTTCTCAACCAGTCAGTCAGTAGGGGGAATTTTAGGTTCTCGGTCGGTTCTAAGGACTGTTATTGCCAGAGGTGGGGTGGAGGATAAGATCTTCACTCCAGTGGTGTGCGTCTCAAATAACCTCTGACAGTCAAGTCTAGCTCCTGGCCTTCTCGTGGCAGAATGTTTAAACTGACAGGAGAAGGGGCGAAGGCGAATATCTGGCGCCTGAAAACCAGACGCTTGGGGTAGATGAGAGTCATGTTTGGTAGCTCATCTACCGCTGCTGGCGAGATTCTTCTGCTGTCGTGCGTGGAGTGGGGCTCCTTCCGGCCAGTGAAGAAAGGTGCGAATGGGGTTGCCGCGCGGCACCACTGTGGGAAAGGTGAAAGAAAGGACTGAGCGAAGTAAACAATAGTCAAATCACGGCACCTCTGGTCTGGAGGTCGGCCACGTTCTAAGTGCCTCATATCGGGCGAAATGCCTGAACCGGCTTAACCCAGAGGTTAAGACACTGCTGGCGAGATTCTTCAGATGCCGCGTGTGGAGTGAAACTTTTCCCGGCCAAGGAAGAAAATGCGGAAAAGCAATTAGTGTTGCTGTGTGGCGCCGATGTGAAAAGGTGATGGAAAGGATAAAGTGAAGCTTAATCGGTATGTCCAGTAGTATTGCGGCGAGAGCGACGCATAACACGGCACCTTTGCTCTAGAGGCCGGCCACGTCCGAAATACACCCATACTAGTGAAATATGCCTAAACCAGCTTACACGGAGGGGGGTGGGGTGAAACTTGACGGCTACGCACGTCACGGTACCTCCGTTCTAGAGGTCGGACACGTCCTAAACACGCCCATACTGGGATAATATGCCTAAACCGGCTTAACCAAGGGGTGAAACTTACTAGTGGCGAGGATTTATCTTCCTGGATAAAAGCTCCGTCCTGGTCACAACTAGGAAGGGTAGCGGCCACGACCACAAAATGCTGAAGTCGGAGACACTGGACCAGGGCAATCTAGATAGGCAACCACCTCTCACCCGGCGGGGATGTATGCGTATCCTAATCACGCTGAGGTCTTCCGGTGAGAAAGTCCAACGCTGGACTGGATGGGCAACACCTCTTACTCGGCGGTGATACACGGGTATCTCAAAACACGCTGAGGTTTTCCGGTAAGAAAGTCCAACTCCAGCCTGAATGGGCTACCACTTTTCACCCAGTGGGGATATACTCTTATTCAAAACACGTCGAGGTTTTCCGCTGAGAAAGTCCAACTCTAGATTAAACTGGTGGAACGAAAACCACGGTGTCACGCAATCCCGCTTCTGAGACTTACCAAGAATACAGGCTCTAGCCCTGCGATACTCTGAACCTCTTGTGGTCCTCTCGGGGATCTCATGTGGTCCTTTCGGGGACAATACGGGGGACCACGGGACCTATCGAAGACCACAGGCGTAAATTCAGTAGGATCACAGGGCGGTCTTGGTGGTAGAAGAGAACGAAGAAGAAGAAGAAGAGGTTCTCGGTCGAGGGGGGTGGATTATGGCCGCAGACTAACGGACTCAAACTATTGAAATAGGCATCTCTTCCTGAAAGCATCAATCTTGGAAAGGGGAGGGGATGAGGGAAATAGACATTTTGACATAATGTGAAAAAGGTACAAGGGGCAAAAAAGATTGAGAGACACTGATTTTTATTTATATAAATAGAAAAACCTACAGGCAACCTAAAAAAGACAAGACAGGTCACTATGAAAAAAAGTTTCAGGCTATACAGGGCACGCACGCACGCACACACACGCACACACATATTTCTCTGACGTAACTTACAGGGAAAGCACATATGATGCACGTGAGATGTGCACACGATAAACTGGGATTTGTTTCCACATCGCAGTACTCATGTAAGGAGGTGAGAATTGATAAAACAGTTACCTACGATATTTCGACTCTTTCTACAAGACGTACTTGCCAATTATGACATTCGAAGTTTTGCATTTTGGATTGATCTTCTGTAATTGTTATCTCGACGTCACTTTTTCCTCACATTTCCATTAGTTTTTTTTCTGTATTCAAATCGCTCATTCTTTTGTCTTCCGATCACATATTCCTTTGTGTTCATTTCATGTATCTTTTGTGTTCATTTCATGTATTCTTTTGCATTCAAATCATTCATTCTTTTGTATCCATCCAGATAATGTATTCTTTTTGTTTTCGGAGCATATTTTTGTATTCCGATTACATATTCCTTTGTGTTTATTTCATGTATTCTTTTTCATTCAACTCATCTATTGTGTCCAGATAATGTATTCTTTTGTACTCGGAGCATATTTTTGTATTCCAATCACATATTTTTATTTCAAATCATTCATTCATTTATAATAATTTCATTTTTTAAAATTCATATAATGTATTCTTTTGAATTCAGAGCACTTTTCTGTATTCAGATCAGTTTTTTTGCATTCATTCATTCAGCTTTCCGAGCCACTGCGGCTTACTGCTGCAGACAAGACTTGTCTCCACTCCTCTCTTTTCTTGGCCTTCTCCTGCCAGTTGTCCACACAGATGACTCGTACGTCTGTCTCTTGGTCTGTCTCTTGGCCTGTCTCTTGGTCTGCCTCTTGGCCTGTCTCTTGGCCTGTCTCTTGGTCTGTCTCTTGGTCTGTCTCTTGGCCTATCTCTTGGCCCGTCTATTGTTCTGTCTCTTGGTCTGTCTCTTGGCCTGTCTCTTGGTCTATCTCTTGGTCTGTCTATTGTTCTGTCTCTTGGCCTGTCTCTTGGTCTGTCTCTTGGTCTGTCTCCGTTAATCATATCTGCATAAGTCTAATTTTGTCTGTTCAGTTTTTCTATACTCAGAAAAACCTATCCACGTCTCCTTGTCCATCTTCGCATTTTCATTACAGCTGCACCTTTCTGATCCATGTTTGTCATAAGTGATCACTTGTTTTGAAATGCAGATTAGTGCACATCGTTTTATTAATCAGATTTGGTTATTGTAGAAATAATTTCCTTCCTTTTCCTTTTATCGTGGTAGTTGGAAAGATAATTTAACGCATGAAATGATATCCTAAACGAGTTAACTTTTTTTTCAGTAGTTTAAAAAGTGTTAATGTGTGTGCGTATGTTTTTTTTTCTTGGGGGGGGGGGGTTGTGGGTTGATAACATCCATTTGTTTGAGAAAGATTTAATTAACACAGGGGAGAAAGACTAAAGCTAAAGCTGTGTTGTCAGAGAAACATTTGGCACGTCACAGAAATTGGCTGTAACTTGAAGTCTGATGAAGACTTTCTTGGTATCTGCTTCTTCTTCTTCGTCCTCTTCTTCTTTGTCCTTTCCTCCTCATCCTCCTTATCCTCCTCCTTCTTCTTCTTTTACTTCGTCCTCTCCTCCTCCTCCTCCTCCTTCTTCTTCTTCTTCTTCTCCCTCTTCTTCTTCTTCTTCTTCTTCGCCCTCTTCTTCTTCTTCTTCTTCTTCTTCGCCCTCTTCTTTATCTTCTTCGCCCTCTTCTTCTTCTTCTTCGCCCTCTTCTTCTTCTTCTTCTTCTTCTTCGCCCTCTTCTTCTTCTTCTTCTTCTGGGAACTGCAAGGCGATGTGATGAAGATATTGAGGCATGGCATCGTGTCTGATTGGGAGTGAATTGCGGCTGCTATTTTTGTGTTTAATTCCCTGAGGGGTTTTGCAAAATGCGAGAGAGAGAGAGAAAGAGAGAGAGAGAGAGAGAGAGAGAGCGGGGGTATAGGATGATGCAATAATTTTGTTTGCAGAATTCACCATCAAGAGGTCTGTGGCGATTTCTGCCCATTTAACAAAGCTAGACCTGTTACTGGGAGTCCAAACCAGAGGTATGGGACAGGGTCTTGGTCGGCTGTGATTTTTCAGCCCTGATACTGGTATGTCAGCTATGGGTTGCTGACTGCCGAATCAGAAAGCACGTCGATTGATTGAACTTTTAAGAGGTGATATTACTGCTGTCAAGACATTCCCATACCTGTGCGCTGCCCATTCCAGTAACCAACGTAAGGTTTGTGTGTGTTGAATGTCACTGTCCAGCGTTGACTGTGCATTCGTTGTTTCCGTCCAGACAGGGAGCTTATCTGCCCCTCAACTTCCTTCACCACCCCCCCCCCCCACCAGTTTCTTCATTCTGGGGTTTATAACATCGTCAGTTTCGTTATCTGTCCGTAGGCTGGCCTCCAGGGAAGAAGATGAAAAGCCTATAGTTAAGTATGACGAGTTGGACGAAGCGAATGAAGAGTCTGATGAAGTGGAGACAAGGACAGACCGAATGCCGGGCAAACCAAATAACCCGCCTACATCGAACAGGACATCTGCACCTGAGAAGTGCCCATCTTTGAGGTAAGTAGATAAGAACTGGGCACGCAGACCAGCCTGCCATTCTTTCTTTCATCATTCAACTTACATTCTATTCCAGGCATTCTACATTAGTTATTATAAACGTGTTGTGGATATTACAATCATAATTAAAACTGAAATGGCATAACTGAAATAATAGAAGTGAAATAACACACCTGTTACTCTTGCCCATGAATTCAGTACTGGAAATAATTATATACATACAGCAGTTACACTTGCAGTCTTGCACAAAATAAAACCGTCTACCAAACTAGAGAATTCAGTTTCAGATAATTTACATTGAGCCTTTGCAATAATCTGATGCAATATAAAGAAGCATGATCTGTATAAAATAGACTCAGTGTTGATACTGTAAATTTGCCATTTCCCAGAAACAGTTGAAAATTTATAAGAGATGATAAGGTCTGACAATTATAATCTGTATTAGTAATGAAGCAAAGGATGATGCTATTTGATTTCTGAGAAATGAGAAGCACAATGTTAAACTTCAGCGAGAATTCCTGCTCATTTTCTTTCATCTCCACATAGAAAGTTGAGCTGTTATGAATCTCACGATTGTTTTGTCGCTTGTTATCAAGGTGCAAGATAGCAAAGCCGATTCCTGCCCGTAACTTACTGTTGTCAGTCTAGTTCGTCGCCGTCGCCGTTATATTTTCTATTCATTTTTTTCCTAAAGGTTTTTGTTATCAACATACCCTCATGGCAGTATATGGGTTAGTAGGTCAGCCGTGGCTGTTTAGGCTTTATTAAGCATGTGAGGGTGCGAACGTTAGTCATTTGGCCATGTGACTGAGTTGTTACTGAACATGGCCACAGGAGGGGTATATGGATGGGACTTTTGGAAGGAGAACAGCTGTGTGGAAGCTAAAGGAGGGACGTATGGAAGTATGCAGGGTCTATATCTGTTTGCATGAGTGCCGAGAACGTGTTTAATTATAAGTGTATATATGAGAGATCTTGGCGTAGGAC
The DNA here is from genome assembly GCA_009760885.1 of Achatina immaculata. Lineage (NCBI taxonomy): Eukaryota > Metazoa > Mollusca > Gastropoda > Stylommatophora > Achatinidae > Lissachatina > Lissachatina immaculata. Next base: position 3,479,388 of record CM019713.1, read on the forward strand.
TTATGCTTGGATCTGTTCTTCATTGTAGAGAGGTCGACGGCGAAGTCGGCGTGAAGTGTTGGTTTGTTTTGACGTTGTTGCATATTGAGCTCTCACAACTTACAACACAAGTCATAACACACACGCACATGCGCACGCACGCACGCACGCATGCACACAAACACACACATAGAGTACAGATAACAGGGTCAAATATGTACATCCTGACAGAAACCTTTTCAGGCACGCTGAGAGAGAGAGGGGGAAAAAAAGAACAATTCCTTCTTCCAGGTGTAATCTTGCCAAGAGATACCAGATCGCCGTTCTCAGCTCCCTGGGGTTCCTGCTGTCTTTCGGAATCAGATGTAACATGGGCGTGGCTGTTCTTGACATGACCAAAAACAGCTCCGTAGACCTGGATGGGGACGGGATAATTAGCCTCAACGATTCTATACAAGTAAGGAATTAGTATATTTACTGTGTCCCACATTCCATGGCCCGTACTTAGACAGATAAATCTATACGGGTAAAAGTAAAAGCTAGAATTTCTTATTTATAGCATAACAGGGGCTAGGAGGGCGGTTTTTTTCTGTACTGTGAAAATGTGAAAGTTGTTAGCAAATAGTTTTCATTAGCTTTGGCTTGAAGGCCTTAAGACAGTGTATTGTATAAAGTAGCCCATTTTGGTCCAAAATTATTCTATATTCATTTAAGAACGTAGTGTTATTGTACCATACAAGCACAAAGGGGATATCTTGTTAGTGCCCATACTTTACTTAACCTGACGGGTCACTAGAGGGGTAATGTGATTATCACCACACCTGGCATTCTTCCACCCCTCCCCTCCCCCCTACCCTCGCCAATTCCAAGAGGAACCATATAAATATTGTTACTGGAGGTATCGACGAAGAGGTGGGAGTCTGGTTATATCTGTTACTGGGGGTATCGACGAAGAGGTGGGAGTCTGGTTATATCTGTTACTGGGGGTATCGACGAAGAGGTGGGAGTCATGTTATACTTGTTACTGGAGGTATCGACGAAGAGATGGGAGTCATGTTATACCTGTTACTAGAGATATCGACGATGATGTGGGAGTCTGGTTATATCTGTTACCGGGGGTATCGACGAAGAGATGGGAGTCATGTTATACCTGTTACTGTGGATATCGACGAAGAGATGGAAGTCGTGTTATATCTGTTACTGGAAGTATCGACGAAGAGGTGGGAGAGGGTCTTGGTCAGCTGTGTTTCGCCGGGCCTGGCCTTAGCATGTCACCTATGGGGTTGCTGATTACCAAAAAACTGACAGCGAGTTCTTATCAATGCGTTTTCAACGCCTTCTTATTATTTAGACAAGTTCGTATTCAGTTTTCAAACAATCATTTTTACGTGTAATAACATTTAGATCCTAACTTCTTGTGATAATTACAGCTTACACCTGACGGAAGTTCGTGTTCTAGCTGTTTGGAAGAGCAAAACGAGGAAATGACGTAGGGGAAGGATACTTTGCTGTGAGGAAAAACAAAAAAAAGTTCGGCCCCTGATATGTCCAGCTTGTCGTATTTTGAGTAAATACTTCTGATACTGTCCGGGAAAATGTGGAATTATAACAAAGAAAATGAGCAAACCTTTGCTTCCGCGGACACGCATGTATATCAACGGAATGAATATTCATCCATAGCCTTGATCGGCGCTGGGCTAAGCAGTCACCGCCCATGACGTCCTATGCCGTCTTGCAGGGCAGCGACAAATTAACTCTCCACCTCCCACGGTCTGCGGCCAGCCTTTGTATTGTGCCCAAGCTATGCTGTATGCTAATCGTTTCCTGTTTCTATAATTTCTCCGCCAGGGGGGACATTTGGTCGTCCTCTCTTTCTTTTTCCCTCGGATGTGTATGGCATAGTTGTCTTAACCATGTTTCTGAGAGTCTCTTCGGAGATCATGACCAGTCCATTTCCAACGTTTTTTTTTTCTTTTGCTATTATGACACGCATTCGAATGAATGAATGACCCTCTTGTTTTGTGCTGTTTCCGGAATGAAGCAGAGAATGGAGTGTGAGAACGCCATATAAAAACATAGATCACGCTGATGACGGATCAATAAAATTGACTGACTGGAAGACATACAGTTCAGTGGCATGAAAGAGTAATACTAAGCTAAAGATCCGCGTGTAAGGCAGAGCTAAAACTGTTTCCAGAACGGAGAATAATAAACTTTTCAACAGCCTTTTTTTCCCCGTGACCTTTTCTTGGAACATAAGTTTTTGTTTTGTTTTGTTTTGTTTTGTTTTGTTTCAGGAACCAGAGTTCAACTGGACACCGGAAACTGTAGGTGTTGTTGACAGCTCTTTCTTCTGGGGTTACATTGTTACACAGATACCTGGAGGTTACCTAGCGTCCAGAATTTCGGCAACCAGGTGAGTTGAACTTTCATATTTGTTTCATGAAGATGTAAGAAGTTTTATAGCTTAAGATGAAGAAAGATGTTTTATAGCTTAAGATGAAGATGTAAGATGTTTTATAGCTAAACATGAAGATGTAAAATGTTTTATAGCTTAAGATGAAAATATAAAATATTTAACAGATAACATGAAGACAAACGATGTTTTATGGATTAAGCTGATAACATCTCTCTCTCTCTTTCTCTCTCTCTTTCTCTCTCTCTCTTTCTCTTTCTCTCTTTCTCTTTTTCTCTTTCTCTCTTACTCTCTCTCTTTCTCTCTCTTTCTCTCTCTTTCTTTCTCGCTTTCTCTTTCACTCGCTTTCTTTCTCTCTCTCTTCTTTCTCGCTCTCTCTTTCTCTCTCTTTCTCTCTCTTTCTTTCTTGCTCTCTCTTTCTCTCTCTTTCTCTCTCTCTCTCTCTCCCTCAAGGTCCCTGCCGACAAGCCTTCCACAACCTTCGACCCCTTGTGCATCTCAAAAGACTTGTCATTTGGGCATTTCCAGTGCCAGGAAGCCAAGTCATCAAACATCTTTTCTCTCTGTCTACCTCGGCCTCTTCTGTCGTCGATCTTTCCTGTTGCCACTAGGTGCTCTAGCCCGTCTCTCCTCCAAACATACCCCACAAATTTATATTGCCCTTTTTCTGATCTTCGTTATAACTTTCCTTGTTTGTTGTGCCTCTTTCAAAATTTCCTCGTTCGATTTTCTCTCTCTGCCCATGGTACCTTCAGCATTTCTCTTAAGATGATAATATAAAATGTTTTAAAGCGTTACATGGAAACTGTCGCTTAGATAGAAATAACTGGTAATTCTGGGAGACGAACACAAACGTGCCGAAAATATATCTAATGCGAAAATCTGCTGTGTGCTATATAGAAATATTTGTGACCTTCCTTATCTGCTGTGTGCTATAAAGAAATATTGGTGACCTTCCTTGTCTGCTCTGTGCTGTAAAGAAATATTGGTGACCTTCCTTGTCTGCTGTGTGCTGTAAAGAAATATTGGTGACCTTCCTTGTCTACTCTGTGCTGTAAAGAAATATTGGTGACCTTCCTTGTCTGCTGTGTGCTATAAAGAAATATTGGTGACCTTCCTTGCCTACATATGCTCTCCTGCACAAGTAGGTGATGTCTCAGATTATGGTTAAATGTAAATAATAATAGTAATAATAATGATAATAATAGTAATATGTCCTTTATGAATTTTTATGAAAAGTGTTTGCATGTACAATCCCGCTCTGGTACCACCACACCAGAAGGGCACAGGGGCCCACCCCACCCTAAAAATTGGTATCAGAGAAATCTGGGAAGGTAAATACGGCCAGGGCGTGATACTGACCACATCACACTTTCATGTGCCGAAGGTCATGGAAATACGGGCCTAACACCGTATCCGCAATATGCCTTAAATGTCATGGAGACGGAGGTTTTATCTTTATTTGCATTTACGAGAAGGTTAAAAATTGCCGTCATCATTTTCTTTATAGAACTGCAAACAAACTGTAAAGTTTATCATGATATTAAATCTGACATAAAAGATTTATATTTTTGTACAATAAAAACAAAATGATTTATCTTTTAAAAAAAATGGGGAAATTGTTTCATGGGAGAGTTTAAGCCTTGGGGATAAAGTTGCGTGTTTTTTTTTTTTTTACAAGAAAACTTTTTGCTTTCATTTCCCAATTTTTCCGGTCATCAAAGAGTGTTTCTTCTCTCAGTGCTTGCTCATGGAGTTTAGTCGTTAAATATCTGCTCCATGTCAGTTTCTCTTTATTATTTCTTTCTTTTTTTCCCTCTCTCTCTCTCCCGTTATTTGATCTTTCTTTTCACTTCCGTTATACAAGTAATCTTCGCTTTTCGACCGGGTTCGCGTCGAAAAGAGAAGTTCATAGGGGTAAGTATATACCCTACCGTCAACATTCGAGCAAAAAAGAAAAAAAAAACTTAGTCAAGAGTAGATACTACGCCTGCAAACAAATCCTAGCTATCCACTAGAACACGAGCCATTTACAACCAGCACAGTACATGTATTGATATTATATCAGCCAAAACACTAAAGGAGATCCTGACGTCGAATGCAGATCACCTAAGGTCATGTCTTAAGTGTAATGAAGCAGCTCCCTCAACCCACCAGCAACATGGCTAGGTCATAACCAGGCACTGTCAATAGACGGGCATGTTTTAAAACGTGAAAATAAGCTAAAGTGCGCATGAAATTTGCTCACGAACTTTAAAATTAGTAGTTTTACATTGAAATAAGTACTGTGTATTCTATAATATATTTATTAATTTACAACTAGAAGTTGTCCTATTTTAGTGGATCAGTTGATCAGAAACGCGGGACGTCGAAAAGTGGGGACCAGACGTATTTCTTCCATTTCTTCAATTCTTGCATGAAGCTTCCAGCTGGTGATAATAGTTCCCCTATTCGTGCGAACTCTCCTTCTATGTCCATATAGTTGAATGTACTTCTGTTATTTGATGATGTCATTCTAGCTGTTACACATATGTGATGCTGCCATACCATTTAACGCTCTTTAACGCTTTTAAATACTTATTTTGTTATTCATAATCCATTCATCGTTCTTATCTCTACATCATCGCAATCACCATCTCAGGCCGTCTCTCCACGGAAGGTTGGCTGCAATAAGTCTCCACCCTGCTGTTTCTTGTCTTCTTAGAACACTCCCGCCAAACCGGTCCATCTCCATCTCTTGATGATGTCCACCCATCTATATCGCTGTCTTCCTATTGTTCTTTTCCCTTCGATCTTGCCTTCAAGAAAGATCTTCAGTATTGTATTGTGCCTTATGACGTGCCCAAAGTATCTTAGCTGTCCTGGTTTTACGATTTCCAGTATTTCTCTTTTCACCTCTACCTGGTTTAGCACCGCTTTAAAAAAATCCTGCCCGGCGAATACGCCCACATTTCAAGGGCATCGATTTTCTTTTCCGTTGTCTTATTCAAAGTCCACTCTACTACGCCATAAAGGAGTATTGAATATATTTAACATTTTGCGATACGTAATCTCAATTGCTGTGATATTTGTTTTGATGTAAGGATCTTATCTCTTATTGCTAAATTATTCTCCTGGTCGTTCCTCTTTCCATCTGTTTTAACAATAAAATTGCACCATACGCCTTAGCTTAACTCTGCTAAGATTTCGTGACATTCATTTTTTACTTTCATTTTGCTGTTTCAGTTATAAAATGTCCGATTTCAAAAAATGCCAAAAAGAAATGTAATACTTGAAATAAATGTCTGAACATTTTGTTCACATTGTTAAAAGTTTTCCAGAAAGATGCAGAATTGATGTTTTTTTGTCGAAGAATAAGCTTCTATTTTGTTATAATGAGAGTGACATTTTTCAAAAGCAGTCTCTAAAATCAAAGTAGCTTTTATTTTTTTTTTTTCTATTTTTATGTATTCCCAGAGGAAAGATACAATAAATCCTCGATTTAACGGACTGCAATATATTGGATTTTGGATTTATTGGATAATAGAAAATGTTAAAAAAGCAGAAATAATAATTTTAAAAAAGGCACACCATGCGCATTTCATACCGCGCTTGTTTTGGGTAGCCTTGGGGCAGATTCGCTTTGTTCCGGTTTCAGTCTGCCTCGAGCTATCCTGTTTGTCAGTTTCTTTACAGGCTATTTCAGGGACTTCAGAACTGTGATTATTAAATTCCCACTCTCCCCCCCCCCCCCACCCCACCCCCACCATCCCACCCCGAGGCTACATTCGACTGAACGAACTTTAGGCATCACCGGATACCCTTTCCCACGATTTGTGCGTCAAATGGACATTTTACGAGTCAGATATAAATATCAGCATTATCATCATTATCATCATTATAATCATCCCCTAGAGAATACTGGCTGCAGGGGTCTTCCAACTTTGTTTTCACAGTGCACCGGAATACGGTGAATCCATTCCATCTCTTTATCTTGTCCATCCGTCTTCATCATTGTTGTCCTCATTCTCTTCCCCCCCCCCCTTCCAATTTTTCCTTTGACCATGGCTTTCATTATTGTATTATGCTTCTTGATATGACGGAAGTATTTTTACTTTCTGATAATTTTTTTTTTTCGTTATTTCTCTTTTCCGTTTAAAATGATTTAGTAATTCTTTGGATGTTTTTTTTTAACCATAACGACTACATAACGCAGTCCTCGAGTTATGAACAAATTCTGTTTGTAAGTGACGCAGAATTTGTATATAAGTCGGTACGTATCTAACGTCACTTATTTACTATACAGTATACAACAAGGTATCTTTCAATACAAAGAAACGGGCGAATCGCCATTGGCGGGCATTATTTTGATGCGTGTCGCAAAGTACCGTCCGTTTGTTATCACGAACAGCTCGTAACTCGAATATGTGTAAATCGAATTTTTAATACAATAAGCTTTACAGAGATCGTTCTTAACTATGAGTTGTATGTAAATCAGACAATCGTAATTCGGAGACTGCCCGTATATAATATATTGTTATATTATTTCTTGTTTTTGACCCAAAAAAAATCCATTGGAAGATATTTCGACTGTCTGCTGCTCGAAATTGCAGCCAACTTCATCAATGCATGAAATGATGTTGCCTCTATTAGCGTTGCTATTCAATGCTGACCTTTTAAATCTCTGGTCAAGCTGCCATCACACAGCTTGGCTCGTATAGATTTCTTCTTAAAGTCAGTCATGATTTTAACCCTTTCAAAGCGGGTCCTTGATAACCCTGTATTGAAGAAATGTTACGTGGGAGGTCACCAAAAAAAAAAGTCTTCATTTCTGTGAAATGTTTGCTTGCGACATATCTCTAGCGGTTTGTTTACTGCGAATATGTCCGAGATTAATGTTCACATGTGCGACATTTCCACGAAGTTTAACGAAGCTGGCCAGGCTGACATGACTTAACGATTTTATTGGTCAAATTAATACCGGAAGGAAGCTGCGAAAGGCATCTTTTTTGTGTTTCAAGATAGAAAATTAATTTTGCATCTCTCTCTGACCAACCCGCTTTCTTTCTTTCTTTCTTTTTTCTCAGTTCACACAGGACTCGTTGTTGATCCATGAAGCCTTTCTTCTATACATCTCGACTGTTCTGGGACATTTATTTTTTTTTTGCTCAGTGATGATGATGATGATAATGATGTTGATGATACACAGTGCTCTTTGATTTACTGATTTACGATAACATTCCTGATTTCACTGGAAAGCATAAAAGGACGGGTTCAAATCCTTCCTAACTTGCTGCTGTACAGAGTTTTCTTATCCAGTCCCATCAAGTTTTATGGAATCATTTGAACTTTCTATACACGACAACCACAACACTGCACCATCTTAGAAAAAAAAATGGAGACTTGTAAAATCTTGTTAATTACAGATGGACTTTAATTTACGATGGTTTGACTTGCCGATATTTTGACTTTACGTTGATGCATAGCTATGCATGTATGCAGGAAACTCTCTACTGTAGAGAGCGGAACAACAACACAACTCCTTCAGATCATCAGAGGAAGTACCCCCTCCCTCAGACAAGTGTTTCGGCCCTATTAAAACCCTGACACTCTAAGGGGGATGGGCCCCTCTGGGTCATGACTCCCAGAGGTCTTGTGAGTTGTTGCTTTTTTTTTTTTCTTTCCCGGTCCCGGGATTGAACCCGTGATCTTCTGTAGCATAGCCTTGTAAGTAATGATTATAGTTATTATTATTATTATTATTAGTGATATGATTATGAATATAATTAAGAATGTATTGTAGGCAAAATAGTAAAATCAAACAGCAACAGAAAAGTAGATAATTAGAAAGGCAAAACGCTGACAAAGATGGGAGAGGTAAACTGCCCCGACATAATATTAAGACGGGACGCTCCGAAGAGCAGATACTTAGAAATGCAAAACACTACTCAAAGGTAAACAGAGGAGGCAAAAGACAGACACGGCGACGCCGAGAGATAGGAAATACTAAGGAAGGTAGCTCAGAAGTATATTAGTCCAGTACTAACAATGCGACATTACGCACACATGCTGAGGTGGAAACTTTAGACTTTGACACTTGACAGATGTAGTTAGGGACAAGGGTCTAGCAGTTAGCGACAGAACAGAGAACGGACTAATTCCTGAAGCAGACGCCATGAAAGAGATGGTGGACTTAATTAAAAATAACAATTAGATAGACGGAATTGAAGCGACTAACACGTATGGCTTGTTGTAATTTTAGAACGCTATTTGCGATCGGTTTTGGAAACAAAAGAAGATCCAATGACCAATCATATATTTGGAGACGTGGTCTATTGGACAATTAACTTACGACATATAAGTCAGGGAAGTGGGCTGAGGATAGAGATACAGAGATATATAGAGATAACGAGAGAAGGAAGGCGGTAGAACATCAGGAGGACCCGAAAGTGGAACACAAGAAAACTAGTAGAGGAACAGGAAAGAGAACGAGAGGTAGTGTTAGACTGAAGCTGTGTTTCAAGTGATTTGGAAGTTTTGTTACCTTGAAACTTCGAGTACAGTGATTTAGTTGAGGAATTAGTAGACCACGAGTTGCGGATCTGATATAGTAATGAGTATTCTTGTATGAAATAGTGAATATTGTGAAGGTGAGAACACTGCTGAAATACTGCATGTAGAATAATGAGAAATTTTGATATTGTGAACAAATGATTATGTGCTACAACGATGAATCTAACGAAATGTATGTAATTTTGCATCTTATTCCACGAGATGTTGTCGATGATGAGTCTTGATCTTATTTGTCAAAATAAACGGTTTCAGTGAACTTTTCATCAGGCTTGATCGATTGTAATGTTTGTGAAAACTCGATGTGTGATGATTAAAGAACATCTTATTGAATAATATGATAGTACCCAATTTAGAAGTGTTAAACTTCCAGTTGGCACTGCACTTTTGAAGTGCGTCTTTAGCGATTTAGTTACGGAGTACTGGTATTGGTTGATATTATTATCAAATTTTGAATTTTGATCTGTTCCCCAGATAATGGTGCACCGTTTTGTCAAACATACCCCGTCCCAGAATCCGTCAGAGCACACGATTTGATCAAATTTTATGTCAATCAACCAAATTCTGTCAAATATCTTGGCCTATCTCATCCGACAAGTCTGCGTTTCGTTTATTTATCTTATCATACTTATAATCTCCTTACGACATTTTAAACTTACAATGGGTTTATCGGAACAAAACGCAATAGTAAATCGAGCAGAATGTATAAAGAATCGATGTAACACATACCCCCGAAAAATGGAACGCGTGGTAATAATGAAATACATTCTGTAAAACTGTACAATATTACAGGGTTATTATTGAGCACAAGAAGAGTCCATACGAAAATGGATCTCCTTCTGATTACTTAGGAAATCTGTGTGGTGCACGTACTCCGTAGCACCCAGCAAGAACACTCACTAATGGAAGAGGCTGTGTGACGGCCGGGTCCAGGCGCCAAAGACTTTTGAGTCTGAGAAGCTGCGCCACAGGATACACTCAGCCAGTGTCTTTCCAGGTGTAACCTTAAAGAATGTTAAAAGACTCGTGAGAAGTGAGAAGAAATATAATAATTCGCCAGACGCCTTTAATGTATAACTCTCAATACATCTTGGCAGGCATTTCTAATATCATAACTTTCATTAAAACTGGTCGGGTGTTTCAGTATCATAACTCTGAGGACTAAAACAAAATGTTTTATAACTTTGGTTATTGAAAACGCAAACTTTCTCCTCGCATTTTCTGTTGATGAGCTCTATAGATTGAATTTCGCTGCAGCTGTTCAGCGTTATCTTCCGTTATTAACAGAGCTGTGTGGGGGTGAAGGTCAGAAGGTGGGGTGAAGGTCAAGAAGAAGGAACAACACGTGGACCAGAAGTTTAATCACGGCTGCTGGGAACAACATGTATTTTACAACCCCCTCCCCCAACTGCCCCATTCCACGTGGCATCGTTACGCTGTACTTGTGGCTTGTACGCCATCTTGACCTGTGGTCGACGGCCAGGAGTAATTTATTTCCGGATATTTTTGCAGACAGTTTACACAAACAGCATTCACGGGGCTGACAAAACATCTCTATCAAAGAGACCCAATATGCCCGCGTAGTTGTCACGACAGCTAATTTAATGTTTCCATTTTGTCTCTTTTAATGAAAATTTAGTTGTAGAATGACAGCGGAGACAATTCAGTGGAATGAAATACAAGAGAAGGAAAGAAGAGGAAAAACAATGGGACACAAGGGAGGTTGCGTCTTGAAGAAAGAGATAATAAAATATTGCGGAGAAAAATATAAACATTTCTAAGCTAAAGCTAATTGGATAGACAGAAAGGCAGACGGATAGATAGATAGATAGATAGATAGATAGATAGATAGATAGATAGATAGATAGATAGATAGATAGATAGATAAAGGGTAAATAATTGGGCACTCTGGCCTGTCTTACATTCTGCCCATCATAGATAGATAGATAGATAGATAGATAGATAGACTACTAAAAGACAAATAACCTATTGAACTCTGAACTCAGAAAGACATTGCCCTACTTTCTCCTGACCTTGCAGCTTTTGGTCACAAACATTACATAACATTCTTTTTTTTTCCTGGAACTTGAAATGACTGATTATGTCACTATTGATCATGCAAGTAAGTTCTGCCCTAGCTTGTTAAAAAAAACGTCGTTAACACGGATATATAGAGGCCATAGAACCGATACATACTTATAATTACCGAACAGAAGCAAATAATACCGACATGTACCTGAACCGTTCTCATAGCATACGCAAGAATATGCAGCGTGCCCCAAAAATAGAAACTCCCGGGGGTTACTGTGGCCTATATCTCTTAGACGCTGGCGGGGCCATTTGTTTTAGAGGGGAAAGAAGATTGCGTTCGAGTGATGGCATAATTGTCATGACCAGCGGACCATAACTCGGTCATGACCCTTCTCTATCCTTTTCTGTCGGGCCACCAGTAACGGACGCGGCCTGGACGGCGAGATAGGGTTTGCTGTGGTCCCCCCCCCCCCCCCCAACCACCTATCTTCCTTCTCCCCTTCCCCCCTCCCCCAGCAGTTGAGTCTCCTTTTTCTGCCCTTTTTCCAGCTTCGACCATCCCACACGACGCTTGCACACCAACAGCTACACAGACAGCTCCGTTCTCGGACTCCAGCCAGTTAGAGCCACAAGAAGAATATTTAGAATAATTAGAAATTAGATTGGAAAGTGGGAGATTTTCTTATGTTCTAGTTTGTCCTAGCTCTCGGTATAGGACAGTCAATGCCCGTGACAGCAAACTAGAAGGTAAGGTCTTCAAGCGCGTAAGATCTTCAAGCAGTGAAGGAAGATGCTTTATGTTCTGGTAAATAAACACTAAATAGATGGCTTTTGACTGGAATTTTCGTAGATTCCGTCCCATCCATCCATCCATTCATCCATCCGTCCGTCCGTCCATCCGTCTGTCTGTCTGTCTGTCTGTCTGTCGGTTTGTCTGTCTGTCTGTCTGTCTGGTAGAGGTACTTAGTACTTCTTTCATACAGACTATATTAAAACAGATTGTATACTATAAATAAGGTTAATCACGACCTGTATATAGTCCATGACTTAGCATTGGAGGGTCAAAAATAGAATGCTAAGAAATGTTCGTAAAAGTAACAGAAAAAACTATCAGTCAGTCAGTCATTTGCATGTCCCTTTCGGAACTTTGCCTCCCTAACAGTACTCCTGTAGGCCTCTCGGCTGTAAGCAAGATGCCCTGCTGCTGATGCATCCATTAGCAGATCATCAACGATGTCTTGCAGCCATCTTCGCCTTGGTCTTCCTCTCTTTCTTTTTCCCATTATGTACCCTTCCAAGACGGTCTTCTCTAAATTATGATGACGTTTTATATGTTCTTAAAATATTTACGCTTTCTCTATTTAATCCTCTTTACTAGACAGCCTTCTTCAATATTAAGTTCTTGTAGTATGGATATATTTGTTCTTTTTGTGTCCATGATATTTGAAGGATTCTTCTGTAGCATTTACATTCAAAGGCATTTATGTATTTCTCAGCTGTTTTGTTAAGTGTCCAGGTCTCACAGGCATATGTTGTGATGGGAAAGTACTATATCTTGCCTAAATAGTTTAGTTTAGCTATATGCAAATATACACCACAGGGGAACAGAAGTAAGGCTAGACCAAAAGAGACATGGAAAAGAACAACAGAAAGGATGTTGAGCAATAGAGGGCTCACCTTGGCAAGAGCAGAAAAAAGGCGAAGGACAGGCATTTGTGGAAAACCCTTGCGGAAGCCCCATGTGCCCTTGGCACTTAAGGTTCAGAGAGAGAGAGAGAGAGAGAGAGAGAGATATGCAAATATATGCAACATATTACTTACTACAGTGATTCAATGAGTATGATCCGAATAGTTGATGCAGGCTGTGTAGGCAGACAGTAGTTTGAGTCACTGCAGAAATCAACCATTCACAGAGTCACCTTCATTTATGTCCCTGGGCACATGGTCATCCAGGGAAATGAGAGAGCTGATAGACAGGCTGGCTCTGCGATCATCACAGATGGACAACCACTGGATTGAGCTGATATTGTTAACGCTCTCAGAGAGACAGGCAGAGTGGAGGAGTTCGAGAGCAGTGAATCTACATCGCTGCCTACACTGAAAAAGCTGGGAGTATAGATTGGCACGGCCAGGAACGTGAAGCATACTGGACGTGTGAGACAACTTGTCGACCAACACAGGACAGGCACTATCAGCCGCAGAACACTGAGGATATGTCGAGAGGGGGGAGGGGGGAATCTGAGCACCAATGGACATGTCCAGAGTGCAGTGATGGTGGCCCAGACCATAAACCATAAACTTACTACAGAAAATGGCACCATTATTTTCTTGGGAGAAGTTTTTATAAGGAAGAAGCACACCGCAGGGAGAATCGTAACAAACAAACAAACAAAATAAACCCCAGGATCTCCGTGTTTGTATGAGCAATATGGGACCCTGAGAGAGGTGACGTGGCCAGTGCACTGGTCTCTGATGGCAAAGGCCGGCGGTTCGAATCTGACCGAAGACGCCCCAGGTCACTCAGCTGTAGAAACTGGTATCCGGCATCTTTCAGAGCTGTGGAAAGAAAGACGTTCAGGCATGATGCTGCTCATAACACCCTCTTGTGTGCCGACAGGTCAAGGAAAGTACTGCCGGCTTTGACCATATTCCCTAAGAAACTCCATGGCATAACCACCATCACCTCCTTATGAGCAGTCTGACAGTTCTTGAAAACTCTTTTTCTTCACTGTATGAATCCTGACAGTCGACGGATGATTCTTCAGTTCTTTTAGCTTTCATCTCGAATCACCTATTTTAAGATGAAATATTACAGTAAATCCCTCAAATTATTTTGGGGTATGGAGAAAAGGAGTTTACCATTTACCCATGAAATAAGATGGTTGCCTCGAGAGAACAAAAAATGGATGGTATCGTTTCTGGCAAAGGAGGAAGAGAGCAGCCGAACCGATGCTGGGTTCAAGATATCAGTAATACTCTAAACACTACACGCACTGAAGCAGACATCCAGACCAGACAACGAGACATTTTCGGAATGGCTGTCAAGAGAGAAGCGTGTTGCAAAGTTGAGACCTCATGAATTTACGTTATCTTTGTTTTTGCCAATAGTAGTGATTGATTGATTGATTGATTGATCTTTATTTCATAAGGGTTAAGAATTGGGCACGCAAGTGAGTGACAGATAGTCATATTTTTGTTAATTAGTGGTGCTGGGGTGGTGGTGGTGGTGGTTAGTATGCTCGTTTGCCCATCATAAGGTCCCCGGTTCGGTTTCGTACTCGGACAGAATTTCTTCGGACGGACCGGTGCCCGGGAGGGGGGGGGGTCAACCCAGCGTGGAAAAATTGGTAACTGGGCTTTCCATAAGAAAACAAAGGCAGTTAGGCAAGGTGCTGGTATGCCCACCTCAAATGCGGTGGTGACCTAGAAATGTGAAGGCACTAACGCTTCACGCACCTACTACAGCATACAGTTGCCACAGAACACAGAGAGTGTATCTCGCCTTACACAGAACACAGAGAGTGTATCTTACCTTACACAGAACACAGAGAGTGTATCTCGCCTTACACAGAACACAGAGAGTGTATCTCGCCTTACACAGAACACAGAGAGTGTATCTCGCCTTACACAGAACACAGAGAGTGTATCTCGCCTTACACAGAACACAGAGAGTGTATCTCGCCTTACACAGAACACAGAGAGTGTATCTCGCCTTACACAGAACACAGAGAGTGTATCTCGCCTTACACAGAACACAGAGAGTGTATCTCGCCTTACACAGAACACAGAGAGTGTATCTCGCCTTACACAGAACACAGAGAGTGTATCTCGCCTTACACAGAACACAGAGAGTGTATCTTACCTTACACAGAACACAGAGAGTGTATCTTACCTTACACAGAACACAGAGAGTGTATCTTACCTTACACAGAACACAGAGAGTGTATCTTACCTTACACAGAACACAGAGAGTGTATCTCGCCTTACACAGAACACAGAGAGTGTATCTGACCTTACACAGAAACAGAGAGTGTATCTCGCCTTACACAGAACACAGAGAGTGTATCTCGCCTTACACAGAACACAGAGAGTGTATCTCGCCTTACACAGAACACAGAGAGTGTATCTCGCCTTACACAGAACACAGAGAGTGTATCTCGCCTTACACAGAACACAGAGAGTGTATCTCGCCTTACACAGAACACAGAGAGTGTATCTCGCCTTACACAGAACACAGAGAGTGTATCTCGCCTTACACAGAACACAGAGAGTGTATCTCGCCTTACTCAGAACACAGAGAGTGTATCTCGCCTTACACAGAACACAGAGAGTGTATCTTACCTTACACAGAACACAGAGAGTGTATCTTACCTTACACAGAACACAGAGAGTGTATCTTACCTTACACAGAACACAGAGAGTGTATCTTACCTTACACAGAACACAGAGAGTGTATCTCGCCTTACACAGAACACAGAGAGTGTATCTGACCTTACACAGAACACAGAGAGTGTATCTCGCCTTACACAGAACACAGAGAGTGTATCTCGCCTTACACAGAACACAGAGAGTGTATCTCGCCTTACACAGAACACAGAGAGTGTATCTCGCCTTACACAGAACACAGAGAGTGTATCTCGCCTTACACAGAACACAGAGAGTGTATCTCGCCTTACAGGCAGATGTTAATAGTTTAATTTTGTAAAATGACAAAAAGAGAAAGGAAACGTTGCAGACTGTGGTACTAGCACATTAATATAATGAGCACATCCTTTGTCTCAAGAAATTAGAAATAAAACAAAAGCGTTTTCCCGTTAGTTTTCATCAAAGAAATCCTTGTTACAAGAGTTATAATTTCTAACTATTGCTACGGATTTTAACATCTTTCCACGAATTTAAATTTGTCTGGCAGATTATTCGGACTGGCGATCGGTATATCAGCGTGTCTGAACATGCTGTTGCCTGGAGCTGCTGAGGTCCATTACGGGCTGGTCATTTCTGTTAGGATCCTGCAAGGTCTTGTTGAGGTTGGTTGTGGTGCATGGTCATTGTCCGTGTCTATATACAACTACCTTGTGTTTTTATAAATGCTGTTCGTGACTGGTTTTGCTTCTTGTGGCGTGAATTTCTCTCAAAGAGCTGACAATCGTTCTTGTTTTGCTGTGGCTAACTGCGAAGTAATAGAATACGGTTTTATATGGTTAGAGCTGGAAAAAATTAATAGACAAAGTACTTTTAGACGCGAGATAAAGATAAAAAAAAATGACAAGTCCCGACCTGGGACTTGAACCCTGGCTCTGGTAGGAGTCTTGTAGGTAAATTGTTGCTCGTCCTGCACGAGACTTGTGGCTAGATGGTTGCTCGTCCTGTAGGAGTTTTGTGGCTAGATGGTTGCTCGTCCTGTAGGAGTCTTGTGGCTAGATGGTTGCTCATCCTGGAGGAATTTGTGGTTCAAATCACAGGCAATTCTCTTGTCATTTTTTTCTTTCTCTCCTTCGTTATGTCATTCCTTCAGTGCGTTATTTACGTCGCTCCTTAGTTAGGCTACTCCTTCAGTGCGGTATTCATGTCGCTTCTTTGTTATGTCACTCCTTCAGTGCGGTATTCATGTCGCTTCGTTGTTATGTCACTCCTTCAGTGTGGTATTCATGTCGCTTCTTTGTCATGTCACTCCTTCAGTGCGGTATTCATGTCGCTTCGTTGTTATGTCACTCCTTCAGTGCGGTATTCATGTCGCTTCTTTGTTATGTCACTCCTTCAGTGTGGTATTCATGTCGCTTCTTTGTCATGTCACTCCTTCAGTGCGGTATTCATGTCGCTTCGTTGTTATGTCACTCCTTCAAGGTGGTATTCATGTCTCTTCTTTGTTATGTCACTCCTTCAGTGCAGTATTCATATCGCTTCTTTGTTATGTCACTGCTTCAAGGTGGTATTCATGTCGCTCCTTTGCTATGTCACTCCTTCAAGGTGGTATTCATGTCGCTTCTTTGTTATGCCACTCATTCAAGGTGGTATTCATGTCGCTTCTTTGTTATATCACTCCGTCAAGGTTGTATTCATGTCGCTCCTTTGTTATGCCACTCCTTCAAGGCGGTATTTATGTCACTCTTTTTATACACAACCTATCTACTTTGTGTCAGATGTTTGCTTTTTTCTGAAACATTATTCATCTATTACTTTAAAGCTTAAAAAAAACAAATTCGAATTCCGAATTTAAAAACAAAATTGAACTTCAAAACCGTTAACACAGCAAGCATATATTAATGTCTACTGACATGTATTGAGAAATCATTTGTTTATTATGCATTATTTTAGGATTAAGAACCAAGTTGTCTCAGTAAAATACCACCCATCCATTTTACATTTATTTTTTATTTTTTCGATATCCATTATTTATCCACCACTCCCGTGTAATTTCATTCCATGGACCAGGGAGTGACATATCCCGCTTGTCACGGCATCTGGAGACACTGGGCCCCACCGTTGGAAAGATCTATGCTTGCTACCATCTCTTTCTGTGGTAAGTGATTTGTTTTTTTTTTTCGCTCGCGTAGTGGTTAGAGCACTCATCTAGCAACCGAATGGTCGAGGGTTCAAGTCCCCAGCTGAGCGGGATTTTTTTTTTCTCTCTCCGACCAATACGGCCCCGAGGTCGACCCAGCCTCGTAAAATGGGTACCAGAGAAAATCTGGGAAGGAAAGGCAGCGAGGAAAGGAATTGGCCACCCTATCTCATACGCTGATGGCCCAGCATAATGTCTCTAACGCGTCATCCCCTACGGCATTTGCTATGGGACTATCTTTGTGCTGTAATATTAAGAGTGTATCATTAATGTTTGAACTGTTGCCCCACTATCTAGGACGATTTTAATTCCAGACATCGATGGGATGCTGTCTTGCTCATCTCCGCTTTTATTATTATTATTATTACTGTTGTTGTTGTTATTATTATATTATTATTAGTTATTTTGGATTATGTCTTCTATGTTTGTTTCACTTCGACATTTTTAATAGTTAGCTCTTTAATTTGATTCTAGTAATCATGACAGATATGTATATTAATTTTCCTGAACATTTAACAAATCTGTGATTATTTTTATCGCATACCTCTGCATTTTAACAGTATGTATCTGGGTATCTCAATTTCCTTCCATATTTTAACAGTCTGTATCTGGGTATCTCAATTTCCTTCCATATTTTAATAGTCTGTATCTGGGTATCTCAATTTCCTTCCATATTTTAACAGTCTGTATCTGGGTATCTCAATTTCCTTCCATATTTTAATAGTCTGTATCTAGGTATCTCAATTTCCTTCCATATTTTAACAGTCTGTATCTGGGTATCTCAATTTCCTTCCATATTTTAACAGTCTGTAACTGGGTATCAACAAACGATTCCGCAATGCATTACTGACAACAAAAACCATGCCAGGAGCTGACTGCAATAGTGACCATGACCCACTCTGTGGAAAAGTTAGAATAAAACTAAAGAAAGCAGGCAGAAAAGTGAGAAACATCAAACTGAATACAGAACTTCTTAAAAATGACCAAGAACTGCGAGAACAATACAAAGTTATTATAACAAATAGATACAATGCAATAGCAAAATAAATAGCATAGATGAACAATGGGAAATGTTAAGAGATTCTATCCACCAAACTGTTAAGGAGATAATACCACCAAAAAAAGAAGCCCCTAAAAATAAATGGATGACAGACGACATCTTAGGACTGATGGACAAGAGGAGGAGGAGTAAAAATAACGAGAAAAAATATAACAAGATAAATAAAGAAATAAGACGCAAATGCAGAGAAGCAAAAGAAGTGTGGTTAAATGAGCAATGCAGACAGATAGAGGACTCTCATATTAAAGACAGCAAAAACATGCACAAACGAATTAATGAACTCACAGGCAGGAAAACAAAATATACCACAGGATGCCTGAAATCGAAAGAAGGTAAAATGTTAATGGGAGAAGAAGACATTGTGGACAGGTGGACAGAGTATATCGGTGAGCTATATGGAGGAGAAAGACCAGAATTAACACCAGATACTTAAAACTGTGAGGGACCACCAATACTTGAAGATGAAATCATAGATGCCATCAAACACATGAAGAAAGGAAAAGCGACTGGGCCTGATAATATAACAATAGAAGAAATAGAGGCACTAGAGGAGACAGGAATAAAAATAATAACCAAGTTACTGAATGACATTTACAACAGTGGTTATATTCCCAGTGACCTGATTAAATCCACGTTTATAGCACTACCAAAGAAACCAGGTGCAAAGGAATGTGACGACCACCGGACTATCAGCCTCTCATGTCACATAACGAAGCTACTTCTGAGAATCATTATGAGAAGAACAAGGAAAAAGATAAAAATGGAAATAGCAGATGAACAGTTTGGATTTGTTGAAGGAAAGGGAACACACAATGCCATTTATGCTTTACGAACACTAACAGAAAGAGCTTTAGAAGTACAGAAAGATCTCTACTTATGCTTCATTGATTACACAAGGCATTTGACAAGGTGAAACATAATGAAATGATTAAAATGCTTGAAGACATCAATATAGACGGCAAAGACCTGAGGATTGTAAAACATCTATACTGGCAGCAAGAAGCAGCAGTTCGAGTTGAAAATAGAATTGGAAAATATCAACCTATAAAACAAGGGGTGCGACAAGGATGTGTACTATCTCCAGACCTTTTTTCTCTGTACAGCGAGAATATTCTAAGAACAATCATCACAGAACCAGGCATAAAAATTGGAGGATACAATATTAACAACCTTCGGTATGCTGACGACACAGTACTGATAGCTGAGAACCAACAAGACCTGCAAAATCTCTTGGATAAAGTGGCCAAAGAAAGTGAACAGAAAGGCCTTACTTTGAACATCAAAAAGACAGAGACTATGGTTATATCTAAGAAACAGAATCCACCAGCATGCAGTATTAAATTAAACGGAACTATTCTAAAGCAGGTGCAGAAATTCAAATACCTTGGAGCAGTAATAACTTCAGATGGGAAATGAGGAACATAAATTAGGAACAGAATAGGCATTTCAGAGAATGAGAAACATATTAACCAACACATCCTTATCAATGAATGTTAGAAAACGAGCCCTAAAATGCTATATTGAACCTATCTTGTTATGTGGAAGTGAATCATGGACAATAGGCAAGTCTGCACAAAAATCATTGGAAGCAGCAGAAATGTGGTTTATTAGAAGAATGTTGCGAATCCCCTGGACAGCAAAAATAACTAATGAAGAATGTATGAGAAGAGCTGGAGAGACAAAAAACCTTGTCAAAAAGATAAGAGAGAGACAATGTACTTTCATAGGACAAGCAATGAGAAGAGGGGGCATTTAAAATATTATAACAACAGGAAAAATAGAAGGAAGAAGATCAAGAGGAAGACCGAAAGAAATGATACTGGACAGTCTGACGGGATGGTGTGAGAGGAGATCAGCAACTGAGCTGATGGCCTGTATGAAGGATCAGATACTCTGGAGAAGCATAATAGCCAACGCCAGTCGGCACGCACATGATGATGATGATGATCTGGGTTCTCAATTTCCTTCAGTATTTTAACAGTCTGTATCTGGGTATTTCAGTTTCCTTTCTCGTTTTAATAATGTGTACCTATGTACCCCAATTTTATTCCATATTGTAACAATCTGTAGTATCTAATTATCTCTATTTCCCTCCAAATTGTAACATATCCATATATGTGTATCTCGGTTTACCTTTATATTTTAACAAATCTGTATCTACCGTATTTTAACAGTTTTATATTTACGTATCTCAGACTTCCTACATATCTTAAAATTCTTCTCCATGTATTTCAATTTTCACCCCATATTTTAACGAGTCTGTATACATGTATCTTAACTTCTCTGCATATCTTAGTCGCTTTGTTGTCTACGGTTCAAATAAGAGGATCAGTAATTCACTAGTTGGTTGTTTTTGTTATTGTTGTTGCTCTCTTGATAGGCTCCTATGCTGGCGCCGTACTTGGTATGCCCTTGAGCGCCATATTGACTAGATACGTTGGCTGGCAGTCTGGTTTCTACTGTTTCGGTAAGTACTAACAGCAAAACAAGCTACAGAGAACTGTGCTGTGATGAATAACAGACATTCCGAATGTAACCTGCTTCTGTAGTAGATAGATTTTGATGTAGGAATTTTGTTTCGTTTGGAGAACTCGGCTGTGATAGCAGATGTTTGAATGAGGAATAAATTACACCTGGGATTCTTAATCTAAGTCCGTGGAAATCCTTGGGATAAAAGAAATAATCTTTGGAGATCCACTGACAAGCAAATGGACTGACTCGAAAAAAAACATCTTAGCATTACCTGGGTTCTGTTTATTGCTTTAATTTTAATTATGGGACCACAGGTGTTCTCAGATCGGAAAGAGGTCGACGATCAAAAGAAAGAAAGAAAGAAAGAAAAAGGTAAGCAACCACTGTATTTGATGGAACTTTATTTTCGTAATACAACTTCCAAGTTATCACAAAAATCTACAATTTTAAAGAGAAAAGTAGTCGGTATTTTTAGTTATAAATTTTGTTAGTGTAAAGAATTAATTCATTTGAATCTTTTGTTTTGTTTTGCACTCCAGTCATAGCTGACATGCTAGCGTCAGAGTTGGTGAACCAGAGCTGACGTGCTAGCGTCAGAGTTGGTGAACCAGAGCTGACGTGCTAGTGTCAGAGTTGGTGAACCAGAGCTGACGTGCTAGCGTCAGAGTTGGTGAACCAGAGCTGACGTGCTAGTGTCAGAGTTGGTGAACCAGAGCTGACATGCTAGTGTCAGGGTTGGCAGACAGTAGCTGACCAACAAACCCTGTCCCACCTCTCCGTTGGCACCCCCCCCCCAAAGTTACACGCCTAGCCTGGCTAACGGGGCAGGGATTGTCATAGTCCCCAAGGTGGTGGAGTCTGCTAAATAAGTACTGTACACCCATGCTTATTCGCTTCACTCAGGGACAAGTCACAGTAACCTGCCCCCCGCTCTCACACGATGTTGTGCTCCAACACCTTCTTAAGCTGCAGAAGACGTCTACCTCGCAATTCGAGAGAAATATAGGAGAAGAAGGAAGAAGAAGAAGAAGAAATGTTGGTACTGAAGTCTCTGTCTTGTTTGTTTGTTTGTTTGTGAGGATAAGGATGCAGGTTACTTCCTCTTGTATATAAAATTGTGTATACATTCCATTCATTGTAATAGATTCTTACCTGGATGTTGTGTCTTCTACTCAGCTTAAAGACGTGCTAAAATGAAACCGTGAATTTGAATAACCACAAGAGCAGGGAACTTGGCTGCTAACTCTGGTTCAGATTCCAGCGCCCAATATTGGCACAGCTGGAAACATTAGTACGAAACTTTCCTGTGCTAATCTAAACTTTCCTGTGCTAATCTAAACTTTCCTGTGCTAATCTAAACCTTCCTGTGCTAATCTAATCTTCATCAGAAGTTGACTCCTTTTGATTATATCGAAAGCTAGATGACCATTTGGATGCGCGAGTAGTGAAATAGTTAAATCACTCGACTCTCACGACAAGGTCTGTAGTTTGTATCCTGCCGTAGGCGTTTCCAATACCCAGATGTAGATAGGAGTACCTGACTCCTCCAGAAGCTGAACAAGGAAAGGCGGTAGGCAAGATGGCGACTATATCTTCCTTTAGAGTGTCGACAAGTGAAATAAAATACAGGCACCAGAATAATTTCCCCTATGTGCGTCTATAGGTTCGCAACCTGATGTTCAAGTATCATCAGGGAGTCTACTAGGGATCTTTGGGGCTCCACAGATCAGAAGATGGATTTAGTTGATTTGCAAATTTTTACCATCAACTGGGTTTTATTTATTACATTATTTTAATGAAGGTCCACAACGGTTCTCAGGCCGACAAGGAGGGTCCGAGGCAAAAAAAAATAGTTGAGGATCACTGGTCTAAAACATGATAAAGCTACATTTGGCCCCAGCGCCATAAGAGAAATGAAAAAGGTAAACGCTGCCAAGGAAATATTCAGCGGTTCCCAATTGTTTCAGGTTTCCTGGGAGCAGCATGGTCATTAGCCTGGTGGGTTCTGTCATACGAGAAGCCGGCGACACACCCATCCATATCTGAAGAGGAAAGATCATACATAGAAGCCAGCATTGGCGAGGGCTCTACCTCATCAGTCAAAGTGAGTTGCTTCTTCAGTAGTTTGATGACAGCGATGAATTTAAGAAAATAATGTTTGCCCAATGACTTTTTTTTTTTCAGACGCGCGACGGACATTTTATTGGAAAATTTAAAAAAATTGCTTTAAGTGACAACATTATCCATAAATTAATTTTGAAGTGTAAGAAAGATTAAGACAAATTAACCAAATTTTTTGTCGAGATTTGAGAAAGATTTCATTGTCCTTGTAGGAAAAAATTGATGCAATGGGAAACGGAAGAATATTGAGCGACGGATTAAGGGAAAAGCGGAAAAGCCGTGTTAGAAAGAGGGGATAGATAATAGACAACTTGACAGAACTCGAATAGAACGATGGTAGTTTAAATGAGTTGAATGACTGGCCAGATGGATAAGTAGGCCCATGAATAGACTTCGAGATAATTGAATTGGCAATTGCATAAGCAAGGAACTGACATGGGGTTTATTTCTTACAATATTTTTCATTGATACTTTACAGACTGATATTCAAACAGTAATAAAGACTTGGTGATGAGCAGACGAGAGACAGACGATAGACAGACAAGAGACAGACAAGCATATACGCCGAAAGACAAACTGTTCGGGAAAAAAATACATGTTAGAAAAGAAATTGCTAATGCAATTCTTACCTCAGAATGTAGAGACCCCGTGGCTGGCTTTCTTCACCTCCATGCCTGTGTGGGCAATCATGGTCGCCAACTTCTGCAGGTCCTGGACTTTCTATCTGCTCATCATATCCCAGCCTGCATATTTTGAGGAAGTCTTCGGTTTTAGGATTGACGAGGTAAAATTCATACCACAAATAATAACAATAACAATAATAATAATAATAGTAGTAATAAATCTTGTTCCGGCGGATGGAGGCAATGATTCCCATTTCATTTTATACGGTTCTCATTGTACGCGGGCGAGTAAAAAAGTAACGGCAAATCAAGGAACGTAACCGCTGAAAAATATACGAAAGGGTTCGAAGAGGAGTCAATAAGTTTTTTTTCATATATTTTTCAATGGTTACGTCTCTTGATTTTACGGTTACATTTGAGCTCTTGTAGTTTTTTGTGATTAGTTTCTTTATTATCCCCTGTAGTTTTCTTGTTTTTTGTGGTTAATTTCTGTATTCTCCCTTTTAGTTTTCTTGTTTTTTTTGTGGTTAGTTTCTGTATTCTCCCTTTTAGTTTTCTTGTTTTTGTGGTTAGTTTCTTTATTCTCCCTTTTATTTTTCTTGTTTTTGTGGTTAGTTTCTTTATTCTCCCTTTTAGTTTTCTTGTTTTTGTGGTTAGTTTTTTATTCTCCCTTTTAGTTTTCTTGTTTTTGTGGTTAGTTTCTTTATTCTCCCTCTTAGTTTTCTTGTTTTTGTGGTTAGTTTCTTTATTCTCCCTTGTATTTTTCTTATTTTTTTGTGTTTACTTTCTTTACTCTCCCTTGTTGTTTTCTTGTTTTTGATGGTTACTTCCTTTATTCTCCCTTGCAGTTTTCTTTAAATTGAAAGTAAGTGTGTGATGTTCTCACGCCTACCTTCTCTGAGAACTTTTATTCTCACGCCTACCTTCTCTGAGAACTTTTGTTCTCACGCCTACATTCTCTGAGAACTTTTATTCTCACGCCTACCTTCTCTGAGAACTTTTATTCTCACGCCTACCTTCTCTGAGAACTTTTATTCTCACGCCTACCTTCTTTGAGAACTTTTGTTCTCCTGCTGATCAGTGTATGGAACTGCTGAATCTTTCTTTTTTTCTTTTTTCCGAAGTCACATCTCTGGTGCTGCAATGTTTTCTCACTGTCTGTGTGTGTCTTAAAGCAATGTTTCCCAAAGCGGGCTCTGTATAATTTTTGTATACAATATGAGGAGCCCATGGCTTATCGTGATCTCCAAACTTGACACAAAAATAACCTACATTCATTCATTCATTCATTTGCATGTCCCTTGCGGGACTTTGCCTCCCTAACAGCACTCCTGTAGGCCTCTCGGTTGTGAGCAAGATGGCCTGCCGTTGCTGCATCCATTTGCAGATTCTCAACGATGTCTTGCAGCCATCTTCGTTTTGGTCTTCCTCTCTTTCTTTTTCCCATTGCGTATCCTTCCAATACGGTCTTCTCTATATTATCATGACGTTTAATGTGTCCAAAATATTTAAGTTTTCGCTCTTTAATCCTCTTTACTAGCCAGCCTTCTTCAATATTAAGCTCTTGTTGCATGGATATATTTGTTCTTTTTTGTGTCCACGATATTTGGAGAACTCTTCTGTAGCATTTACATTCAAAGGCATTTATGTGTTTCTCAGCTGTTTTGTTAAGTGTCCAGGTCTCACAGGCATATGTTGCGATGGGAAAGATGCATGTCCTTAAAAATCTTATTTTTGTGGTTCTGTCTGCTCCTCTCCACAAATTCTTTATTTGTTTTACTTTCTGAAGAACAATAGATGTCCTCCTTTTAATTTCTCTCATTGTATCTCCATTATTAGTTAGTAGTGATCCAAAATATTCAAAACTCTCCACTTCTTCCAATTTTTCCTCATTGATACATATTTCAGCTGCCTTATTTGTTTTGTCAGTTGTCATCAATTTAGTTTTCTGTATCTAATAACCTATATAAGCTCTTTTTACAAACTCACAGAATATATATATATATATATATATATATATATAGAGAGAGAGAGAGAGAGCTTATGTAAATTATTATTTTTAAAAATAACCTATTTAATAACCTACATAAGCTCTTTTTACAAAGTCACAGTATATATATATATATATATATATATATATATTATATATATATATATATATATATATAGAGAGAGAGAGAGAGAGAGAGCTTATGTAGGTTATTAAATAGGTTATTTCTGTGTCAAGTTTGAAGATCATGATAAACCATGGGCTCCTCATATTGTATACAAATCTTGTACAGGGCATTTTCGCCAGCGGACAAATTGAAAGAGAAGCTGTCTGAAATCTGGAGTACCAGTGGTGTGGAGGGAGCCGAAAAGCCACCTCCGACGACTGTTATTTTTGTATTGTTAACATCGAAGGCGTCAATGGAAATAATCGTGACAAGTGGTCTTACCCTGAATATTGCAATGAACACTGGAGAAACTGTAAACCCAGCACATAAACGTTTGGTATTAACATTCCAAATCAGAGCTGTAATACCATTTTTTTTGTGCAATTGTTAAAATTTATCACAGAATGTTGTTGCCGTCATAATTTTTTTTTCCTGAACATAATGCTTGAGTGAGGATGTTTCTCAGATGTCAATTCTCTGTCTCATCCCTCACCCCGTTTTTGACATGTCCTTCTTTCAGAGCGGAATCTTGTCAGCGCTTCCTCACTTAGTGATGGCCATCATCGTGCCCATTGGCGGACAGGTAGCAGACTTCTTGCGGCGAAGAGTCCTCACTACAACTGTTGTCAGGAAGATATTTAACTGTGGGGGTGAGTAGATATATAGTTAACTAACTGTGCGGGTGAGTAGATATATAGTTAACTAACTGTGGAGGTGAGTAGATATATAGTTAACTAACTGTGAAGGTGAGTAGATATATAGTTAACTAACTGTGGAGGTAAGTAGATAATATATACTGTTAAAAAAAAAAAGAAATGCAACACTACTGTAGTTGTAATGGACACCAAATTTCAAACCGTTTGTCAAAATTTTATTTTGCAGAATTAATGTTTCAATCTTGGCAAGAAGAAACTTTAAGACTTTAACAATGAAATGACGTTCATTAAATTTGGTTTGGACTTTTATTCTTTGCGACTGAGACCTCCGTTTCAGTAAGGTGTATGGCCTCCTCTGGCCTGTATCAGAGAACGACATCTCCTTGACATCTTCCTATTAGCCATTGAATCTTTTGTTGTGGGATGGCTGCCAACTCTTCCTGCAGTGGAAGAGACAACTGTCGGAGATTGGTTGGCGCCATGTCTCGCTGGCGGACTTGTCTGTTGAGTTCATCCAATAAGATTCTATTGGGTTCATGTCTATTGACATGGATGGCCATGGAATGGTCTGGACGTTGCTGTCAGCGAGGAACTGGGTGGTGAGTTGTGCCACATGAGGTCGAGCGTTATCTTGCTGAAAAATTAACCTTGGTGCAGCTGTAAGGAGGGGAAAAAGTAAGCAAGCAGCGACCCGGTTTTGATTGGAAATCCCACTGGCCAGAGACGGCCACGTGTGAATGGAAAATCCCCAGGCGTCCGGTCCGGCGATGACGAGGTATATAAGAAAAGGGAGAAGCATAAAGGGGGATAAGTTGAGCTCGCGAAGGTAGCGACCAGTCGTGGACGAAGATAGTCAGTTTCCGAGAGACGGAGGCTGGCGTGTGTATTTTAGTTTGTGCGCCTTTGTAAGCAGTAGTGAACTCATATTATTCAAGGAAATTTTATTTGTTTAATATATATTTTTAGTAACGCCAGTTAGAATTATATGGACATCATGTGCATCGGATTTGTGATTTGTGATGCTTTATGGATCAGAGTTTTGTAAAATACAAGAATCGTGATGTTATAAAAAGGATTGTTTTCGTATTCCGGTTATTTTATATGTAAGGTGTGAACGTATGGTAAGGTCATCCTTCCACCACTCAGCACAACGACGGCCAGACAAAATAAAGGAATTAAATAATAAATTTCATCAATCTAGAGCCAATTAAACTATTACTACACGTGGTGCCGTGACCAGGATGAATCGTCTTGCATATATGATAATATATGTTAATATGACAGCTGACCTCGTTTAAGCCATTAGGATTACACTGGAACATAAGAGGTCACCGTTTGCACAAACATCACTGACAAGAGGTCAGCCAGGGTTCGATGTTTCAACTATCATACATTGGAAATTCCACCACGGAAAGGTCAAAGTTCAGCGCCCACGTGCGTGTTACGTCACATCGGGACAGAGGCTCCGACAAGTCTGTGCTTTGAAGAAAATTCCCGAGGAAAATCCTGCTGGAATCTCCAGTTAGAGTGGAGTAGTCCTAGGCGGAAGAAATTTGTGTTAGTCGCGGAACGGGCAGGCTGGACAGTAATTCAGTACGGAGAATCACGCATAGTGATGCAGTGTGAAGAAGCACACAGTGTATTAAAAAAAAACATTTTGGAAAATATTTCTACAAATAGTCAGCCGATAATCTTCGTCTAAAAGCCAAGAACCATGGAGTCTGCAACAAATAGCAACCCCAAACCAGAAGCTGACCCAGTCACCATAATGACCGAAGCCTTGAGACAATTAAAGCTAACCTTCGCCACTCAAGGTTTACCATGCCACATCGATACCTACGATGGCGATCCACAGAGATTCCAACAATGGACAGAACAGACAGAAAAATATGCGCTTGTACATAACCTACAGGATTCGCAAAAGAAAAACATATTCCTTATCACAGCCAAGGGGAGTGTTTCAGACTTTGTCTCCAGGCGAATTCAAGAGAACTCAGACGAAACATATGCGGATTTTAAGAAAGAACTAGCTAAGTGTTTCAGCAAAGGCATCGATCCTCACGCAGCTTTGAGACAAATAAGCAATTTGAAGCAACACAAAGAAGAGCCAATCCAAAACATGGCAGAAACAATGATTAAACTGGCAAAACAAGCCTTCCACAACGACAAGATACATCAACCGGCCACACAGCATTTGCTGGCAAATTTTTTTATAGACGCTGTGTATGACAAAGCAATCAAAACTAAGTTAATCAAGAAAGACCCCCAGACACTAAACTCGGCAATCAATACAGCTATCGAAATGGAGCAATTCACAAAAAGACTAACATCCCGCATGGCCAACGGGGAGACCCCATGCCCGACAACTGAACCAATGACTTCTTTTTTACGCAACGACAGTGCTACACAAAGACAAGCTGCCTCGGAAAGCGCAAGTCAAAGCACGGCCACCGTGGCCCAGGTCTCTCACCAGGACACGCAGACAAACATAAGATATAAACCATGTTTCAACTGCGGCATTCATGGGCACATAGCTCGCCAATGCAGATATGAATCTACACCCGTATCAGACAGAAGTTCATGGAGGAGCACGCAGATCAACCATGATTATACACCACCCAGATTCACCAGACCACCTGAGGACCGATACAGAACACCCGTAGAATCTGCACCAAGATACAGAGTCTATAATCAACAGAGAAAACTCGGAAAACTTCAACGGAGTTACGGTAAACGGTCCACCCCACCTCTACAAGTAGCAACGGGCCGTATCACAGCACTGGAAAACGGCACAAACGCAACGTCTACCATTCCCATGCAGATAAAGAATACCATCATCCACACACTCATCGACACTGGCAGCGAAGTCAGTCTGATCAGACAAAACGTATGGGAAACTATTCGCTCAAACACGGTATTACTGCCCAGCGAAGGCAAACTCTGGACTGTCGACAATTACGAATTACGGGCAAAAGGAATCACATGGATAAACATATGCATAGGAGGACAAACTCATAAACAAAAGTTTATGGTTATAGACAGAATGTGCAGACCCGCCATACTAGGCAGAGACTTTCTATCTCACACAAAAGCAACAGTGGATTTCGGAAGCATGCAACTATCGATTGGAAATACCAAAGTACCTATGAAAAACGAATACGAGATTTGCTCAACGATCAGAGCTACTTGTGATGTCACAATTAAACCCCAAACAATAATCATCGTACCAGCAAAATTGCAGAGACTTTTACCTGCATTTAAAGATACGGAGTTAATGATCACTATTCACCAGAACAGTGTATTACTTCACGAACCTTGTGCCGAAACTATAGACAGTATCGTTAACCCTGATAAACAAGGAAAATGCCTCGTGACTATAGCCAACAACTCCAACAGGCATTTTAGAATAAAAAAAGGACAAATCATAGCAAAAGCAGAGTTCGGCCTCGACATAAATAATATAACTAAACAACAAACTCAGAACAACGCAAATACCACCAGATCTACTGATAGAATCCAACAACTGCTTGCAGAAATGCAGGTACATCCAGAACACGAGGCCGCTATCAAAACGATAATATACAAGAATCAAGACATTTTCGCAAATAACGACTTAGAATTGGGCAGAACTAATACCGTCCAGCTGCACATAGACACTGGAGCCAACCCACCAGCACACACAAAACCATACCCTACGCCACTCAAACACAGAGGCATTATAGAGAAAGCAATCAAGGATATGCTAGAGGCAAAGATCATAGAACGAGCACCACTATCCAAGTGGAACTCACCGATAGTTATAGTAAGAAAAAAGGACGGAACACATCGCTTTTGCTGCGATTTTAGAGGACTAAACAAAATCACGACTCCCATCACATACCAGATGCCCAACGTGGAAGAAATTATGTCAGTACTCAACGGCGCAAAATACTTTACCACACTAGACGCTAAATCAGGATATTGGAGTATACCCCTAACAGATGACTCTAAAGTGAAGACCAGTTTCACATCCAGTTTTGGAAAGTTCATGTTGTAATAGGTATTTCTTACTAGATTGATGAAATTTATTATTTAATTCCTTTATTTTGTCTGGCCGTCGTTGTGCTGAGTGGTGGAAGGATGACCTTACCATACGTTCACACCTTACATATAAAATAACCGGAATACGAAAACAATCCTTTTTATAACATCACGATTCTTGTATTTTACAAAACTCTGATCCATAAAGCATCACAAATCACAAATCCGATGCACATGATGTCCATATAATTCTAACTGGCGTTACTAAAAATATATATTAAACAAATAAAATTTCCTTGAATAATATGAGTTCACTACTGCTTACAAAGGCGCACAAACTAAAATACACACGCCAGCCTCCGTCTCTCGGAAACTGACTATCTTCGTCCACGACTGGTCGCTACCTTCGCGAGCTCAACTTATCCCCCTTTATGCTTCTCCCTTTTCTTATATACCTCGTCATCGCCGGACCGGACGCCTGGGGATTTTCCATTCACACGTGGCCGTCTCTGGCCAGTGGGATTTCCAATCAAAACCGGGTCACTGCTTGCTTACTTTTTCCCCTCCTTGAAATAAACACCATCAACTCTTCATCCTTTCTGCCAACCGATTTCCCCATATACGATCCCTTCCCACAACCACAACCAATATCCGAAGTCCTACCAGCCCCCACCGAACAGTTACCCACCCCTCCCATCATGGCAGATGAGCAAGACCTGGACGAGGAGATAAGACAATTAAAAGCAGATATGAAGCACAACCGATTACCAAGAAAAACCAGTGAAAAGTTCAGAATAGTGAATAACGTGCTATACAAAGTAAAAGAAGACGACGACGACTACAGGTTGAGAACCGTCACGCCCCAACATCTACAACAACAGGTGTTATCACAATACCACGATAATAACGGGCATATGGGGACGGAAAAAACGTTGAAAGCCATACAAATAGGATACTATTGGAAGAACATGAGAGAGGACGTAAACCAGCACATAGAGCAGTGCCAAACCTGCAAAACAAGAAACTTGTTACCTAAAAAAATCCGCTAGAAATATCCGATACCCCACCGGCATGCATGCTGAAATTAAGTATCGACTGTTCAGGACCTTATCCAATCACCACATCAGGCAACAAGTACATCGTGCATGTAACAGACGAATATTCCGCATGGACAGAGTGTTTTCCAACGCCAAACATCCAAAGTAAAACAGTAGCTGACTTGGTAATCGACAATATCGTCCCAAGACATGGAGTACCAATTACCATAGTCACAGACAACGGTCCCGAGTTTCGCGGAGAACAATTCCAGACTATGGTGAAACGCTATAACATTCACCATATCTTCACAACACCATACCATCCTCAAGCCAACGGGACAAACGAGAGACAGCATCGCACACTAAATGATATTGTTGCCAAGCTGGTAAACACGGAGGTCAGTAAATGGGACGAGTACTTGACCCAGGCGGTGGCAGCGATGAATATGAACATTTCTAAACGAACAGGATACTCCCCATTTTTCCTCATGTACGGGAGACACCCCATTCTACCCCTGGACGCCATCCTGAGACTACGAACACACTGCTACAGTGAAAATGATTCTATAGAACACACGCTAATGAGACAACATAAGGCTTTTATACAAGTGATAAACCACATAAACAGAACCAAAGACGCACGAAAGCAAAGGTACGATGAACAAAGCACAACTGAGGACATTTCTATAGGTGATCCAGTATACTTATTAAACCACCACATGACATCCAAACACGACAGCAAATGGAAAACGGGATTCTTTGTTCTAAAAAAGTTATCTCCAGTATCATTTATAATAAAGAACCAACTGACAGGGAAAATACAACGAGTCCACGCAAACCATTTGAGAAAGGCCAAACAAGATTGGAATATCCCTACAGACGACAGAAACAATCAGCGCAGACAGGCTACACTCAGTATAGCTCCCAACAACGATGACGACACCGACGATGAGATAGTAGTAGACTCTTCGGAATCAGAGACCGAACCTGACAGTACGCAGGTAGAAATAACGGAGGAAGAAGTCGCATCCACCCCACAGATAGCAGTAGACAGCGAAGACAGTACCACTCGAACAAGTACATCCTTACTAGTACATGAAAACCAACCACCCGCCGAATCAGAAGACGGAGCTACAGAGCAGAGCGTCGAACAACGAGTAGCACCCCTGCCCACATTACACGACCAAGTACAGTATATGAGAAATACTGCAAGGCACACAAAAGTACAAAAATAGGCCAGACCAACACACCAACAGGCTAACCGGAGGAAGACGACACGCAACTACAGCAACATGGGTACTGGTCCCAAAAAAGAAGGAGATAAAGACTTTGAGTTCAGGATATGTAACTATTCTACAATGCATATATAAAATTTATTGTATTCCATACAAAAAATTTTGTAAACAAAAGCAGAGGGAGTATGTAAGGAGGGGAAAAAGTAAGCAAGCAGTGACCCGGTTTTGATTGGAAATCCCACTGGCCAGAGACGGCCACGTGTGAATGGAAAATCCCCAGGCGTCCGGTCCGGCGATGACGAGGTATATAAGAAAAGGGAGAAGCATAAAGGGGGATAAGTTGAGCTCGCGAAGGTAGCGACCAGTCGTGGACGAAGATAGTCAGTTTCCGAGAGACGGAGGCTGGCGTGTGTATTTTAGTTTGTGCGCCTTTGTAAGCAGTAGTGAACTCATATTATTCAAGGAAATTTTATTTGTTTAATATATATTTTTAGTAACGCCAGTTAGAATTATATGGACATCATGTGCATCGGATTTGTGATTTGTGATGCTTTATGGATCAGAGTTTTGTAAAATACAAGAATCGTGATGTTATAAAAAGGATTGTTTTCGTATTCCGGTTATTTTATATGTAAGGTGTGAACGTATGGTAAGGTCATCCTTCCACCACTCAGCACAACGACGGCCAGACAAAATAAAGGAATTAAATAATAAATTTCATCAATCTAGTAAGAAATACCTATTACAACACAGCCAGAAGTGGAAGGACGCGAGGACTGACATTTTTCAGCGACGTATCGTTGAGCATTCAGGCGTCCTTCAGTTTGCACCAGGTCACTTCTTCTAATGAAGTTGATCGTCCCCCAAACCAGTACACCTCCATCACCGTGTGGAGGAGCCTCATCCACGCAATTCTGGGCGTAGCACTCATGGACTCTGCGGTAAACTTTTCTCCCTCTATCGTTTCGCTGGAGCAGAAAAAAATGATTAATCGCTAAACCAAGTCCTTCTCCAATCACTCGCATGCTGGTTCGCCCACTGTAGTCGGTTCTGGCGATACCAGTCCGTAAGATCAGGGCCTCTGTAGGGTCTTCTAGCCCAAAGACCAGCGTCGTGCAGCGGGTTCCTGATCATTTGATCTGAAATTCGACGAGCTGCTGTCATTGACTGGACCTTTGAGGACGCAGATGCAAATCAATTCCTGAGGTGATGCAGCCGTATGAAATTGTCTTCGGAAGGAGATGTAAATATGGGTCTTCCACTGCGCGGCCGGTCTGCAACTGAGCCAGTTTCTTGAAATGGTTTCCAAAAGCGACTAATGGTGCTTCTAACCACATTAAATTGTCTGGCCCCTACACTTTGTGATGACTGTCCTGTTTGTAAACGTCCAATGATGATGAGTCGTTGTTCTTTAGTGAGATGAGCCATAATTACGCATTGCATTTTCAAATGAATTGATTCGAGGAGCGTCAATATTTTATAGGGATTCAATAACATGGTCAGTGAGTTTTGTGATCATTAAGTTTCACAGAATTCTCGTGAACCTGTCATGAGTTATTGTCAAAAATGCTGTTTTGACTAGTATCGCATTTCTGTGCTCATGAATAATCTGCTGTGTACAGTTCATGTCAGCACGTGAAGTTGATATCCAAATGAACGTTTCATGCAATTTGCTCTTGTCTGGTCGGCAAACTTCAGTTTAAAGGGCAACATTGTATTTGTTGCGTTTCTTTTTTGGAAAAAAAGTAGATATGTAGTTAACTAACTGTGGTGGTGAGTAGATATATCGTTAAATAACTGTGGAGATGAGTAGATATATGGTTAACTAACTGTGGAGTTGAGAAGGTATATATTATTAAATTACTATGGAGGTGAGTACGTATATAGTTAACTGTGGATATGAGTGGATATACAGTTATCTAAGTATGGAGGTGAGTAGATATATAGTTAACAAACTGTGGAGTGAGTAGATATATAGTTAATTCACTGCAGAAGTGAGTAGATATATAGTTAACTGTGAAGGTGAGTAGATATATAATTAGCCGTGGAGGTGAGTAGATATATAGCTAACTAACTGTGGAGGTGAGTAGATATATAGTTAACTATTAACGTGAGCAGATATATAGTTAACGTGGAGGTGAGTAGATATATCTTTAACTACGGAGATAAGCAGATAGATATTTAACCGTGGACGCGAGTAGATAGATATTTAACAGCAGAGGTGAGTAGATAGACTATATATATATATATATATAAGGACCAGCTGGCGTAGTGGTTAGAGCACTCGTTTAGCAACCGACTGGTAGATTCCCCAGCCTCGTAAAATGGGTACCAGAGAAAATCTGGGGAGGAAAGGCAGCGAGGAAAGGAACTGGCCACCCTACCTCATACGCTGATGCCCCAGTATGAGGTCTCTAACGCTTCATCCACTACGTTGTTTGCTACGGTACTATCTTTACCTGTATATATATACACGTACACACGGTCTCTCTCAATCCTACAAAATTTGTTCTCTTATTTTACCGTACCAAAGCCTCGTAGTTTCCTATTTATAAAAATTTGTTCCTTAAAACTGTACCTGAAACTAACTTCATGTAATAAGTATTCGTTCGTTTGTTATTGTTGTTCAAGTTTGCACCAGACATGGCAGGAGACCGTGTGTATGTTTGTCTAAAAAAGTTGGTACCTGCTAGAGAGACTGAATCTAAGCTACGGAATTTCTGTGTCACGACCTCGTTTCTTTCCGGGCGTCATGATCACTCGTGTCTACTGAACAGTTACTAAAGACTATGTCAACAAAACACCTTTTTTGGGGTGCTAGTTGGCTAAGTCGATAGTACGCTGTTCTCTCGTGGCTAGACGGTTGCTCGTCCTACCGGAGTCCGTGTTCGAGTCCAAGGTAATTCTCTTGTGATTTTTCTTTCTCTCACGTCTCACTAAAGTGCTTTGTCTACGATTTTTTTGAGGTATAATCCTACAAAATTTGTTCTCTTACTTTACCGTACCAAAGCCTCGTAGTTTCCTATTTATAAAAATGTGTTCCTTAGTAACAGAGCAGTGATACTACATGTTGTGTAATGGTAACAGTAGTAGTAGTAATAGTAATAGAATTATGATAGCAGTTTTAATAGTAGTTGTAATAGTAGTAGTAGTATAATGGCAGTAGTTGTAAAGGTAGAAGAAAGGTGATGGTAACAGTAGCAGATTTGTTGTTGTTGTAGAGATGGTGATAGTAAAGAGAGTGTCAAAAATCGATGAAAACAAAGACGACAAAAATTGTTAAGAAGCAAACTAATGACGATAATTAAATAATACAACAAGGAAGAGGGGAGAGAGCTCTAACAACATTCTCTCATCATTGTCAACAGCAACAGCACTATAAGGAATATAATGACAAAGAAGATGCGGACGCGATGGCACAGAATTCCACCTTCTGAATATCTTATTAATTAGCCACTAGTTGTGAAACAATGAGACTTGGGCCGAACGTCTCTGAAACGAAAAGCAAAAGCGACACAGAGAGTCTCAAACAAAGAGATGTATAGGACCAGCCTGCAAACAATATGACGTAAACCGAACGTCTCTGAAACGAACAGCAAAAGCGACACAGAGAGTCTCAAACAAAGAGATGTATAGGACCAGCCTGCAAACAATATGACGTAAACCGAACGTCTCTGAAACGAACAGCAAAAGCGACACAGAGCGTCTCAAACAAAGAGATGTATAGGACCAGCCTGCAAACAATAGGACATACTTGGAGCGAACGTCTCTATAACGAAAAGCAAAAGCGACACAGAGAGTCTCAAACAAAGAGACGTATAGGACCAGTCTGCAAACAATGGGACGCATACCGATCATCGCTAAAACGAAAAGACGCACAACGTAAAAGACGTCGTGGAGATGTTGAAAGAACAGATGGTTCTCCATTATTTGCATATCCTGCTAGGTCTCAGTTTTGGAATCTAAAGAAGTGCCGTATGATTATGATTTACCATACTGTGGGATCCTTGGTGCTTCCCATCAATTCGAATGCTTTTCTTTTTTCCCATTCCACTTGATCAGTCCAGTGAGATATTTTTGTCCCTGTGCCTTTTTCTCTTCCTTTTTTTTTCCTCCGTGGATTTTCCCAGCCATTATTAAGTTCTCTAATTTTTGTCTTCTCATCACATGTCCCAAGAATTCTCTGAAACAAGATTTCACAAAGGATTGGCAGTACGGCGGTGGTTTCCCTTTGCGGTTGTTTCCCTTTGCGGTGGTTTCCCTTTGCCTTCCGTTATCTCCGCTAGCCTTTAGGGGCCGCATGGTACTACATTTGGTCTGCTGCTGTCTATTCCAATGTTCACAGCTGACCTCTGTGTCTAGAGACACCTCCACCATCTGCCACCCGATCGGAGCATCTGGTAGAAGAAAAGAAAAGGCCCCCTCCTTACAGGTCTAGATATTACGACACCATTGATTCTTTGATAATTCAGTTTTCCCCTTTCTTTTCTCCTCTAATTTTCTCCCGTCTTCCTCTATAATTTTGTCCCTAATGCATTTCAATGCTCCACTTCACGTTCGGTTTTTCAGTCATTCACTCAATTGGCAACACAGTTTCAGTAAATTCTCCACAATCCGGTTCATTTCACCTTAAAACGGCGAAAGAAGCTCAGTAATTTGGACGTCCAAATACCATAACAGCTGGTTAAACTCGGCATTTGTATCCTGTCTGGATCTAGTCAAAGTGGCTTTGTGATGAAACCAGTGCTCTGGTGTCCTTCCCCCCCCCCCCCCCGTCTTGACGAAGAATTCAGTGTATCATCTTATAAGATCTCCACGTCTTCGTCCGTGTAGCATAGTGTGTGATATCTTTATTGTTTGTTTGCAAAGTTAAGAGCTGTGATGAATCTTTAAGCGTATAAAATTTCCAACCGGGTTACTATGTCTGTGGGTTCATATGAACGTTTATATCTATCTACATTAGCAGATTTTTCGTGATTCTGTACCTGATTATCAGTCCCTTTTCTTACCGAATAAATGTTCTCTCTCTCTCTCTCTCTCTCTCTTTCTCTTTATGTGTGTGTGTCTCTCTCTCCCGCTTTCTGTCTGTCTGTCTCTCTCTTTCACTCTGTATCTTTCTCTCTTCCGCTTTCTATCTATCTGTTTGATATGGGCTATATGCTTCCTTAATCATCATCATCATCATCATGTGCCATGCCGAGTTGGTCTTCCTCTTGATCTTCTTCCTTCTATTTTTCCTGTTGTTATAATATTTTCAATGCCCCCTCTTCTCATTGCATGTCCTATGAAAGTACATTGTCTCTCTCTTATCTTTTTGACGAGGTTTTTTGTCTCTCCAGCTCTTCTCACACATTCTTCATTAGTTATTTTGGTTTCTTTGGTAGCGCTATAAACGTGGATTTAATCAATGTGCTTCCCTAAGGATAGTCTAAAATAGTTTAAAGTATTACTTGATTGTTGTAATTCTTAAAAAAATACTACTTTTCTATAAATTTGTTAGTTTTGAATGAATGAAGTTTATTTCATGCTGTTGCATAAATCAAAGTGTAGAGTGTACGGACAAGAGATAAGTTTACTATTTATTTATGTAATCGTTTAAATGTGTCTTCATGCTTAGTATGATCGTTACCAAATGCTGAATGTCTGTGACTCTCGTTTTCTGCATGTTTGTGAAAGCTGTATGATCAAGGACAGAATGTTAGACGGGCCTGCGTGCCCAATGTTTAACCCTTTGAAAATAAAGTATGTTCGTTTTTTTTTATGTCTATGTGCATGTGCTTCTCTCTCGCTTTCTGTTGCTCTCTCTCTGGCTGTATTGTCTCTCTTTCTCCCTGGCTTTCGGTCTTTTCTGTTGCTCTCTCTCTGGCTGTATTGTCTCTCTTTCTCCCTGGCTTTCGGTCCCCCTCTCTCTCTCGCTGTCTGTCTCTCTCTCTCCCGCTTTCTGTCTGTCTTTCTCTCTCGCTTTGTCTCTCTCTCTATCGATTTTCTATCTCCCTCTGGCTTTCTGTCAATCTCTCTTGCTTTCTGTCTCTCTCTCTTTCTCTCTCTGACTTTCTGTCCCTCTCTCTCACTTTCTATCTCTCTCTCTGGCTTTCTGTCGCTTTGTTTTCTGAATAGTCCCGAAAATTTTGTTTAGTAGATAGTCATTTATAATGTGTGTAGTTACTTCTGTACTGAGTGAATGTTTAAGAGCGAAGCATAAATGTTATATTTTATTTTATGTCTCTCAGCTTCAATGTTAGTTATGTTTGTTATATGAACAGCATATTTGTAGAATGTCTGGAATAGAGTGAAAGATGTATAATAAAGGGCAGAATGTCAGACGGGCCTGCGCGCCCAATTCTTAACCCTTTTGAAATAAAGATCAATCTCTGTAGCTTTTTGTTTCTCTTTCTGTCCCTCACTCTCTGGCTTTCTCTCTCTCTCTCTCTCTCTCTCTCTCTCTCTGTGGCTTTCTGTCGATCTCTCTCGCTTTCTGTCGCTCTCTCTGTGGCTTTCTGTCTCTCTTTCTGACTTTCTGTCGCTCTCTCCCTCTCTGGCTTTCTGTCACGCTCTCTCTCTCTCTTTAGCTTTCTGTGTATTTCTCTTTCTCGCTTTTCTGTCTGTCTCTCTCTCTCACTTTCTCTCTCTCTCTCGGTGTGTGTTTCTCTCTCTCGCTTTCTGTCTTTTTCTCTCTCTCGCTTTCTCTCTCTCTCACTTTCTGTCCCTTTCTCGCTTTCTGTCTCTCTCACTTTCTCTCTCTTTCTCTCTCATTTTCTGTATCTCTCTCCTTCATTTTCTGTGTATTTCTCTCTCCCGCTTTCCGTGTCTCTCTCTAGCTTTCTCTCTCTCTCTCGCTTTCTCTCTCTCTCTCGCTTTCTGTCTCTCTCTCGCTTTCTGTCTCTCTCTCGCTCTCTTTATCTCTCTCCTTCGCTTACTGTCTCTCTTCCTCTCGCTTCCTGTATCTCTCTCTCTCT
Organism: Achatina immaculata; assembly: GCA_009760885.1. Lineage (NCBI taxonomy): Eukaryota > Metazoa > Mollusca > Gastropoda > Stylommatophora > Achatinidae > Lissachatina > Lissachatina immaculata. Next base: position 3,519,261 of record CM019713.1, read on the forward strand.
CCCTTTGCTTTCTGTGTATTTCTCTGTCTGCCTAACTCTTGTTTTCTGCATGTGAGTGTATGTCTCTCTATCTTTCTCTCTCTCTCTCTCGCTTTCTGTCTCTCTCTCTCCCGCTTTCTGTATCTCTCGCTTTCTCTCTCTCTCTCGCTTTCTATGTCTCTCTTCTTCGGTTTCTGTGTATTTCTCTCTCCTGCTTTCTGTTTGCCTGTCAAACTCTCGTTTTCTGCATGTGAATGTATGTCTCTCTCTAGCGTTCTGTCTCTCTCTCTCTCTTTCTGTCTCTCTCGCTTTCTGTCTGTCTCTCTCTCGCTTTCTGTCTCTCTCTCTCGCCTTCCGTCTCTCTCTCTCTCTCTCGTTTTCTGTCTGTCTCTCTCTCGCTTTCTGTCTCTCTCGCTCTCGCCTTCCGTCTCTCTCTCTCTTTCTCTTCTCTCATTTTCTATCTGTCTCTTTCTCTCTTGCTTTTTGTCTGTCTCTCTTTCTGTCTTTCTCTCTCGCTATCTCTCTCTTTCTCTCTCTCTTGCTTTCTGTCTGTCTGTCTTTTTCTCTGTCTGTCTCTCTATTTCTCTCTCTCTCTCTCGCTTTCTGTCTGTCTTTCTCTCTCTCTCTCTCTCGCTTTCTTCTCTCTCTCTCTCGCTTTCTTTCTCTCTCTCTCCCGCTTTCTGTATCTCTCGCTTTCTCTCTCTCTCTCTCTCGCTTTCTATGTCTCTCTTCTTCGGTTTCTGTGTATTTCTCTCTCCTGCTTTCTGTTTGCCTGTCAAACTCTCGTTTTCTGCATGTGAATGTATGTCTCTCTCTAGCGTTCTGTCTCTCTCTCTCTCTTTCTGTCTCTCTCGCTTTCTGTCTGTCTCTCTCTCGCTTTCTGTCTCTCTCTCTCGCCTTCCGTCTCTCTCTCTCTCGTTTTCTGTCTGTCTCTCTCTCGCTTTCTGTCTCTCTCTCTCGCCTTCCGTCTCTCTCTCTCTTTCTCTTCTCTCATTTTCTATCTGTCTCTTTCTCTCTTGCTTTTTGTCTGTCTCTCTTTCTGTCTTTCTCTCTCGCTATCTCTCTCTTTCTCTCTCTCTTGCTTTCTGTCTGTCTGTCTTTTTCTCTGTCTGTCTCTCTATTTCTCTCTCTCTCTCTCGCTTTCTGTCTGTCTTTTTCTCTCTCTCTCTCTCGCTTTCTTTCTCTCTCTTTCTATTTCTCTCTTTCTCTTTTCCTCTCTCTCGCATTCTATATCTCTCTCTCTCACTTTCTGATTCTCTCCAGCTTTCTGTATGTGTTTCTGTCTGCTCGCTTTCTATATATATATATATATATATATATATATATATATATCTCGTTTTCTGTCTGTCTGTCTGTCTGTCTTTCGCTTTCTGTCTCTCTCTATCGGGCATAAAACCATATCCTCAATATACCTTAATGACACTGGAACGGGAATTTTACCTTGTGTATAAATGTAATCTCTGTGTGTGCTTTTATGTTTTTTTTTTTAAAACTTTGTAAGATTCCTCAAGAAAATATATATTACTTTCACTTCTACTTTCGTTCATTCCTTCTTTCATAACCCTCTTTTCACTGCCAATTCCAAAACTTTTACTCCTAGATTTAGACCCAACTAATAATTTTTTTTAAAGAAAACACTCCTTTCTCAAAAAAATTATAGTTCGTTTCAGTTGGGCTCTCAATATGCTCTCCGAACTCAAATAAATCTTTCTTTCAATAGGAAATTTATACAGCACTTACGCACATTTTAACTCTGATAAGGCACATTCACTGGCAGCTGCTCTGTCCAGTCAACGGTCAAAAACTTCAGAATTTTATAAAGCTGCACGGCCCACGTAAAATTCTAAGCATAACTTCATCTCGTAAAAGCTCTTGAGGAAGTTTTTTTTCCTGGTGGATCTATCTGTCTGTCTGTCTGTCTGTCTGTCTGTCTGTCTGTCTGTCTGTCTGTCTGTCTGTCTGTCTATCTATCTATCTATCTATCTATCTATCTATCTATCTATCTATCTATCTATCTATCTGTCTGTCTGTCTGTCTGTCTGTCTGTCTGTCTGTCTGTCTGTCTGTCTGTCTGTCTGTCTATCTATCTATCTATCTATCTATCTATCTATCTATCTATCTATCTATCTATCTATCTATCTGTCTGTCTGTCTGTCTGTCTATCTATCTCTCTATCTATCTATCTGTCTGTCTGTCTATCTATCTATCTATCTATCTGTCTATCTATCTATCTATCTATCTGTCTGTCTCTCTATCTATCTATCTATCTATCTATCTATCTATCTATCTATCTATCTATGTATCTATGTATCTATGTATCTATCTATCTATCTATCTGTCTGTCTGTCTGTCTGTCTCCCAGTCTATATCCTTGCCTCCCTGAATCTACAAAGTAATAATCTTCGCAGCCGATGCGGTGAAGATGTTGAGGCACAACATCATGTTTCCTTTGGGAGCGGGTTATGGCAGTTATTTTTTTCCGCTCTTGAGCACAGCTAAAAAAAGCTGGGAGTGTGCAGTAGCTCTGTGAACAACTCCACCGCAATAGGAACTAATCGTGTCAACGATTCCATACCCCGTTAGCCAGGGTCTTTGTCTGCTAGGTCTGGCCAACCCTGACTCCAGCATCTTAGCTATGGATGCGTGATGTGGGCACATGTGCCACTCACTATCCGATCTCCCTCTTCGCGGCTGCTGCAAGTTAGCTGGCCCCACATGCTTGTAAATAAGATGAAACCGATATTCACCGCTCTCTTGGAATTGTGGAGAACTTTCATAATTCGCCAGTTGTGATAATCTAAGCTATATCCATCACCACAGATCTACCAAGTTAAGGCAGTTGTATCATCACATCAATATAGTTATACAAACCAGTAAGATAGACGAGTATCGTTAAAATAAGGAAACAACCGTTAAGATATATATGTCTATGAAGATGATTATCTTTATGGTAAGACATCAACCATTAGGATAGATATAACTATAAAGATGACTATCTTTGTAGTAAAGAACCAACCAATAAGATAGATATAATTATCAAGAAGATTGCCATGATAGAAAACGAAACTGTATCATCTCATTAGGCGAATACTTTTATCATGCCTGACGTGTTTGTACATTTTCTGAGACAGTTTTACCCTCGCGTTGAGGTTGCTGTTTCATTACACTGAGATAGTAATATCATGATAAGATAACTGTATCATCATTTGGAATATTTATATTTATCTTAATGATGCTCTTTTATCATCTTCTGGAAACAAGTATATCCCCAAACTCCACACGTAGGCCACCACAGACGAACAACTGTAGCATGTAACTAAGAAACACCGTCAGAACATTTACAAGCACCAGACAATAATATTTACAACATATGACGAAAGTATTTACTACATCAGACAAAGACATTTAAGTCATCAGAATACAACATCTGTGAGATTCATCACTTTTCCGCTGTTTTAGTAAACCAGTCCCCTATATATGACTGCGGACACATAAAAATGGCGTCTTCTATGGCAAACTGATCAATCCTGACTTAGCAAGGCATACCTGTAGCAGTTATAAGCCCTTATAAGTGCTAGAAGATAAAGATAAGAATGTGAGAAGTAAATTCATCCAACGGATTTAGACGAAGTGAGACTGTCAGAAATATTCAGCAGGTTTAGAGTCAAAACCATAAACCACTGCGGTTTTGTTTTACTTCAACAAAAAAAAACCCAGCAAAAACAATAAAGAAAGAAAAACCCCAACATAAATCAGACCTCCGAGGGTATCTCCATTGCCCGTATAAACATAAAATAGCCGTTTTCCTGATAGAACGGCTTGTCCGTTATTACAGAGTCCAGGGTCAGTTAAGCATGATTTGTTTCTGGCGGAAGTAGTTTTTTCTCGAAACCACGGTATATTCGAAATCACGTGTTAGTGCCAGTCTTATTTAGAAATCACGTGTTAGTGCCAGTCTTATTTAGAAATCATGTGTTAGTGCCAGTCTATATTTAGAAATCACACTCATTCGCCAAAAGAGTTCCGGGGAAATATTAGTCATAATCGGACTCACAGCAAAATACATAGATCAGTACGTTCTGTGACGAGGGGAAAATATATTAGAAGTCACTGCCCCGTTTAAGAAATATAACTCAGACAATGATGAAGAGTAATTGAAGCCAGCGTTTAAAAGTAAGAAGAACATTTGCTCCTTATGGGAATACAACACTAGGGTCTAGAGAATTACAAACAAACAAGAAATCCACAGCTTGTACCAAGAACTATTAGTCACCTCCACTATGGAAGCTGAGAAAATGCCATGGCTGAGTCATGTAGAAATATTGATGGAAAGTCGCCAGAACAAACTGTAGAAACACTGGAAGAAGGTGGTCAGAATAAACTTTAGAAACACTGGAAGAGGGTCGTCAGAAAAAAAAATGTAGAAACACTGGAAGAAAATCGTCAGAGCAAACTGTAAAAACAGTGCAAGAGGATCATCAAAACCAACAGTAGAAACACTGGGAGAAGGGTGTAGAACAAACTGTAGAAACACTGGAAGAAAACCGTCAGAGCAAACTGTAGAAACACTGGAAGCAAGTGGTCAGAACAAACTGTAGAAACACTGGAAGGAAATCGTCAGAACAAACTGTAGAAACACTGTAAGAAAATCGTCAGAACAAACTATAGAAACACTTTGGAAGAAGATCGCCAGAACAAACTGCAGAAACAGTGGAAGCAAATCGTCAGAACAAACTGTAGATACAGTGCAAGAGTATCATCAAAACAATCTGTAGAAACACTGGAAGAATGGTGTCAGAACAAACTGTAGAAACACATAAAGAAAATCGTCAGAGCAAACTGTAGAAACACTATAAGAAGGTTATCAGAACAAGCTGTAGAAACACTAGAAGAAGGTGGTCAGAACAAACTGTAGAAACACTTTAAGAATGTAGTCAGAACAAATTGTAGAAACACTGGTAGAATGTTGTCAGAACAAACTGTAGAAACAATGGTAGAAGGTTGTCAGAACAAACTGTAGAAACAATGGTAGAAGGTTGTCAGAACAAACTGTAGAAACACTGGAAGAATGTTGTCAGAACAAACTGTAGAAACAATGGTAAAAGGTTGTCAGAACAAACTATAGAAACACTGGAAGAAGGTGATCAGAACAACCTCGTGTACGTAAAAGGGATGGAATATGCAACGGGCAGACGAAAGACACGTTGGTGAGACAGTGTGTAAGAAGATCTTGGTGTAGACGTTTGGAGGGAGAGGCAACAAAGAAGGGAGAACAGATCGTATCAGGAACAATTAGCACTGAAGTCTTGGCATGATAAACGGAGGGGGGGGGAAGAGAGAAACAGAGAGACAGACAGACAGACAGACAGACAGACAAAGAAGGGAGAACAGATTGTATCTGTAACAATTAGCACTGAAGTCTTGGCATAGTAGACGGAGGGGAAGAGAGAAACAGAGACAGACAGACAAACAGACAGACAAACAGAGAGAGAGAGAGAGACAAAGGAACGGAGATGAATGGGGACAAATTATATCTGTAGCAAGGAGCCGTGAAGGCTTACTGTTCTAGAGAGAGAACGAAGGAACGAACGAAGGAACGAATGAGCAAACGAACATACTTTATTTTCAAAGGGTTAAGAACTGGACACGCAGGCCCGTCTAACATTCTGCCCTTCATCATACAGCTTTCACTCAGTCACAGTCATTCAGCATTTGTTAATGAGCATAATAAGCATGAAGACACATTAAATGATTACATAAATAAATAATAAACTTATCTCATGTCCATACACTCCACACTCTGATTTATGGAACAACATGAAATAAAGGTAAAGCTGGGGCGACCATCCCCAACCCAGCGCGTCACAGGTGGCGGATGGTGAAAGTCCTCCAGATATGGAGGATCCCTGTGAATAAGGAGTTGTCCAAATAAGCAGGCGCGGACCAACTGGCGGTAGACTCAGAGAGCGAGGTGGGGTAGTAGGTGGCTCTACTACTCCTATAAAGTGCCTCAGGTGCTCAGTGAAGGGAATACCAGGCGGGTCAGAGGCGCCTTAAAACCTCTCGCTCCCGCTGCCTTGCGGGTAGGACAGGGAGTCCAAAGGCTAGCGGAGAGTCCGTACACAAACCGACAGAAGGCAACGGGAAACCACTGTTGTAGCTCCCAAGAACAATTATGCTTATTCAGAGTCATAGATTTATCATGAACGACGTTAACGGATGTTCCTCTGGAACAGCCTCGTCCGGTAGGGCAGCTCACGAGCCACAGGTGAGGCCAGATCGTCATCAAGCTACTGGTGGCAAAACTAACAAGTTCAAAATAGCAACATGGAATGTTAGAACTTTATTCCAGGCTGGAAAATTAGAAAATGTAAAGATGGAAATGGAAAGGATGAAGATCAACATATTAGGAATGAGTGAAGTTAGATGGACAGGTGCAGGAAGATAAACTCAGATAAATACAATATATATTCAGGAAGTGAGAAACATGAACGAGGAGTAGGAATTATATTTGATGAAAAAACGGCAAGGACAATTGTAGGATATTTGAACATCTCGGACAGAGTCCTGCTAGCCCAACTGAAAGGACACCAATAAACATAAATATTATACAAGTGTATGCTCCAACATCTGAAAGTTCTGAGGAAGATGTACAGATATTTTATAATGACATAGAGACAGCACTAAAACACACAAAGTCACATGAAGTTACCATAGTCATGGGAGATTTTAATGCCAAAGTTGGTAAAGGAAGAACTTCGGACATCGTTGGTGACTATGGACTGGGGGAGAGGAATGACAGAGGTTATAAATTAATTGAATGGGCAAGAATACAGCATGGTTGTAGGAAACACCTGGTTTAAACAACATCCTCGAAGACTGGCAACGTGGTGCAGCCCAGACAAAAAGACTTTAACCAGATAGACTACATATTAATCAACAAACGATTCCGCAATGCATTACTGACAACAAAAACCATGCCAGGAGCTGACTGCAATAGTGACCATGATCCACTCTGTGGAAAAGTTAGAATAAAACTAAAGAAAGCAGGCAGAAAAGTGAGAAACATCAAACTGAATACAGAACTTCTTAAAAATGACCAAGAATGCGAGAACAATACAAAGTTATTATAACAAATAGATACAATGCAATAGCAAAGATAAATAGTATAGATGAACAATGGGAAATGTTAAGAGATTCTATCCACCAAACTGTTAAGGAGCATAATAAGCATGAAGACACATTAAATGATTACATAAATAAATAATAAACTTATCTCATGTCCATACACTCCACACTCTGATTTATGGAACAACATGAAATAAAGGTAAAGCTGGGGCGACCATCCCCAACCCAGCGCGTCACAGGTGGCGGATGGTGAAAGTCCTCCAGATATGGAGGATCCCTGTGAATAAGGAGTTGTCCAAATAAGCAGGCGCGGACCAACTGGCGGTAGACTCAGAGAGCGAGGTGGGGTAGTAGGTGGCTCTACTACTCCTATAAAGTGCCAGGTGCTCAGTGAAGGGAATACCAGGCGGGTCAGAGGCGCCTTAAAACCTCTCGCTCCCGCTGCCTTGCGGGTAGGACAGGGAGTCCAAAGGCTAGCGGAGAGTCCGTACACAACCGACAGAAGGCAACGGGAAACCACTGTTGTAGCTCCCAAGAACAATTATGCTTATTCAGAGTCATAGATTTATCATGAACGACGTTAACGGATGTTCCTCTGGAACAGCCTCGTCCGGTAGGGCAGCTCACGAGCCACAGGTGAGGCCAGATCGTCATCAAGCTACTGGTGGCAAAACTAACAAGTTCAAAATAGCAACATGGAATGTTAGAACTTTATTCCAGGCTGGAAAATTAGAAAATGTAAAGATGGAAATGGAAAGGATGAAGATCAACATATTAGGAATGAGTGAAGTTAGATGGACAGGTGCAGGAAATAAACTCAGATAAATATACAATAATATATTCAGGAAGTGAGAAACATGAACGAGGAGTAGGAATTATATTTGATGAAAAAACGGCAAGGACAATTGTAGGATATTTGAACATCTCGGACAGAGTCCTGCTAGCCCAACTGAAAGGACACCAATAAACATAAATATTATACAAGTGTATGCTCCAACATCTGAAAGTTCTGAGGAAGATGTACAGATATTTTATAATGACATAGAGACAGCACTAAAACACACAAAGTCACATGAAGTTACCATAGTCATGGGAGATTTTAATGCCAAAGTTGGTAAAGGAAGAACTTCGGACATCGTTGGTGACTATGGACTGGGGGAGAGAAACAGAGGTTATAAATTAATTGAATGGGCAAGAATACATAGCTGGTTGTAGGAAACACCTGGTTTAAACAACATCCTCGAAGACTGGCAACGTGGTGCAGCCCAGACAAAAAGACATTTACCAGATAGACTACATATTAATCAACAAACGATTCCGCAATGCATTACTGACAACAAAAACCATGCCAGGCGCTGACTGCAATAGTGACCATGATCCACTCTGGAAAAGTTAGAATAAAACTAAAGAAAGCAGGTAGAAAAGTGAGAAACATCAAACTGAATACAGAACTTCTTAAAAATGACCAAGAATTGCGAGAACAATACAAAGTTATTATAACAAATAGATACAATGCAATAGCAAAGATAAATAGTATAGATGAACAATGGGAAATGTTAAGAGATTCTATCCACCAAACTGTTAAGGAGATAATACCACCGAAAAAAGAAGCCCCTAAAAATAAATGGATGACAGACGACATCTTAGGACTGATGGACAAGAGGAGGAGGAGTAAAAACAACGAGGAAAAATATAGCAAGATAAATAAAGAAATAAGACGCAAATGCAGAGAAGCAAAAGAAGTGTGGTTAAATGAACAGTGCAGACAGATAGAGGACACTCATAATAAAGACAGCAAAAACATGCATAAACGAATTAATGAACTCACAGGCAGGAAAACAAAATATACCACAGGATGCCTGAAATCGAAAGAAGGTAAAATGTTAATGGCAAAAGAAGACATTGTGATCAGGTGGACAGAGTATATCGGTGAGCTATATGGAGGAGAAAGACCAGAATTAACACCAGATACTGAAAACTGTGATGGACCGCCAATACTTGAAGATGAAATCACAGATGCCATCAAACACATGAAGAAAGGAAAAGCGACTGGGCCTGATAATATAACAATAGAAGAAATAGAGGCACTAGAGGAGACAGGAATAAAAATAATAACCAAGTTACTGAATGACATTTACAACAGTGGTTATATTCCCAGTGACCTGATTAAATCCACGTTTATAGCACTACCAAAGAAACCAGGTGCAAAGGAGTGTGACGACCACCGGACTATCAGCCTCTCATGTCACATAACGAAGCTACTTTGAGAATAATTATGAGAAGAACAAGGAAAAAGATAAAAATGGAAATAGCAGATGAACAGTTTGGATTTGTTGAAGGAAAGGGAACACACAATGCCATTTATGCTTTACGAACACTAACAGAAAGAGCTTTAGAAGTACAGAAAGATCTCTACTTATGCTTCATTGATTACACCAAGGCATTTGACAAGGTGAAACATAGTGAAATTATTAAAATGCTTGAAGACATCAATATAGACGGCAAAGACTGAGGATTGTAAAACATCTATACTGGCAGCAAGAAGCAGCAGTTCGAGTTGAAAATGAATTGGAAAATACAACCTATAAAACAAGGGGTGCGACAAGGATGTGTACTATCTCCAGACCTTTTTTCTCTGTACAGCGAGAATATTCTAAGAACAATCATCACAGAACCAGGCATAAAAATTGGAGGATACAATATTAACAACCTTCGGTATGCTGACGACACAGTACTGATAGCTGAGAACCAACAAGACCTGCAAAATCTCTTGGATAAAGTCGCCAAAGAAAGTGAACAGAAAGGCCTTACTTTGAACATCAAAAAGACAGAGACTATGGTTATATCTAAGAAACAGAATCCACCAGCATGCAGTATTAAATTAAACGGAACCATTCTAAAGCAGGTGCAGAAATTCAAATACCTTGGAGCAGTAATAACTTCAGATGGGAAATGCAGAACAGAAATTAGGAACAGAATAGGCCAAGCAAAGACTGCATTTCAGAGAATGAGAAACATATTAGTTAACACATCCTTATCAATGAATGTTAGAAAACGAGTCCTAAAATGCTATATTGAACCTATCTTGTTATATGGAAGTGAATCATGGACAATAGGCAAGTCTGCACAAAAATCATTGGAAGCAGCAGAAATGTGGTTTATTAGAAGAATGTTGCGAATCCCCTGGACAGCAAAAATAACTAATGAAGAATGTATGAGAAGAGCTGGAGAGACAAAAAACCTTGTCAGAAAGATAAGAGAGAGACAATGTACTTTCATAGGACATGCAATGAGAAGAGGGGGCATTGAAAATATTATAACAACAGGAAAAATAGAAGGAAGAAGATCAAGAGGAAGACCAAGAGAAATGATACTGGACAGTCTGACGGGATGGTGTGAGAGGAGATCACCAACTGAACTGATGGCCTGCATGAAGGATCGGGTACTCTAGAGGAGCATAATAGCCAACGCCAGTCGGCACGGCACCTGATGATGATGATGATGAAATAAACTTGCATTCTTACATTCATTCAAAACTAACAAATTTATAGAAAAGCAATATTACAAAAAATTACAACACTCAATCCATACTTTAGACTATGCTTAAGGAGGCATATAGTCCATATCAAACACACACACACACACACACAGAGAGAGAGAGAGAGAGAGATTGATTGATTGATTGATTGATTGATCTTTATTTCAAAAGGGTTAAGAATTGGGCACGCAGGCCCGCCTGACATTCTGCCCTTTTATCATACATCTTTCACTCTGTTCCAGACATTCTACAAATATGCTGTTCATATAACAGACATAGCTAACATTGAAGCTGAGAGACATAAAATCAAATATAACATTTGCGTTTCGCTCTTAAACATTCACTCTGTCCAGAATTAACTACATACATTATAAATGACTATCTACTAAACAAAATGTTCGGGACTATTCAGAAAACAATTAATTGTATTCGGTGTCTGTAAGAGCAGTTTAAGATAACTTTTAAGTTTATAATTCATGGAGAGAGAGAGAGAGAGAGAGAGAGACAGAGAGAGAGGCAGAGAGAGAGAGAGACAGAGAGAGAGAAAAAGAAGATAGTAAAAGGATTTTTAAATGCTAAAAATCGTTTTATTCTTCTACCAGGTTTTGGTATGGAGGCAATATTTCTGCTTGGAGTTAGCTTCACAAGAGAAACTGCACCAGCAGTGGCCTGTCTCACCTTGGCCGTAGGTTTCAGCGGTTTCGCCATTTCAGGTAAACTAGTTTTAATCTGACCTTTAAAAAAACAAGACTGTTAAAAGGGTTGCCATTACTGCACGTCAGACAGGTCCACATGTGCTCTGACCTTCTGTGAAGGAAGATCTCATCCTATGACAACGATCCCAGAAAGGTTACCTCTTAATTATAGTATTACTGGGTTGGTTTTACTGGCATGGTTTTACTGGGATGGTTTTTCCATCAAACAGTACAAATAAATGATGAAAGTTACGCTCCGTGGCAGATGCACGTAGTAAAGGTGTGAAGTGTTAGAGCATTCACATTTCCAGGCCTCTATAGCATTTTTGACAGAGTATACGAAGATATCAAGAGACCAGAGGCAGAATGACCTACGAAGATATCAAGAGACCAAAGGCAGAATGATCTACGAAGATATCAAGAGACCAGAGGCAGAATGATCTACGAAGATATCAAGAGACCAAAGGCAGAATGATCTACGAAGATATCAAGAAACCAGAGGCAGAATGATCTACGAAGATATCAAGAGACCAGAGGCAGAATGATCTACGAAGATATCAAGAAACCAGAGGCAGAATGATCTAGGTTATATAAATGTTGGAGATATAGTCATTGGGAATGCAGAAACATACAAATACCTAAGCACAACCTTCAACAGAATCAACATAGTAAGCGAGGAAATTAAAAGCAGAGTACACATAGAGAATAAAATATACTTCAACTTTTATAACACCTATTAACATCCAAAATCCTGTCCTATAACACCAAAATAACAATCTACAAAACTATAATAAGACCAGTCGTCATGTATGGATTAGAAACGTGGAGTGCAACAAAGAAAGATGAACAACAATTGCAGATCTTTTGAGAACAAGATCCTAAGAAGAATATTTGGCCACATAAAGGATGCCAACAGTGGAGAATGGAGAGCTAGAAAGAATACTGAATTGAACAGTTTATTTAAATCTCAACGAATTATAAATGTCTTGAAACTGAACACACTACGCTGGTTGTGCCACGTAGAAAGAATGGAAGAGAACAGACAAATGAAAATGATGTATGCACAAGAGATGAGGGAAACAAGACCAAGGGGGTAGACCAAGACAGAGATGAAATGGCAACATAGAAGAGGATATAAAAGAAACTGGTGTCACCAACTGGAGAGAGAAGATTAGGAATAGAGAGGGATGGAGGTGAACTTTATCTGCAGCATTGAGCTTTAATGGTTCGGAAAGCTGAAGAAGAAGAAGAAGAAGAAGAAGAAGAATCTAACATTCCCATGGGCTGGACCTTTTATAAAAACATGAGCTGCACGCATGGTCTGTGCTGAATTTTCTCGACCGTATAATTAGTATTTAGTGGGGTTGAGAAATAATTTAATTTCAGAAGATCTACATGAGTTGCATCTCTTTACCCATAAGCAACATTCCTTTCACACTCATGTACTGGTCTCTCCTGTGAAAGCCTACACAAGAACCTCTTAAAGTAAATTGTTTCGATGATTTCAACAAGATGCCGCAAACGAAGGCAATTAAAAAAATCCTTTGGTCGATATTGGCTCTTCTACAACAAGCCACAAGGGATTTTGAAACTCAGACAAAACATCGCTTATCTCCCTTCTATCATCCTGTGTCGGTCGGTAGAAGAACTTCTCGTGGTAATCTTCAGATCCTTTCTCAGGAAGTCACGAGTGCAGATAGCGTCCCGAACTTAAGTGACGCTATCAATCTTTGTCTTGAATGCCAGGATACCGTAAGCCAAAAAGCAGTGCTGAAGCGTTTTAAGGAAAGTTAATTCTTGCCATCTTAATGGGTTTTGAAGCCCAATGCATTTTAATTCTCCCCCCCCCCCCCTCCCCCCTCCCAAAAAAAAGATATTACAAATTTGATTACAGTGATAATCTTGTCAAACTATATCCTTCTGGTCACTTTAACCATCTTTGTCTGGAAGAAACTTTACAATGATTGAACAAGGTCTTGCTTTGGGAGTAATATTTTGAATGTTTTCTGCAACCATCTGGAAGAAAGAAAATATTTTGTTTCGCTTTATGTAAGAATAATGGCGTGCCATAACAGAAGCAGTAGGTAGAGTGGTAAAAATTTCAGACACAGCACTAAGATAAGAGAGTGTGCAAAGTCACAATAAAATGGCCATAACTTTCTGCCATAGAAAGACGTTCGTGATGGTGGTTGTGGGTGCTAGCATCACAACAGACACCACCACCGATGCAACCACCACGACAAACACCAGAACGGATGCGACCACTACGACAAACACAACCACCGATGCGACTACCACGACAAGCACCACCACCGATGCGACTACCACGACAAGCACCACCACCGATGCGACTACCACGACAAACACCACCACCGATGCGACTACCACGACAAACACCACCACCGATGCGACTACCACGACAGACACCACCACCGATGCGACTACCACGACAGACACCACCACCGATGCGACCGCCACGATAAAAAATCACCATCGATGCGACTACCACGACAAACACCACCACCGATGCGACCGCCACGATAAAAAATCACCACTGATGCGACCACCACTACAAAAACCACCGCCGATGCGAATACCACAATAGCCACCACTGATGCACTACTTAATTCTAGGTCTGATGCGCGAAAACCTCCCCCCTCCACCTATGGCCCTTCGATTTCCCGCTTGAAAAGTGAAGGGATAAAGGAAAGTTAATTAATCTTCTTACAGGAAACAAAACTAATATCTGGATTCCTGTAACATATTCTACCATTGAAGAATACTATCACATAGAGAGAAAAAATTTATAGTTTTAAGGATAATATCGCGAAGAGAAAACATAAGTTTTAAGGATAATAGCGTGAAGACAAAAAGTAACACTTTTAAAGATAATATTACCTTAGAGAAAATAAGTTTTAAGGATAATAGTGTGAAGAAAAAAAGTAACACTTTTAAAGATAATATTACGCAGGGAAAATAAGTTTTAAGGATAATAGTGTAAAGACAAAAAGTAACACTTTTAAAGATAATATTACGATGAGAAATGCCAACAGGGTAACTGATTTAAGGGCGGGAAAGCTGCGCAAGTAAAATTCTTCTTTCTTTCTTTCTTTCTTTCTTTTCTTCTTCTTCTTCTTCTTCTTCTTCTTCTTCTTCGGAGTTGAAGACAGACTCTGGCCGTAACATATCTAGAGAACGATTGCCAGAGGTGAATAATTCGAGAGTTCTCTTCCCCTATCTCATGTCCACACTGTCCCTACCTCTGAAAATAACCTTAACCTTAAACTTTAACAAATAAACCTTGTTCCCTGGACCTGCTCTCGGACATTTAATCCCTGGCCTCTGAAAATAAACCATATTTATTCACATGACTTAACAATTAAACAGGAAGTGCGCTCGCATTTCTTTGGTACACGTGGCTACTTTGCCTCTATTGTTCTTATTCACGAAGTAATTACAGAGAAATTGAGAAATATTTGAAGGGGGAAAATGCAGGCAACGAATGAAAGAAAGGAATTGGAAAGTTTCACTTCAATATAATAGCACTCAGACAAATGCATCTGAGAGTTTTTAAATTATCGATTTTAATGCTTGTTTTGAGATATCCGTGGCTTGTTGTGTTTTAGGTTCGTTTTACGATAGGGTTTTCTGAAAAAAAAGAACTGCTTTATTCACTCACTCACATACAATGGAAAAAAAAACATAAAACCAGCGGTCTGCAAGGGGAAGCGGTAGCTAGGTCGTACATGATAAAGAGATGAAGATTTAAAAAAAAAATAGTACCAAACAAGATGTAGGAATAATTTTATTTGTTTTTATACTTATAGTAAGACCTCTGATATATGAAGCCAATCTTAGGTACTCAGTTTTACTGTAATTATAATGGCCTCTTAATCATCATCACGTGCTGCTTCTTTATTTTGTGAAGCTGTAGTATTTTTTAGTTACTTCAGTTATATTTCTCCCTGCGTTGGCTGATCACTTTATTCAGATAATTTACTTCTTCTTCTATGGCCGTAGCCTACAAAAGTTACTTCTTCTATGGCCGTAGCCTACAAAAGTTACTTCTTCTATGGCCGTAGCCTACAAAATTTACTTCTTCTATGGCCGTAGCCTACAAAATTTACTTCTTCTATGGCCGTAGCCTACAAAATTTACTTCTTCTATGGCCGTAGCCTACAAAATTTACTTCTTCTATGGCCGTAGCCTACAAAATTTACTTCTTCTATGGCCGTAGCTTACAAAATTTACTTCTTCTATGGCCGTAGCCTACAAAATTTACTTCTTCTATGGCCGTAGCCTACAAAATTTACTTCTTCTATGGCTGTAGCTTACACACTTTACTTCTTCTATGGCCGTAGCCTACAAAATTTACTTCTTCTATGGCTGTAGCTTACACACTTTACTTCTTTTATGGCCGTAGCTTACACATTTTACTTCTTCTATGGCCGTAGCTAACAAAATGTACTTCTTCTATGGTTGTAGCTTACAAAATGTACTTCTTCTATGGCAGTAGCTTACAAAATGTACTTCTTCTATGGCCGTAGCTTACACATTTTACTTCTTCTATGGCAGTAGCTTACAAAATGTACTTCTTCTATGGCCGTAGCTTACACACTTTACTTCTTCTATGGCCGTAGCTTACACCAACACTTGCTCAAGTTTACGAGTGAAAAATGAGGCCGTAACATAAGCAGCATTTTCTGATGACACAAACTGCACAACGAACAACCATTATTACAGATTCTCAGAGTCTACTAAAGAAGGCCGAACACAACATCACTACAAGCGAATGGCTAGAAATTGTAGCAAAATCAGGAACCCAAAATATTACATGGATATATTGTCAGGGCCATGAAAAAAGTCGACGGAAATGGAATAGCTGACCAACTAGCAGCAAGGGCCATCGGGGAAGGCATCATCAGAATGGACAAATAGGATCTGTGTAACTCCATCTAACAAAAAAAAAACAAACATCGAAGTAGAAGTTCAACATTTTGTCATCAAAAGCACATACCATGCATGATTAGCTGCGCTACAAGTAACCAAGGGCAGCGGATGCAAATCCCTTTTACAGGCTAAGACACAGCGAAGACACAATCAACATAACGTCGATGTAATATCTCTAAAAACACTGAAGGACATCCTTCTGTTGGAGAACACGCATGGACATGACCCGAGTGTAATGAATCAGCTTCCCTGGACCAGCTACAGAGCTAGGTCTTTTGGGGGTTTCCAGATAATTTTACTATAGACCACCTATTTCTTTTTTTTCCCATTGAGTTTTCCAGTGATTATTAGTTTCTTTGAATTCTGGTTTTTCTTGTAAAGCACCAGCTGTGAATTTCGTAGAGTGGTGTATTGTTCTTCATGGCAAACTGCGATCAGTGAGAGAGTAGGTATATATCCGCGAAGACCCAGTATCACAATAACAGCAGCACCAACAACTATGAATCAAACTACCACTGCACTCAGACCCGTATTGCAAAGTTAAGGTGAATAGAAACTATAATTCAGTTTTAATGTTTAAATATCTAAGAATATTTAATTATATAAGTATTATTATATTAGGAGGACCGACTCCAGCCGGGCTATTTTACGCGCAAGGCAAGGACAAGAGACGTTTTCCCGTAAATAATTATTCCCTACAAAACTGAGCCCTTCACAGGTCATTACTGCGACCCTTAGCGGTCTGCGCACTATGAGACTGCCGATGGTTATGTATATCGGTGAAAAAAGATTGCATGCAAGAAACTGAGTGTTTTTTCGCATAAAACGAAAGAAACCAACAAAAATCAGGTGATATTTAGGTACATTTTGTATGTCTCTGCCATGAAAACAGGGACAACAAAGAAACAAATAGAGAGTCTTCGGCTCTTTCTATTGTTGCGGGCAGTCCAAATCGTTAAATCTTCTTATTGTAGTAATAAACAAAAATATTTTAAGGTTGATTGATAAGTTCTCGGCATAAGGTATAAATACTTGAAATGCACAGTTGATATTAGGTGCATTTGTAGATCAGGTTAGTGTAATATTAAACACCAAGTTTCAAGAAAATAACTGCAACCAATTTTTTTTTACGGCTACAGAAGTGGTAAGGGGTGGCAGAAATTGAGAAAATGGATAAAATTTCTCATCGAGCAGTCATTCACTACCTCTGCTTCAAGGGCTTATCATCGAAGGAGATCCATAGGGATATGATGAAGACTCTAGGGGAGAGTGCCCCTTCTTATAGCACAGTGAAGAAATGGGCAGCTCAGTTCAAACATGGAAGGGACAGTCTGGAATATGATCGCCGTCCATGAAGACCAAGAACAGTAATCACCGATGAAACCACCAGCAGAATCCATGACATGATAACGGAGGATCGACGACTAACTGGGTGGTACATTGCTACTGATTTGGGCATCTGCCGGGAACGTGTTCATGCCATTATTCACAATGATTTTCAAATGACAAAGGTCTCTGCTTGATGGGTACTGAAACTTCCTGGAGCTGATCACAAACGACAGTCTCTCAACATTTCAAGAGATAATCTTGGCCATTTTTCTGAAGATCCTGAAAAGTTTCTTCAGCGATTTGTGACTATGGATGAGACTTGGGTTCATCATTTTCAACCAGAAGCCAAAGAACACTCAAAGCAGTGGAAACATCATTGGTCCCCACCTCCAAGGAAAGCAAGGGTGGTTCTGTCTGCAAGCAAAGTGATGGCTTCCATCTTTTGAGATTCAGAAGGTGTGCTATTGGTAGACTATCTTCAAAAGTAAAGAACGGTCACCGGGGTTTATTACGCTAATCTTGTGAAGCAACTGCGGATCAAATTGAAGGAAAAGTGTCTAGGGTATTGACAAGAGGAGTCATCTTTCATCAAGACAATGCTCCAGTTGACAAATCGGCGGTAGCAGTGGCTGCCATTCATGAATGCGGCTTCCAGCTTCTTGAACATCATCCTTATTCCCCAGATTTGGGCCTTTCAGACTATTACCTGTTTACCATACTCAAAAACGAGCTGAGTGGTCGCAAATTTGCTTCAGATGATGACGTCATTCATGCTGTAGACCACTTTCTACTGACACAAGATGCTGACTTTTACAAAGAAGGGATCATCCGGATGCTCCAGAATCGCTGAACTAAGTGTATAAACTTGCAAGGGGGACTATTTTGAGAAATAACCCCAAAAAGTTGTCCATAATAATCCGTTGTACCTTCTTCCGAGAACTTATCAATCAACCCTCATCGATATATTCTCTTATATATCGTCATTACTATTTAACTGACCATTTACGTTTTATATGCTTCTGCTTTCAAAGGTTTCAACGTCAATCACTTGGATATAGCTCCCAGATTTGCTAGCATTCTCATGGGTTTGTCCAATTCTGTGGGAACTCTGGCTGGCATGCTGTGCCCCATTGTCGTTCAGTCTATTACACGTGATGTCAAGGAGTATAGTGAAAATGTACGATCTATCTATCTATCTATCTATCTGTCTGTCTGTCTGTCTGTCTGTCTGTCTGTCTGTCTGTCTGTCTGTCTGTCTGTCTGTCTGTCTGTCTGTCTGTCTGTCTGTCTGTCTGTCTGTCTGTCTGTCTGTCTGTCTGTCTGTCTGTCTGCTCTCTGTCTGTCTGTCTGTCTGTCTGTCTGTCTGTCTGTCTGTCTGTCTGTCTGTCTGTCTGTCTGTCTGTCTGTCTGTCTGTCTGTCTGTCTGTCTGTCTGTCTCTCTGTCTGTCTGTCTGTCTGTCTGTCTGTCTGTCTGTCTGTCTGTCTGTCTGTCTGTCTGTCTGTCTGTCTGTCTGTCTGTCTGTCTGTCTGTCTGTCTGTGTCTGTCTGTCTGTCTGTCTGTCTGTCTGTCTGTCTGTCTGTCTGTCTGTCTGTCTGTCTGTCTGTCTGTCTGTCTGTCTGTCTGTCTGTCTGTCTGTCTGTCTGTCTGTCTGTCTGTCTGTCTGTCTGTCTGTCTGTCTGTCTGTCTGTCTGTCTTTCTGTCTGTCTGTCTGTCTGTCTGTCTGTCTGTCTGTCTGTCTGTCTGTCTGTCTGTCTGTCTGTCTGTCTGTCTGTCTGTCTGTCTGTCTGTCTGTCTGTCTGTCTGTCTGTCTGTCTGTCTGTCTGTGCTTTGAGTAATAGTTTTTATGTATGCACTGTATACATTTTATTTCTTATGACAGCCTTGTCTGTCTCTCTGTTTGATATGTTACTGTTCTTTCATTCAGAAATCCGATAGCCGAGTTAATCCAACCATTTACCTACCAGCTCACTTACTTACACATTCCCTATAAGCCTATTACCTACCTTATGCTCTTATAATTTATTATGACATCTCAGTATTAAACCATCTCTTCGAATATATCACCATTGCTAGAACATGGAAGAGAACCCCTTATTAAGAAAGACATTCTCTCCCTTGACTCGTTACGTGTGTAGACCAATGAATATAGTTTCTCCGATCTCCCTTAGACCAATGAATATAGTTTCTCTGATCTCTCTTAGACCAATGAATATAGTTTCTCTGATCTCTCTTAGACCAATGAATATAGTTTCTCCGATCTCCCTTAGACCAATGAATATAGTTTCTCCTATCTCCCTTTTCATTCCAAAAGGCCACAACGCAATGGCAGCACGTTTTTCTGATAGCCAGCATGATCCATTTTGCCGGAGTAATCTTCTACGGTATCTTTGCCTCAGGTGAGAAACAGCCATGGGCGGATCTACCTGGAGATGATACTTGGAGACCTGACCATATATTCAGGTGAAATGTTTTATTTTATTTTTATACTTAATCCCAATGCTTAAAAAAAATTATCTGATCACCATTCTCTCATGCTGTCTCCCCAAGGAAGGTTGGCCGCAATAAATCTGCAGTCTGTTTTGCTTCTTTCCTTGGTAGTACATTTGGTCAAGCTATTTCCTGTCCATCTCTTGACGTTGTCCACCTATCTTTGTCCTTGTCGTCCACTTGTTATCTGCCCTTCGACCTTTCCCTCAAGTACAGTATTCAGTATAGTATTATATCATTGTCGTCCATTTGTTATCTGCCCTTCGACCTTTCCCTCAAGTACAGTCTTCAGTATAGTATTATATCATTGTCGTCCATTTGTTATCTGCCCTTCGACCTTTCTCTCAGGTACAGTATTCAGTATAGTATTATATCATTGTCATCCACTTGTTATCTGCCCTTCGACCTTTCTCTCAAGTACAGTCTTCAGTATAGTATTATATCATTGTCATCCACTTGTTATCTGCCCTTCGACCTTTCTCTCAAGTACAGTCTTCTTATCTTATATCTTATATCCTTCCCGTGCCGTTAGACGTCACATAGGGCTCGCAAAGTAGTTCGCCAATATTTCCTGTCTTCGGCGAGTCTTTCAACCTCAACAAAACAGTCTTCAGTATAGTATTATATCATTGTCGTCCACTTGTTATCTGCCCTTCGACCTTTCCCTCAAGTACAGTCTTCAGTATAGTATTATATCATTGTCGTCCACTTGTTATCTGCCCTTCGACCTTTCTCTCAAGTACAGTCTTCAGTATAGTATTATATCACTGTCGTCCACTTGTTATCTGCCCTTCGACCTTTCCCTCAAGTAGAGTCTTCAGTATAGTGTTATTTCACCGTCGTTCACTTGTTATCTGCCCTTCGACCTTTCCCTCAAGTACAGTCTTCAGTATAGTATTAAGCCTCTTGGCCTGCACAAAGTATCTCCGTTGTCTTGTTCCTATGATTCTCAATATTTCTCATTTCAGCTCCACCTGATCTAGCACTTTTATGTCTGTTTTTTTCCCGTCCACATGATACGCCATATTCATGTGTATGTCCATATTTCGAGGACCTTTGTTTGCTTTGCAAATAAAATCTTATTCAAGGTTCTGTTTTCTACGCCATAAAGGAATAATGAGCTAAATTATCTAACGTAAAGGAATATATATATATATATATATATATATATATATATATATATGGCTAAACACCATAAAGGAATATTGAGCTAAATTATCTAACATTATTAAAATTTAGAGATTAAACAATCGCACTAAAAAATATACATATTATGTCTCCGAGGAGAGCTCTCTATAGCGAAAACAAGATCTGTAGTATTTTCAACAGCTGAAGCAGTAGATGTAGGAATAACAACTACTTCATGAGATTTGTAACAGGATTGTCAACACCAGATCCTGGTAGGAGCTGAAAAGGTAGTTATAGCAGTTCCAAGATCTGACCAATATAAGTGGTGCTACCAAAGAAAAAAAAAACATTGACAGAACCAGTAAGTAGAAGACTTTTCCGATTTGCTGTTTATTGTCTGTGTGCTGCTACAAAGCAGCATGGTTTATATTTTATCACTTTTACAGACAAAGCGACGAGAACTGGAAGTTTACCAAGAGAAGCAATCATTTTAATAGCGGAAATGCAGGCTACGGCTCCACAAAGTCCAACAACTTCATCAACAGCCAGGAGAGTCCAGTTTACACAACGAAAGAGTCATTCGTCCAGAGGCCGGCAAAAGTAAAATACACCAGTGATGAAAGTGATAGAGATTAATTCCCATTGGATTACATGGTGAAGACTTACTGCTTCATGTGAAGCCCAGATAAATGTCATAAGTTATTGCATGAAATTAAAACTCGGACCTAAAGTAATTGTCTCAGAGGTACAATTTACTCTTTTACTTCAGATTTCTGAGCTCTTTCATATTCATGACAGAAGGCAGATGGTTTTTTTTTTCCTAATCGCTTCTGTTCTTGATGTCATGCTTCGTTGTGGGTTGTTTTTTTTTCATTATTCCTTTGGCCATGAAGTGTCTGCAAGAGATCGTCTTGAGTGTGTTTCCAGCAGTGGGCAGATGGTATATCTCTTACATGTTTAGTTAGTTAGTTGATCATCGTAGGCCAAAGGCGGCGCATAGGGCGGAGGACAAGGCTCTCCATGTCTGGCGACTCCTTGTTACTTGCTTTAGATCTTCGGTGTTTCTGATGAGCATTTTTCGTCCATTTTAAGTACGTGGTCGATGTAGTTCCAGCGACGTCTTCTGATAAAGTTTGATATGTAGTCGCGTTTAGAGTTTCCATAATCCCTTCTGCCCATGCAACACGGCTAGACTTCTTTCCCGCATTCTTTCTGCCTTTATTTATATAATTTGTGCTCCAGTGTGTGCACACCGCTGCGTGTTTTCATTCTGGACTTTAGAAATGATATGTGCTGTTCTGTGCCCCTTCTGAGTTCTGTATTCCTCCGCTGCTGTTGTTATTATGTATGCGTGTTACTGTTTCATATTCACGGTGCCGATCCGTTTCTGTACTGCTGATCTAAGTACGTGCTGCTGGTATAATTAGGCCCCCCGCTGTCACAACAAAATGTTCCACCGAAGTTCATCAAGGAGCATGCTCCTGGTAATCTTTCCTGCTTCTTCATTTCATGGGAAACTATTGTTATATATATTCATACGCACGAGGAAATTCATTACTTTTTACAGTTGACTCTTTCAAAGAATTCTGTGTCCACTCTTCAGTAAAACATTCACTTGTTCTCCACATCGCTTTTGGTTTTATATGAGCACTGAAAGAATACAGTTTTGTAAACCAAAATTAAAGGAGTGTTTAGCTATACACTCTCCAACCTACCCCCCCCCCCCCCCCCCCCCCCCCGCCCCTGGCAGTTTGAAATGAAAACAAAAGAATATGCACAAAGTTGATGAATATTTTCTGCTTCATTACAAGCTCAAAGATTAGTTACAACTAGCTAGCCATTTAACCATTAGGTTATTTGATAGCTAGCAACATGAGCTATAAAACTGCTTACCTGGTAATATTGATTATAAGATTGTTTGATATCTGGCATTATAGACTATAAGATTGTTTGATATCTGGTAATATTGATTATAAGATTGTTTGATATCTGCCAATATTGACTATAAAACTGTTGATATCTGGCAATACTGACTATACGACTGCTGATATATGACAATAATGACTATAATATCTGACAATATTGACTATAAGATCTTTGATATCTGGTAATATTTACTGCAAGATTTTTTTATATCTGGTAATATTTACTATGAGATTGTTTGATATCTGGCAATACTGATTATAAGATTGTTTGATACCTGCAATGTTGACTATAAGATTGTTTGATATCTGGCAAAAATGATCACAAGATTGGTTGATATCTGGCAATATTGACTATAAGATTGTTTGATGTATTGCAACATTAACTATAATATTATTTGATTTCTGGTAAAATTGATCATAAGTTTGTTTTACATCTGGTAATATTGACTGTAAGATTTTTTTTTATATCTGGTAGTATAGACTATAAGATTGTTTGATATCTGGTAATATTAACTATACGACTGTTTGATATCTGGCAGTACTGATCACAAGATTGTTTGATATCTGGTAGTATTGACTATACCATTGTTTGATATCTGGCAATATTGACTATAAGATTGTTCGTAATCTAGCAATATTAACAGTGAGATTGATATTGTTTGATATCTTTCGTGTGATGTAGTCATAAGACTATTCGAAACCTAGCACGCCACATGACTATGATTGTTAGATGGCTAGCATAAGCCATAAGACTGTTTGATAGGTAGCACGTCACATGACTATGATTGTTAGATGGCTAGCATAAGCCATAAGACTGTTTGATAGGTAGCACGTCACATGACTATGATTGTTAGATGGCTAGCATAAGCCATAAGACTGTTTGATAGGTAGCACGTCACATGACTATGATTGTTAGATGGCTAGCATAAGCCATAAGACTGTTTGATAGGTAGCACGTCACATGACTATGATTGTTAGATGACTAGCATAAGCCATAAGACTGGTTGATAGGTAGCACGTCTCATGATCACATACGCACTGCTGTCTAGATCGTCACATGATCACAGAAACACAGATACGTTACTATCTAACTCGTCACACGATCACATACGCACT
Source organism: Achatina immaculata (assembly GCA_009760885.1). Taxonomy (NCBI): domain Eukaryota; kingdom Metazoa; phylum Mollusca; class Gastropoda; order Stylommatophora; family Achatinidae; genus Lissachatina; species Lissachatina immaculata. Next base: position 3,543,537 of record CM019713.1, read on the forward strand.
GCTGTCTAGCTTGTTACATGATGACACAGCCACTGTTGTCTAGACCGCCACATGATCACACAGCCACTGGTGTCTAGGTCGTCACATGATGACACAGCCACTGTTGTCTAGACCGCCACATGATCACACAGCCACTGGTGTCTAGGTCGTCACATGATCACATAGCCACTGCTGTCTAGGTCGTCACAGGATCACACACCCATTGCTATCTAGCTCGTCACATGAACATGTAACTGTGTGTTGTTTACAGTCAAGGTAGTTTAGATTTTTACATTGAAAGAAAAAAAAGGTACAGTTTTCTTCATGTGACCATCAGCATTGAATTTTTATAAATCTTTTCTTTTATAACTTATAACTGATTTATAGATTTCTTTATAATCTCGGTCGCAGTTTTAGCTCAGTACGATAACTTTGAAAAACGAAACATTATAATTATTTTGAAAATTAACCGCTATAAATATACGGAAGAAGCTAAACTTCACAATTATTTTTAAAAGCTGCCTGCGATAAACTATACATTTTATTTATTTTCTTTCTAGATCGTGGGGAAAATGGAGAATATTTTTGCGCGCCGTAGGAAGGGAAGTAATCTATGAAATAAGATTTTGAAAAATATTTCTTAATGCCCCTGACGTGAATGCTAGTCGTTCAAGACTTTCGGGTATTACGCAGAAGGCTCATGACGTACGTAAGTCCGTACTTAAGTTAGAAATTTGCGAAAAGCGCCTGCTCCAAGGGGAAGAAATACTGTACTGTATCGAGCACAAGAATTACTCAGGTATTTTGCGGTTCTTGCCCTTCTCAAATCGCCATCAATTCGTCATGGGATTCTTACACTTCTCAAATCATCAATTTGTCATGGGGTTCTTGCCCTTCTCAAATCATCATCAATTTGTCATGGGGTTCTTACCCTTCTCAAATCATCATCAATTTGTCATGGGGTTCTTGCCCTTCTCAAATCACCATCAATTTGTCCTGGGGTTCTTGCCCTTCTCAAATCATCATCAATTTGTCATGGGGTTCTTGCCCTTCTCAAATCACCCTCAATTTGTCATGGGGTTCTTGCCCTTCTCAAATCACCTTCAATTTGTTATGGGGTTCTTGTCCTTCTCAAATCACTATCAATTCGTCATGGGATTCTTACACTTCTCAAATCATCATCAATTTGTCATGGGGTTCTTGCCCTTCTCAAATCATCATCAATTTGTCATGGGGTTCTTGCCCTTCTCAAATCACCATCAATTCGTCATGTGGTTCCTGCCCTTCTCAAATCACCATCAATTTTTCATATGGTTCTTGTCTTTCTCAAATACATTAAAAACACCATCAATTGGTCGGGCGGTTCTTACCCAACTCAAATACATTTTTAAAAAAACACCATCAGTTTTCGGGCGGTATCTTGCCCTTCTCTACACCAAAAACACCATCAATTTGCCATGTGGTTCTTGCCTTTCTCAAGTACATCAAAAACATAATCAATTTGTCATGTGGTTCTTTCCCTTCTCAAATACATCAAAAACTATTTGTCATTTAGTTCTTGCCTTTCTCAAGTACATTTTTTAAAACTCCATCAATTTGTCATGTGGTTCTTGCCCTCTCAAATACATTTTTAAAAAACGCCATAAATTTGTCATGGTTTATTTCAACCCATTATTTGTGATACCACGACGCAACTATGGAATCATTCCTCCAAGCAGAAATGTTTCCATGAATACTTAAAGCAGAATACTCGGGTGGTGATTCATTCTATCTCCTGCTCTTCCGTGTGTAGAATGTAAACCGTAGATGTATTGCTATTCATTTCTGTGTATATTTCTACTATTGTCCACAACTAGTTCTTTCTTACATTACTGTTCTACGTTGTTCTGCATCTGTTTTGTTAGTCACTTCACAGACTTACTTGCTCCCAGGTTCATTCTCTCTCAGTGGAAATAGTAATACAGAAGCAGCAACTTTACAGTTGAAATGACTTTAATGATGCACGGGGTGACGATGAGTCGATGAGCGATATGACGAGAACGACAAAAGGCATCAACAAAATCCATGGACACAAGACTGGACATCTCCACGATACATTATATGTTCCCCGCAGACTATTGTCGCCATCAGAACAACCTAATACATTATTCTATCTCTATTTCACTAACAACATTTCTAACAGTCTAATCTACGTCTGTCTCAGACGATACACAAAACACAACTGTCCCTCAGTCATATGATTTCTCTCTCACCTGACCTTTTTCCTATCATCCCCCAACCGTGACCCTCGTGCATTCCGAGACAAGGAGATGGACTCTACTCACAAACAGCTGATTACTTTAGAAGATAACTCATTTTGTAAAAATATTCCAATTCTCAGATGAGTTATTTATCTTACATCCAAACATTCAATATACTGCTATATACTTGGCACTTTTTTGTTTTATTTTATTAAATAGTTGCAGAAGACGAGTCACTCAAAGAGTGTATTAAATGATGCACAGTAACTACAGAAACTTGGCGTTAACATTTATTACTGTGGCAGCGAGGTCAGAATGCCCTGCAGGACTATTAAATCTTGTTCCAAACGGAAGTGAAAGGATGTATTAACGGGAAAGCGTAAAACTTGTTTGGTGCAAATTTACATTTATAATTAGTGGGAGGAATTTTTTTTCTCAAGATGGTTTACAGACCAACATTTCCCTTGGCAATGTACATACCGTGCTCGAGACCGGTCTGGATTCCCCATCATGACCTCCAACCCCAGATTCTCCCCTCCTTGGTATATTGTATGCTAATTATGCATAAATCCTGAGCATTTAATCAATACACAGTACACTGACACGCAGTACAAATCACCAAGTCTGAAATTACAAGACACAGCATTTTTAATCTCTGTTTCAACCACAGCAGCACATACAACTGACACTGGCATCAACATGACATCAAGACATGTGTCTTCATAATGGACGAACAATTGGATGAACAAGATCAATGCAACCAGAATACTTCAAGCAATCACCGATAACAGAATCGCAGTTGGATGAACAATGTCAGTGCAATGCAAGGTATCATATGATAATCTTCTTCTTCTTCTTCGTTCGCATTGTCTTGTCTATACCTGCAGTCCTGTCTCTTGGATAAATTTCACTGTTTTTTTTTTGTAATTCATGCGTGGAACAGTAGAGCTTATCTTCTTTAGTGGTTTCACTGGGCCAGTAATTATTTCTCAGTGTTTCATAGTTGGTTCAGTTCTGGAGGATATGTTCCACAGTTTGGGGCACCTGGGCACATGTACATAGATTAGTAGTACCAACCTTAAACTTTGTATATATATATATGACTTCGGAGTCGGGTGTGTCATATGATAATGACTTCTCATGTTTCATGTTAAAAACCTGATGGACCTGAGGTCCAGGCTCTCTTGACCCACCAGGTAGCCTTCACTTAACCTCCGCAGCTATCACTGCCATGACACACATCCATATCACTGTCATTCTATATGCCAAGCATAATAAACGAATCATACATGTTGCCCACCCAATATACCGATAAATCACACTGAAATCATACACAGAATTTCTGTCTCGATACGTAAATACAAGAACACAACATCACAGGTTAATTCACAACTATATGAGGTGGGCTAGGCAGAATATACTAAACACGTACAACGCCGGTCATGTCCTGATCTAATCTGATGCAAGCCAATGTTTCAATATATATTGCTCATCCCCCCCTCCCCCGAAAACAACTACTAAATCACTTGGACGATGACGTATCTGTCAAAGTCGTACACCTCTCGATCCAAGCGTGTATCACGCTAAAAATTAACTCTACAAGAGACAGACTGATTGATTGATCTTTATTTCAAAAGGGTTAAGAATTGGGCACGCAGGCCCGTCTGACATTCTGCCCTTTATCATACATCTTTCACTCTATTCCAGACATTCTACAAATATGCTGTTCATATAACAAACATAACTAACACTGAAGGTGAGAGACATAAAATAAAATATAACATTTACGTTTCGCTCTTAAACATTCACTCAGTACAGAATCAATAAGAGAGAGAGAGAGAGAGAGAGAGTAGGAGGGGGGGGGGGCAAATTTTTAAAACTCTGTTCCTGAACAGAAGCAAAATACATTTAATATCTCTGATCTCGTAAATTCCTCAGTAAAATAACCTGAAGTTTCATGAACTGAAAAAAAAAGTTGAAAAGATGTGACTAACGCGTGCACTCGATTGTTATGTTTTATAAAGTCGTTTTTGTTTCATTGCATTTAAAGCACTTAATCCCAATCTTAGATCCCGACATAAATTAAGGTGGCGAACCAAATTAAGGTCGCGATAGCGTCTGAAGTATGGCTGCGGAAAGATATCTATATAATGCAACATTTGTTTGTTTCAGTAGTTTTGTCTTTCTGATGGATCCCAGGTCACGTACCGTTACTGGGTTTTTGGTCGCAGGTTACATACAAGTGTTGGTTTAAGGTTAAGCTAAGAAAACAAACACACACACACACACACACACACACACACACAAATGGTTGGGACCATTAATTTAAAAGGATTAAAGAAAATCTGTATATAATTTAGTACAAGCTGCGAGTCTTTTATCCCGATACTTTGGCGATGAAATTAATTAAATGTTGTGTGATCTGCCTGCTGAGATGATAGTAAGTGTAATGCTTAAAACACGGGCTTTTGGAATTTTTATTGCAATGCTCAAAATGCAGAAACTTGTGTGTTGCTGTTTATAATGGTATGAAACCATTGTTTTTTTTTGTTTTGTTTTTTTTTTTTAGTGATGGTACTAGAGAAGACTTAAATATTTTGGATACGTTAAACGTCATGAGAATTTAGATAAGACTGTCTTGGAAGGGTATATAATGGGAAAAATGAAAGAGAGGAAGACCAAGGCGAAGATGGCTGCAAGACATCGTTGATGATCTGCTAGTGGATGCATCAGCTGCAGGCCATCTTGCTTATAACCGAGAGGCCTACAGGAGTGCTGTTAGGGAGGCAAAGTTCCGAAGGGACTGACTGACGAGAGAAGATGGTGTCTTATCCTGTGTTGTTACTGGCGAAGATGGTATCTTATCATGTGTTGTTACTGGTGAAGAAGGCATCTTGTCCTGTGTTGTTACTGGCGAAGATGGCATCTTATCCTGTGTTGTTACTGGCGAAGAAGACATCTTGTCCTGTGTTGTTACTAGCGAAGAAGGCATCCTATCTTGTGTTGTTAATGGCGAAGATGGCATCTTATCCTATGTTGTTACTGATGAAGATGGCATCTTATCCTGTGTTGTTACTGATGAAGATGGCATCTTATCCTGTGTTGTTACTGACGAAGATGATACTTATCCTGTGTTGTTACTTGTCGGGAAGACACATGCCTGCCCTTTCTCACTTACTAAAGGCATTTTCAAGGAAATGGTATATGAGTTTAGAGATGCATTACTAGGCTTTACATCAAACACGGTGTCACCTCGGGCTGTTATGACACGACTTGATACAAGGCTCGGGGAGCAAGTGATTGTTTATATTTTATATCAGACTACTGTGGCACAACTCTTTAAATGGCAAATTTGACACATAGTGAGATATTTGTCTTAACTGTATATCTTACATCAGGCTATTGTGGCGCAACTTGCCACTAGTTGGCGTTAGGAGGAGGAAATGAGATTTTTGTCGTGGCTGTATATCTTACGTCAGGCTAATGTGACACAGCTTGTCACAAGACAAGAGCCGAGGGAGGAAGAAATAGACTTGTCCTGACTGTATGTCGTTCGTCAACTTTCTGAACAGAGGGGGTCAATACTGCTGAATTTTATAAGAAGATCTGTGTTAGTTTATGTAGAATTTCAACAAATACAGCGCAATTGCTATGTTAAACACTTATAATACATTACCTTTGTACTTCAGTCTGAACAAAAAGTTCCAACGTTATTTCATATAATTGATGCAACAGTGAGAAATTATTCATTTCATACAATGACATGTCTAGAGTGTGATGTTATTTTCTGACTGACACATGTGCACCTTCTTTTTAACTTATTATATGATAATACTCTTTTAAATAGACCGTTGTTTAGACAGAAATGTGGCCATTTAATGGTAAACTGTCTTCAATAAGAACTGTTTTCTTGCTGATATATGAAGCAGTTTAATCACCAGAACGAGTTACGGTCAGTAAGATGAAATTACTACTGAAATTTACGTAAAACCGGCAAAATCCTGAAAGAGTAGATGAAATTACTACTAAAATTTACGTAAACCAGCAGAATCCTGAAGGAGTAAATGAAATTACTACTGAAATCCACGTAAATTGGCAGAATCCTGAAAGAGTAGATGAAATTACCACTGAAATCCACGTAAACCAGCAAGAAATCCACGTAAACTGGCAGAATCCTGAAAGAGTAGATGAAATTACTACTGAAATCTACTTAAAACCTGCAGAATCCCGAAAGAGTACGTCGTTTCATTTTCTGTTACTGTAGAACTAGAAGGAGATCTACGATTAAATTGGGGTCGAAGAGGGACTACCCAGGTTGAATAAGATTTCGATCAGTGACCTATATCTGCTTGCTTGCGTCAGCGTTGGTGATCATGTGGTACTTCTGGAAACAGACCAATTGAATAGGTAACCCTGTGGTACTTTTGGAAACAGACCAAGTGAATAGGCAACCCTGTGGTACTTCTGGAAACAGACCAAGTGAATAGGCAACCCTGTGGTACTTCTGGAAACAGACCAAGTGAATAGGTGACCCTGTGGTACTTCTGGAAACAGACCAAGTGAATAGGTGACCCTGTGGTACTTCTGGAAACAGACCATGTGAACAGGCGACAATGTGGTACTTCTGGAAACAGACCAAGTGAATAGGCGACCCTGTGGTACTTCTGAAAACAGACCAAGTGAACAGACGACCCTGTGGTACTTATGGAAACAGACCAAGTGCATAGGGATCGCAGAGGAAAAGCGGACCAGTCCAATGCTTCGAGCGAAGTCGGATGTGTTGGGCCGAAAGGGCAATTAACTGCGACACAGCGGAACCAACTCCCTCCTGGAGGCGAACGACGACGACGAGGAAGAAGAAGTAGTAGATTTGACATACGAAAACAATTTTTCTAATTGTGTTACATTTTACTGGGTCATAATTTAAAGTTCAGATTTCGTATTATAATTTATGGCTTATTTTTCTTGAAAGTGATCTTTTGTTGCTTGTGTTTTTTCTCCTTTTAAATCGTCTTTGTTTTTAAATACACTAATTAGAATCCGTATTTAGTGTTGTCAGCTTGCTTCTGTTTGTTGGAGTTTGTCAGTGTTTCCTTTATTTATTTAGTACTGTAACACTAGACGGGGTGTGTGGTGCAGTTTTACAAAAAGAGAGAGAAAAAAAGAGAGAGTGCGAGAGAGAGAGAAAGAGAGAGAGAAAGAGAGAGAGACCGAGAGAGAGAAAGAGAGAGAGAAAGAAGGAGAGAGAAAGAGAGAGGAGTGAGAGAGAAAAAAGAGAGAGAAAGAGAGAGAGAAAGAGAGAGAGAGCGAGAACAAGAAAGAGAGAGAAAGAGAGAGAGAGAGAAAGAGCAAGAACGAGAAAGAGCGAGAGCGAAAGAGAGCGAGAGCGAGAGAGAGCGAGAGAGAGAAAGAGTGAGAGAGAGAAAGAGAAAGACAGAGAAAGAGAGAGAGCGAGAAAGAGAAAGAGAGAGAGTGAGAATGAGAAAGAGAGAGAGCGAGAGAGAGTGATAGAAAGAAAGAGAGAGGGCGAGAGTGAGAAAGAGAGAGAGGGAGCGAGAGAGAGGAAGAGAGACAGAAAGAGAAAGAAAGAGAGAGAAAGAGAAAGAGAGAGAGAAAGAAAGAGAGAAAGAGAGCGGAAGAAAAGAAGTTAGCAATAAGAGATAACACAGTGAAATAGTTTGGAAAAGCACAATTAACAAACATCAAGTGTTACGGCAACCATGTCTTTATCAAGGATAACAAAAAAACCAGGAGTAGGAATTATAATTTTTAAATGGGTTAATGATTTATTTTTATTGTTGGTATCTTATCCTAATATGTATATGAAGATTGAAGATTGCACAGACTAGCACATTCACACATTACACCAATGAAGGAAAAAGCAAACGCAATCCGTACTACTTCAAACAATCCTAAACTTATATTGTTAATCATCAGTTTACACAGCAAAATCAAAACAAAGGATCATCATATGTTATTTATTTATCAATTTGTATCGCTATTAACAAAAATGACTAAAACAATTTCTTTAAATATAGGTTCGATTCATATTGTAACAAACGTAACTAATTGGCAAGAATGTATTCACATGAAATTGCATGCATAAAAATCAGTAATACAAAATTAAGTGCACATATAAGCAACACTTCCACATTACCAATAAAAAAAACCCGTCAAAATCCTACATATAACACTTATACCTTAACTGAGTTATGATTATTCATTACCATTAATAACACAATCACTAACAAAATATTTATCTACATGGATCGGGATCGGAATGGAGGATTGGACTGCATAGCTCGCATGCATCCACATCACAGAGCATAAAACAATACTAACCTTCACACACATTATTTCTCGTCCGACGAATAAACATTCTCATTCGCTCTTGAACAATAACATTACCCCCCTCCGCTGTCCTCCCACGTGCTCAGCTTCCAAATTCCGACCGATTAAAATTATGTCATGTTTCCTTTATATACGGGGCCAGTAAACCGTTTTTCTCTCAGAGTTGCGTACCTCTGAAAACTGACCGGTAACTGACTCGTTATTTCCAACGCTTATGGTTGCCAACCAAAGAAGGTAACTATGTGCTTATCTATTCCCTTACACAGGACAAACAGATGCAAACAAAAATGTATCTACGATCCGCTCTTTTGAGAAAACTGAACATAGACTGCAGCCATGGAGGGAAATGGAAATGTAAGCAGGGAGGAAAGAGTAGAATATGGTCGATTAGAAAATACAAAAGCAGAGAGGGAAAAAATGCACTGGACAGGAATAAAAATAAAAGATATATGACGGAATTTAGTAAATAAAACGAAATTTTCTTTCAGAGAAAATTGAAATTTTAGATAGACAGTTACCTGGTCTTCATATGTTTGTTTTCCGCCGATGTCTCCAATTTGGACTGATCCGGGACGTTCGAACTTCCTCGTCAATCAAAGAACTTCACAGTCTGTAACAAAACTGTCCGAAGTACGAGCATTCTATAAGCGAGACGGATCGGTTAATGAGGGCTGGTGATTCATATCTGGACAAGGTCTTATCTCTTGTCATATCTTGAATCTTGAATCTAGGAATTAGCGTCATCGCACTCGGAGCACAGACACATACATGCGCTTCTCTCTGTTTCAGTAACCACTAAAGGGTATGAACATTAATTGTGCCAGTCAGCCGTTGGTTCTGACAATCTTGGATTCAACCAGTCAGCCACCCGGCTCTTCCTTCTCACACCTCTATCCTTCATCCTTTTTTTAGATATACGTTATCAGCAGCTGTCCTTTTCTCCTCCTGCACCAGTTTCTCGGCCACCAACTTCAATATGTCCGTTCTATCCGTAGAGATCATACCTGGTACTACAGCGTTACGGGCAACATGATCGGCTATCTCATTGCCTTTCACTTAAAAAACATATGTTAGAAGATCTGTATTTACAATGTATTTTTGCTTATGTATATGTCTGTGTGTGTATGTGTGCGTGAGAGCTATTTTATTAGGTTAATTACTTCTCCTCTTTTAGTTTGAATGTAATAGTTAAATATTACACTCTTTTGATATGTTTTTTTCTTAATTTAATTTGTATATTTGTACTAAATCAAGTGTGTGGGAAGAATGAAAGATGAAGTGATGAAGGGCAGAATGTAAGACGGGACTGCGTGCCCAATTCTTTGCCCTTTAAAAATAAAGATTATTCATTCATCCATTCATTCATTCATTCATTCACTTCCGCATGTCCTGGGAAATATATCCATGTCAACATGGGTGACACTTGATTTTTCCAAGAGCTGAACCATTTCATGACGTAGCAAACCCCTCCCTGTATAAACATGGGAAAAAAGTAGGAGCAGCTTTATTACTTAACGATTACAAATGTGTGATGTTTCGGAGTGAGTCTTAATCATACAAAAACATACAGGACGAAAAAATAGAAAGAGGAGATAAAGTATAGATTCACATGAATGCTAATTAAAATAAAAAAAATAAAATAAATTAATAATGAATAGAGCATTTAGCTATAACTGGAAGAAGATGTGATTTGTTCCACGCTGTGTGTCAGAAATGAGCATGGTAGGGCGTAGAGACTGTTTAAATGGAGACCTGTGATGTGGGGTCGGTGGGTCGTAACTGGGGGGGGGGGTGGTGGGTGGGGAAACCGTGGAGGGGAGGGAGAGTGGTACAATGTTAACCTAGCCAGGAGAAGGTGAAATAGATGATTATAGTTAAGGTAGAGGGGTTGTAATGTGATGCTGTGAGGAGGTTCTGAACTATGTGTAACAAGTGAGAAGGGAGTGGAGCTTAGTGGAGAGGGATTATAATTGTTGAAGAGGAGAATGCTAGGTGTAGCTGAATAGCGAGTTTAAACCGTGTGGGTCCAGTGTCCCATAATCCTGAATGTAGAGGTTCTCAAGTGCTAGGCGGTTTGTGTCATCTGCGCGACATTGTTTGATGGGTGTTACCAGAAAATCAGATTTGCCTCTGTTGTTGGGGCCAGTGAAATGATTTTGGGATTGGTTTCGAACCATGCTGGCTGTTATCGTACAGATGTTTCTGCATGCGGTCCCCTAATCTGAGGCCAGTCTCATCAATATACACCACACCATGTGTATCATCCTACAGAACTAGCCAGGACAAAGCCTTGGCCACTGACGCAGCTTCCATCCGCATGCTTAGTAATCATAGTTATACCCTGCTGTATTTATTTCTGTTGGCTAACGGTTTAGGTCTGACAAGATCTACGAAGCAGTGATGATTACCCGCCCAAGCCAAGTCTGTTGTAGCGCACTCTCTGTTCAGTATTAGGTTCTCAGTGTGATCGCCAACGAAATAACTCCCATAATCGATTCACCTCCTGTGTCAGTGAAAATCACACAAAATGTTCATCAGTCGAGATCCGCATCAATCCTTGATGATGAGCGTTTCAATGAGAACGCCATTTTTGTAATTACAAAAGTCCAAATGCGAAAATAGTCAGCGTCGCTATCTGCGAACTCCTAGCTAAGGCGCCAAGCCGAACTAGAGCGCACAAATACCATCATAGTTCACCACTGGCCAAGTAGACATAACAAAGAATCATTAACGCTATCTGCGAGAAGTTTGCAGCTCACAGTGGTGCCATAGCACTAAGCTCAGTAGCCCGGCACACAGAGCCGATCTCCATCTTAAAAGCCGCACTCTTTAGTGCATACAATATACAAGTTTGTGCTTTAAGAACACCGTAGTGTTAGTTTTATATAAATTAAGTTCACAGTTTCAGGCAAATGAATGAAAGTGGAGTTCATTTGATTATAAATTACAGAACCTTCAAATTTTCAAAACTGGAAAGAATTATATGTGCTATTTTACATCCGCATGTAATGAATTCACGTGTACAAGAACTACTGTATACCTGCAGTCTATTTTCAGTGAATGAAGAAGAAGAAATAGGAGTAAAGCTACTGATATGGTCTCTAAAACTGCAGATATCAAGGACTAGAGATCAGACTAGGAGAACATTTCTTCTACTGAAGGAGACTATGTTAAGACGACCCTCATAACTACATATAGCAAGCTCATTAAAATTAATGTTTATGTACATATGAAATGTCAATTTAATTTGTAATAGTAGATCAGCGTCTCTTAGAGGGACGCTCATGAAATGTCCAGTCCAATTTTTTTTCCTGATTCTTTCTAGTGTTTTCTTAAGATGATGGCTCTGGTGTTTTATGAAGATGGTGGAATGACATTATTGTCTATGATGTTTTCTTACGCTGATATGTGAATTTATGACAATGATGCAATTATGTATAATGTGTGTTCATTGATGTTATGTGATTATGTATTTTTAATATGTACAGAGATGTGGATATTATTATTTGATTAATGTTTCTTTGGGGTTAGTTTTGTACAGAGACGCCGATGTTGAGTAAGCTTTCATACTAATCTTGACTGTCATTGTTGTGCAACTTTGTGTGTCACGAGTTTTCTTACCCCCATAAGAAGTTCGTGCCACCGTAGAAAAGTTGCCAGTGTGTCGATTTGTGAATTAAATGTATTTACTACTTTTAAATCACCACAATGCCTTGGTCCTTATTACATGTTTTGGTTCAAATGAATGAAGGGTGGCTGATGACTGGTTGGTAACCATCGCCTCGAGGCTAAATGAATCAAGAGAACATGAGAAGCTCACGGGGCAGTGGGAGTGTCAGTTTGGATCTAGGATGAAGAAAACGTAAACAAAGTTATTTTAGATGCAGGGGAATGAAAGCCCCCGACTTACAGATGGTCTCATGAAAGTATGAAGTACCTGTAACGTGTAATCAGGTGAACTACACGGCAAACTCTGAGTTTTAATCGAGGCTTGCGAAAAGGCGGAAGAGGTGGAGGTAAACTTATAAAACTAAAACACAAACAAACAATACAGATGTCTATACCAACAGATGCCTACACCAATGACTCTACATAGCAGAGATAGAAGCAATAAAAATTGCAGCAACGAAAATAACACAACACAGGAACCGCGCCGAGAGGCAAATAGCATTCTTTAACAGAATCACAGTCCGTAATGCAACCACTGAAACATCAACAGATTAAAGACCTGGACAACCTGGCAGAAGTCCTATCAACAGCAACCAACATATTCAATAAAGCAGCCATACAGTGGATACCCGCCCACAGTAACATCCGGTGAAATGAAGAGACAGACAGACTGACAAAAGAGGGAGGAAGAATGTAACAGACTGATAAGAAGCACAACATATGAACAAGCAAATAAAAAACAAACTAAACGCCGTGTATAAAGAGAGCTTGACAAAATAACGACCCACAGGAAAACAGATGACGAATACCACAAACTCTCAAGAAACCACCGAGTTATAACTTAAGACTGAGAACAGGGCATTGCAGGTTGAGACATCATATATGTCACAAGCTGAAAATTAGCTCAGCAGAGATAAACGCCTACCGCAAAGGGCAGCAGACACCACATCACATCCCCCAGAGCTATCAGCTACACAGCCCTCTCAGGCGAAGGGCCAAACCCCGGCCCCTTGCGAGATAGCTTCTACAGTGAGGCTGAAAACCTGAGACGAACTGCCCGTATATGTGAGAGACCGATGTCTATGTTTGTGCGAGCAACGAAGAAGGTAAGTCTCAAAAGAAAATGCGGACTTGTATAAAATCAAGTACGTATAGTTCATTCGTTATAAAACGTGGCGGGCTGTATGATAGATCAGTATTATATCTTTTGAGTGACTGTTTTATATCTCTGTTACTGCTTTCGCTAGTGAAAGTTTTCTCCATATCTAACTACACTTGTTTCTGTGTCAAGTGGTGACCCTTCACACAATCTCTCACTTGACCATCACAAGTGGCGTGCGATTTAAGGCTATCACTTGACAGTGAAAAAAAACGTTGCTTTGGGAGGTGAGTCTTTTTTTTTCACTGCTAAAAAAAAAAAATCGGAACTAATGTTCACAAACGAAAATAAAATTTAAAATTGTAACGTAAAGATATGTAAAGTGAATTAGTGTAAAGTTAAAAAATTAAAGTCGAGAAGTGTAGAGTGAAGAAGTGTAAAGTTTAAAAAAGTAAAGTCAAGTACGTATAGAGTGAATAAGTGTAAAGTTGAGAAGAATAAAGTGAAGAAAAGTGAAATAAAGAAATTTTAAGTTGAAGAGCGTAAATTGAAGAATGCAGAGTGAGAAAGTGTAAAATCAACAAGTGTAAAGTGAAGTTGTGTATAGTGAAGAAACAAAAGGTAAAGGAGTGTAAAGCGACAAATATTTTCCACGACAAATGAATGTATTAAAGAATAATTGTTTTTAACTTAAAATATCATCAACGCTTATATCTGTATTATCTTTCTGACAAAAAAAATGTAATCATTAAGTGAAGAAAGTACGAGGAAACTGCTACTAGATACCCCCCCCCCCTTTACCCCAGTGATGGGGTCAACATCATCGTGACCTAGATATTTGTTTGAATGAAAGATGCCGGGAAAACAGTTAAACTTCGACTGTACTTACAAGACCCTGTTTATCTATTGTGGTGATACGCGTACAAGTGTACTTAGCCATGATCAAGATCGTGTACAGAAGTTGCTTTACTGTGGACATTGTTGTGGGGATGTAGTGGAAGTATTTGACGTTCTACTGTCGCTGGATTGGATATTTTGAGTACAAGGTTGTCAGCTTCTTCTGACTGGAATGTGGTGCATAAAAGCAATGATGTATGAAAGAGATGCTTTTTGTTTAGATTCTGAGACTGTAAATCAGAAAGGTTTAAGCCTTCCTCATTAAGTGTACGCTGGGACGCCTTATGTTTCGGTCAGTGTTAAATTGATAGTATGTATTTTTTTTTGGCCAGTGCTAATTTAATTTGACGTGTCCTTTGGCCAGTGTTAATTTCATATAACGTGTCTTTTGGGCAGTTTTAATTTTATGTTGGGTCTTTTGGCTAAAGTTAAATTGATATAATACTTTTTTTGTCATCAGTTTGATATGGTGTTTATCGATGAACGTTAATTTCGTAAAATATGTCGTTTAATCAAATTTACTTTGTTATGGTGTCTTTTAGCCAACGTTAAGTTCTTGTAAATGTCATTTAGTATATTGGTTAGTATTTTTATTCCTATCTCATCTAGCGTCTGCATTTCTTCTATTGTTATAATGTCAGGCCCAGTCACTTTTCCTTTCTTCATGTGTTTATGATTTCATCTTCAAGTATTGGTGGTCTATCACAGTTTTCAGTATCTGGTGTTAATTCTGGTTTTTCTCCTCCATATAGCTCACCGATGTACTCTGTCCATCTGCCCACAATTTCTTCTTTTCCCATTAACATTTTACCTTCTTTTGATTTCAGGCATCCTGTGGTATATTTTGTTTTCCTGCCTGTGAGTCCACTAATTCGTTTGTGCATGTTTTTGCTGTCTTTAATATGAGAGTCCTCTATCTGTCTGCATTGTTCATTTAACTACACTTCTTTTGTTTCTCTGCATTTGCGTCTTATTTCTTTATTTATCTTGCTATATTTTTCTTGGTTATTTTTACTCCTCCTCCTCTTGTCCATCAGTCCTAAGATTTCGTCTGTCATCTTTTTATTTTTTAGGAGCTTCTTTTTTCAGTGGTATTATCTCCTTAACAGTTTGGTGGATAGAATCTCTTAACATTGCCCATTGTTCATCTATACTATTTATCTTTGGTACTGCATTGTATCTATTTGTTATAATAACTTTGTATTGTTCTCGCAGCTCTTGGTCATTTTTAAGGAGTTCTGTATTTAGTTTGATGTTTCTCACTTTTCTGCCTGCTTTCTTTAGCTTTATTCTAATTTCTCCACAGAGTGGGCCATGGTCACTATTGCAGTCGGCTCCTGGCATGGTTTTTGTTGTCAGGAATGCATTCCGGAATCGTTTGCTGATTAATATATAGTCTATCTGGTTAAAAGTCTTTTTGTCTGGGCTGCACCACCTTGCCAGTGTTCGGGGATGTTGTTTAAACCAGGTGTTTCCTACAACCATGCTATGTATTCTTCCCATGCAATTAATTTACTACTTCTATTATTCCTCTCATCCAGTCCGTAATCACTAACAATGTCTGAAGTTCCTCCTTTACCAACTTTAACACTAAAATCTCCCATGAGTATGGTAACTTCATGTGACGTTGTGTGTTTCATGGCTGTCTCTATGTTATTATAAAATAGCTGTAAATCTTCTTCAGAACTTTCAGATGTTGGAGCGTACACTTGTATAATATTTATGTTTATTGATCGTTGTTTCAGTTGGGCTAGCAGGAATCGGTCCGAGATGTTCAAATATCCTACAATTTTCCTTGCTGTTTGTTCGTCAGATATTATTCCTACTCCTCGTTCATGTTCCTCACTTCCAGAATATATGGTTATATGCCCAGTGACTTGCTTAAATCCACGTTTATAGCACTACCAAAGAAACCAGGTGCAAAGGAATGTGATGACCACCGGACTATCAACCTCTCACGTCATATAACGAAGCTAATTCTGAGAGTTATTATGAGAAGAACAAGGGAAAAGATAAAATTGAAACAGCAGATGAACAGTTTGGATTTGTTGAAGGAAAGGGAACACACAATGCCATTTATGCTTTTCGAACACTAACAGAACGAGCTTTAGAAGTACAGAAAGATCTCTACTTGTGCTTCATTGATTACATCAAGGCATTTGACAAGGTGAAACATGATGAAATTATTTAAATGCTTGAAGACATCAATATAGACGGCAAAGACCTGAAGATTGTAAAAGATCTATACTGGCAGCAAGAAGCAGCAATTCGACTTGAAAACAGAACTGGAAAATATCAACCTATAAAACAAGGCGTGCGACAAGGATGTGTACTATCTCCAGACCTTTTTTCTCTGTACAGCGAGAATATTCTAAGAACAATCATCACAGAACCAGGCATAAAAATTGGAGGATACAATATTAACAACCTTCAGTATGCTGACGTCACAGTACTGATAGCTGAGAACCGACAAGACCTGCAAAATCTCTTGGATAAAATCGCCAAAGATAGTGAACAGAAAGGTCTTACTTTGAACATCAGAAAGACAGAGACTATGGTTATATCTAAGAAACAGAATCCTCCAACATGCAGTATAAAATTAAACAGAACTATTCTAAAACAGGTGCAGAAATTCAAATACCTTGGAGCAGTAATAACTTCAGATGGGAAATGCAGAACAGAAATTAGGAACAGAATAGGCCAAGCAAAGACTGCATTTCAGAGAATGAGAAACACATTATCCAACACATCCTTATCAATGAATGTTAGAAAACGAGTCCTGAAATGCTATATTGAACCTATCTTATTATATGGAAGTGAATCATGGATAATAGACAGGTCTGCACAAAAATCATTGGAATCAACAGAAATGTGGTTTATTAGAATAATTTTGCGAATCCCCTGGCCAGCAAAAATAACTAATGAAGAATATATGAGATGAGCTGGAGAGACAAAAAATCTTTTAAAAAAAATAAGAGAGAGACAATGTACTTTCATAGGACATGCAATGAGTAGAGGGGGCATTGAAAATATTATAACAATAGGAAAAATAGAAGGAAGAAGATCAAGAGGAAGACCAAGAGAAATGATACTGGACAGTCTGACGTGATGGTGTGAGAGGAGATCACCAACTGAGCTGATGGCCTGCATGAAGGATCGTGTACTCTGGAGAAGCATAATAGCCATAGCCAGTTTGCATGGCACCTGATAATGATGTTGATGATGACGATGATGATGATGATTATGATAAATTGATGTAATACTGCCGTAATATATCACGTAAAATCTCACGTAATATTGCTATAACGAATGCATATCTTATCGTTTGATGTAAAATGAGTTTCAGATCCAAGAAACTCAGCTGGTTATAATTCCGATAATTTAAATCACATAATAGTCACACACTGTAGCAGGCTGTGGAATCTCAGTTGATGATGAAAAAGGGCTTGAAAAATTTGGGTAGAGTGTAATGAACACATGAGGTCAATGAACAGGTCGTTAAAGATGGCATAGAATGGACTGGTATATATATATATATATATATATATATATATATATATATATATATATATATATATATATATCCTGTTTCCATGACATTAAGGCACATTAGAGATACGATGTTAGGCCCGTATTTCTACAACTTTCGGCCCTTTGGCACATGAAAGTGTGATGTGGTTAGTAAGACGCCTGGCCGCATCTCTCTCTCTCTCTCTCTCTGAACCTTAAGTGCCCAGGGCACACGGGGGCTGGCCGCATATCTCTCTCTCTCTCTCTCTCTGAACCTTAAGTGCCCAGGGCACACGGGGCCTGGCCGCATATCTCTCTCTCTCTGAACCTTGAGTGCCCAGGGCACACGGGGCCTGGCCGCATATCTCTTTCCAAATTTCTCTCGTACCCATTTTTAGAGGCCCGGGGGCCTTTTTGGCGCTTACCAGAAAAAAAAAATCCCACTGCTGGGACTTGAACCAGGTGCTGCCGGATTCTTCTGTCTTACATCCTTCCCGTGCCGCTAAACGTCACACAGGGCTCGCATGGTAGTTGGCCAAGTTTTCCTGTTTTGGGCGAGCTTTTTAACCTCATCAAGGGATTTAATGCCTAACGATTTGGCCTCTCTTATTTTTCCTCTTTAGAGTTCACGCGGTCGACCTCTTTTTCTTCGGCCTGTTGTGTTCCACTTGACAGCTTGTTCTGGGATTCTCTGACTGTTTCTTCTCACCACGTGACCGACATATGTCCATCTTCTTCTGATCACCTATGAGACAGGTTGTTGTTCCCTCATCTGCCTTATCTCCGTGTTATTCTTGAATTAGTTACACTTTACATCAGTTATTTTCCTTCAATATTTGTTTTTAAAAGAGTCTAATTTGCTGTATATTTCTTTAGTTGTTATCCAGCTTTCGCACCTATAAATGAGCGTGAATATTACATTAGAACTGAATAATCTTCGCTTGGTTTTTGTGCTTATAACTTGTGAGGGTTATATGTTCTCAAGATTCTTGTAGGTCAATGCTGATTTTGCAAAATCTAATCCTAACTTCTTTTCTGGTGTCACCATCTTAGTCTACGTAGCTGCCGAGGTATGCAAATTAATGTACTTCTTCAACAGCTGTTCCTTCTACGTATATTTTTCCTTCTTGGTTAATGAGAAGCTTCGTTATTTTTATTTTTTTCCTTGTTACTTTCAAGTCCTATTTTCTTAGCCAGTGAAGTCAGGTATCTGTTTTTTCTTCCATCGAATTCACATTGTCGCTGATAAGAGTTATGTCATCTGCAAAATCAAGATCTTCCAGTTGGGTCTCATGTACCCAATCAACGCCAGTTTTACTGTGCAGCATTTTTTCATTATAAAATCTATGGCAATTCCAAAAAGCAGGAGAGATAATATACATCCTTGTTTCATGTCTGTTTCAATTTGGAACCATTGGCTCATTCCTTCTTCTGTGTTTACTGCACAAACAAATCCAATGTAGAGGTCTCTAATGATGTTGACAATCTTAGATGATATTCCATATACTCTTAAAATTCTCTTCAAAGAATCTCTGTGTATGCTATCAAATGCCTTTTTAAAGTCTATGAAGATCAGGATTAATGGTTTTTCCTTTTCAATATGTTCTTCAAGTATTATTCTTAGATTAAAGATCTGGTCGAGATAGCTTCTCTCTTTTCAAAATCCTGCTTGTTCTTCTCTCATTGCGGAAACACTTTTCTCAGATTCGAGCTCTCTTTCATGATCTATGGAGTTTTATAGATGTTTTCCTCTCCATAACTGACAGTTTCCTGAGTGTTTCTGTGTGAACTGGTGAAGTAGGGGGTGGAGGATATGTATGTGTGTTTTTTCTTTGGGGGGGGGGGGGGAAGAGGGGAGAATAGATGGATTAAATGTCATCCCTGTTACATGTAGGTACTTGACCTCAGTAACGTTCCGTGCTGGCACATTTCATACTTCTTATTGCCTGGTACAGGAACTAGTGAGGACAGCAACTGGTTTAAACCGCCTAGCTCACCATGGCACTCATCCGAGAAATTTAAGTGGTTTGAATATCTGGACACTGGGAACAGATATAAAGTGTTACAATCCAAACAATAGGAATAGATATAAAGTTTTACAATCCAAACAATAGGAATAGATATAAAATTTTACAATCCAAACAATAGGAACTGATATCAAGTTGTACAGTCCAAACAATGGGAACAGACATAAAATGCTACAGTCCAAATATTGAGAACAGATATAAAGTTTTACAATCCAAACAATAGGAACAGATATAAAGTTTTACAATTTTATTACAATCCAAACATTTGGAACAGATATAAAGTGTTACAATCCAAACATTTGGAACGGATACAAAGTTTTACCAAACCAAACATTGGGAACGGATATAAAGTTTTACAATCCAAACATTTGGAACAAATATAAAGTGTTACAATCCAAATATTGGGAACGGATACAAAGTTTTACCAAAACCAGACATTGGAAACAGATATAAAGTTCCATCCAGTTTGCTAACATATCGGTAAATGTGAATTCCTCACAAAAGTGATAGGCATTTTATTTTCTATAAGCTGCGATTTTAATGTTGCTGATGATTTGTGTAAGTTTGGAATTTTAATGTTGCTGATGATTTGGGTAAGTTTGGAATTTTAATATTGCTGATGATTTGGGTACGGTTAAAATTGTTAATGTTGCTGATGATTGATAATTTTATAATTTTATTGTTGCTGATTAAGCTTTTATAAGTAATATTCACAACTCTCTAAGACATTCTTTATCAGTAAATATTCACGTGACATGAAACGCTAGTGATGAATCAAATAAGGTAAAAAAAAAATTACTACGAAATTGTGTCTAAGGTCAAAAGCCTTCTTCCAAGAGTCTGTTAAATGTTAACATATTTTTTTTTCGTTCACGTTATAATTAGCATAAATTTTATGCTAAAGTCTCTTAAGATGAAATTAAACACACGATATTGTTTCAGTGTCTGAACGTGCTTTTAATCCCAACCATATACAGACGATAATGTGCCCAAGAGGTTAGTGAGTGTAACCCGGGTGTACATTACACCCGCACAAGCTCAGTTACTGGAAGTATCCCCAAGCTGGGAAGAGGTGTAGAGATACGAGGTTGCTCGGCCAGATCATGATATCGAAGACTAAAGCCGCTGTAATATTATCCTTGTTGACCCTGTTTCTACCACTGAGGATCGATAGTGGTAAAACCTTCATGAAAACCTCCAGCAACCCACCTCACATTGTCTTCATTGTTGCTGATGATTTGGGTAAGTTTAGAATTTGTTTTAATGCTGCTGATGATTTGGGTAAGTTTAGAATTTGTTTTAATGCTGCTGATGATTTGGGTAAGTTTAGAATTTGTTTTAATGCTGCTGATGATTTGGGTAAGTTTAGAATTTGTTTTAATGCTGCTGCTGATTTGGGTAAGTTTAGAATTTGTTTTAATGCTGCTGATGATTTGGGTAAGTTTAGAATTTTTTAAATGCTGCTGATGATTTGGGTAAATTTAGAATTTTTAATGTTGCTGATGATTTGGATAATTTTAGAATTTTATTGTTGCTGATTAAATTTTTATAAGTAATATTCACAACTCTCTACGACATTCTTTATAAGTAAATATTCACGTGGCAAGAAACGCTAGTGATGAATCAAATAAGATAAAACAAGTGTGATATAATAGCAGTGCTAATCACAAAGTTTATGCAGTAGTGAATATAAATCAATGATTATATGTGATATAATAGTGATAATCATACAGTTTATACAGCAGTGATTACAAATCAGTGATTATAGATCAATAATGGTGAATATTGACCACAAAACATCGGTGAGAACAATACATAAACTATAAAAGAGCATCAATTTTATACCAAAGACAATGAAATGATGATTAAAACTCACTGCTAATATACTCGTATATTTCTTTATCTGTTGTCTGGAAACATTTGTTAAACATTGTTTTAAAGACACAAAAAAAAGAAGTTATCAGGTACTGCACGGTGGAAGATCTGACATGCTCTCATGTGCTTCTCTAAAGCTCTACATATGGAATTTTCAAAAGTTTCACCTTCAGTCATTTTTTTTGTTTGGAAATGCAGGTAAAATGTACAATTCTTGTTAACACGCCACTAAAGCTTATTCTGGGGTACGGTGTTAGGGCCCTTTTCCCATGACCTTCGGCACATGAAAGTCTGATGTGGTCAGTATCACACCTGGTTGCATTTACCTTCCCAGATTTCTCTGGTACCCAGTTTTAGAGGCTGGGTGGATCCTGGGGTCTTTCTGTTTGGAAAAAAAATAATTAACCAGTTGCATATCTAAAGAGTTGTGTAAGGAGAATTAAACAAGAAAACTTCAAATATTTTGGAGACATTAAACGTCATGAGAATTTAGAGAAGACCGTCTTGGAAGGGTACATAATGGGAAAAAGAAACAGAAGAAGACCAAAACGAAGATGGCTGCAAGACATCGTTGATGATCTGCAAATGGATGCATTAGCAGCAGGTCATCTTGCTCACAACCGAGAGGTCTACATGAGTGCTGTTAGGAAGGCAAAGTTCCGCAAGGGACTTGCAAATGAATGAATGAATGAATGAATGAATGAATGAATGTATCTAGGCCATCTTAACAGCAAATCGTTTCGTTGTTCCTTCAGTGTTTTCAGCGCACGGAATGGTTCAAAAGTCTGCGAGAATATCCGTTTCTCTGAGGACTCCACTTTGTTCAGAAGACGTAACTTTTAGAATATGTTTAACATTACTTTTAACATTTCAGCTGTTTTGTAGAACATCTAAGATTTTGCATCAGTCTACAGTTTTATTTGGGTGCCTGAGTAGCGCAGTCATTAGTGCACTTGTCTCGCATGGCGAGTATCGTTTTTGTTCAAATCCTGCGGATTTAAAACATCAAGTTGTAGAAATGAGTACCTGGATCCGTCTGAAGTTGGGGGCATAAGGGTGGCCAGGTGTGCTGCTGGTCACGTCACTCTCTTGCGCTCTGACTGGTCAAGAAGATCGGCGCATTAACATCATATCCTCCGTGTGCTTCTATGGCATAATAACGCTGGTTTTTTTTTTTTTTTTAGCTTGTGCCTGTGTTACATCTTTATTTAATCGTGTCCTACAACAGACTGGCCTTTTACTTCTTCTTTTTCTTTGGGCGGCTGGTGTCCAGCAGCTTTCTCAGCCATTAAGGCTCATTCCTGCAGACACGACTCCATTACTCTCAGTTCTTAATCTTTTTCTTGCCAATAGTCGATCCCAAGATTGCTACATCTTCTTCTAGATTGTCTCGTTATCGGTGTCTATGAATATCTCTTGATCTATTCCCTTTCTTTACTTCTACATATGCCATCCTTGTTTGTCTGTCCTACTTCATTTTCTCCAAATGCCCAAGCCACCTGAGTCTGTTGATTTTCATCATGACTCTTACAAGAGAAGAGTTTAAACAATGTGTAGATTTATTTGTTTCTGTGCTCCCCTTACAGGACAAGTAATTTTCTCTCTGAACATCTGTGACCTTTATATCTCCTTGGGAAGTTTTATTTTCAGGTCTTCTAAATGCGGGCCATATATTCACAGTCATTTAAATATTAATAAAACATTTGAAGAATTCTTCTAAAGTTTTCTAAATATTCCAGAACTAGCCTCATAGAACGTTTAAATATTTCTAAATTACACCAGCGCAATAACACGTTTAGCGTCACTTTTGTTTGTTTGTTTAGGTTTATGACTGCCACGTTGTAGCTGCGCGTGCTGCGCATTGAAATGTTTATTTCGCGTATAGAGAACATTATTTCTTTTTTTCGAAACGATTAATAAGTGTATATTTCTTGCAGTCTGCTGAATCCAAAATCGTGTCCCAAAAACACCAAAATAACAACTTACAAAACTACGAGGGTCATACCGAAAGTCGTGAGCAAATTTTTTTAAAAATCAGAATTCATAGACAGAGAAATTATAAATGTATCATCTTAACTGCAACCTTTTCTTCACTTTTTAATATAATCTCCATTTCTCTGCACACTTTTTCCCCCATCGCTCTGCAAGTCTGAAAATACTTGAATTCCGTTCCAGCTGACCGACGGCACAGACGCACTGCTTTCTGGACGTTCTCTCCTGTGGGACCCAGCCTTTTTCTATAGCTAGGGTATTTCCTGTACTGCATTGTGTCCTACTCCAAGACCTGCAGCGATTTCAGGTACTGTGACACGTCTGTCTTCTTTAATGATGCCACCAACCCGTTCCACGTTGCGTTCAGTGGAGGCAGTTCGAGGGCGACCGCTGCGAGGCATATCTTTAATGCTCGTGTTTACATCTTTGAAATGTTTCACTCACCTCC
Source organism: Achatina immaculata (assembly GCA_009760885.1). Taxonomy (NCBI): domain Eukaryota; kingdom Metazoa; phylum Mollusca; class Gastropoda; order Stylommatophora; family Achatinidae; genus Lissachatina; species Lissachatina immaculata. The sequence goes on from CM019713.1 coordinate 3,567,624, forward strand.
TAACACTGCTAGCACCCATACACACATCTCCATAAGCAAGCTGAAGTTTTTGGTGAATTTCAGCAGCGGAGATTTCCTCTTTAACGAGGAACTCAATAACAGCACGTTGACGAAACGAAACTTAAGCACCCGCCATTTTGTTTATGTTCCGCTTGGTGACGTAACAGATGATGGTGACATCGTGTGACCTATACATGAAATGCAGAGGATGCAGTTTAAGGTGATACATTTATATTTTCTTTATATATAAATTCTTATTTTTACATAAATTTTGCTCACGACTTTCGATTTGTCCCTCTTATAATAAGACTAGTCGTTATCTATAGATCAGAAACGTAGAGTACAACAAAGAAAGATGAACAACAGTTGCAAGCCTTTCAGAACAAGATCACAACAAGAATCTTTTGGGCCCATAAAGATTACCAACAGTGAGGAATGGAGAGCTAGGTAAAACACCGAACCTAACAGCTTATTTAAAATCACAGCAAGTTATAATCGTCTTGGAACTGGACAGATTAAGCTGGTTGGATCATGTAGAAAGAATGAAAGAAAACAAACGAAAATTATGTATGGACAAGAGATGTAGGAACAAGACCGAGACAGAGACAGGAGACAACATAGAAGAAGATATACAGGAAACTGGTGTTACTCAGCTGGAGAGAGAAGATTAGGAAAAGGCAGGAATGAAGGCGAACTTTATCTGCAGCAGTGAGCCTTCACGGCCCAGAAAGCTGAGGAAGAAGAAGAGGAATCAGAAGAAGAAGAAGAAGAAAAAAGAAGAAGAAGAAAAAGAAGAAGAAGAATATGTCTTGCTAGATATCTGCTTAGAAGTGAAAAAAAAACAATAAAGGTTATATAATGCAGCATTTTTCTGGTAAAAAATTACTTCAGCTTTATAGCTATGTAAAACGTTCATTATTATGAGTAAAAGTGATATTTTCATTTCATTTCCCGTCAATTCTGTAACTGATATTTAATACTGCCATACGTCTGAATGGCGAAGTGGTTAGTGCACTGGTCTCTCATGGCGAAGGTCGGGGGTTCGAATCCGGCCGGAGGCACCCCAGTCACCCAGCTGTAGAAATGGGTACCCGACTTCTTCTGGAGTTGGGGAAGGAAAAGGCAGCCAGGCGTGATACTGACCATATCACCCTCTAGTGTGCTGACAGGTCAAGGAAAATATGGGCACTAACACCATATCCCTATGTGCCTCTAAGGCATAACAGGATTACCTTTACCTTTATACATGTAAGAGTATATTTGCTCTACTGGTTACATCATTTGGTCAGTCTCAAGTGACGCTGGTAATGCAGTGAATTATTCTGATATTCTCTTTCTACACTTTTCACCTGTCCCAATGGCCGATATTCCTGCTACAGGTTGGAATGATGTAGGCTGGCACAACCCGGAAATGCTTACACCAAACCTCAACTGGCTAGCAAAGAGGGGCGTCATTTTAGATTCGGTCTACGCTCAACCAGCTTGCACCCCGTAAGTTGCTGTATTTTTGTGCTATAGATGTGAGGGGGGGGGGGGGGGGGAGGGGCGCTAGCAGAGGCGGTTATTTTACGAAGAGGCAAAAAGTAACGGAAAATTAAGGGACGTAATCATCGAAAAGTTTAGAAAAACCCTAGAAGGCGAGTCTTTCGATCTATTTTCATAGTTACGTCCCTTGATTTGTCTCCGTATTTAGAAGTTACTGCTCTTTGTAGGATTTGTGTATAATAGTAAGTTTAAAGTAAAGTCTTGGAGGTCGTGCCCAGCATGGCCTTGCAAGACACACTTGGTATGGTCTTATTAGGTCACACTCTGTGCAACTCTGAAAGTAATACTCCGTAAGACCTTGGAAGTCACTGTAAGGTTCTGAAACTCTAGGAAAATTAGTTCCAATAAACTGCTATAAATTCCTTTAAAGTAAGGCTCTTGCTAATTTTGGTTTTTTTTTTTTTAATACTTGGACGTATGGGGTGATTTCCCCTGACTTAGTAGCACATATTCCGGGTGAAATTAATTTGATTGATACAGGCACGGGTTTTGTGAGGTTGTACAGTAAAGTTGTGTGAAAAAGAAAAAAGATCTCCGATAGATTTAGTAAAAATATATTCAGAATTTTAATAACAAGAACGGGCCGTCAAGAGTATTGGCACTGGAAGAACTTCGGTAAAAATGACCAGTAGCACTAATGGTAGTATATCAGGCGTTAGATGTAGGTAGGGTATTCCGTTATTAGAATGAAGAGAGATAGGAGAAATGGCGACTACCGGTACAGTTGGTTCTAATAATGAAGGCAGACAAAGGTGTATGGTTCAGTTTTAGAAAGGGATAGAAAGAGTGAGGAAAGTGGATAGAAATACAAGAGGATTATAAGAGATAGCTATTGTCTTCTCACTTTTATCAACTGTGTCTTCTAAACGGTTTTTTTTTTTTTTGGTTTTGTTTAGGCCACAGGTATCCAATGGGAGCTGGCTGGGACAATCTGAGGAATAACGTAATGTTGTTCATCTAATTTCTCAGCCAACCGCCTTCTTCCATTTTGTGCTTACCCAAATCTTTCGGGGCGCATTTTGTGCCCTTCTTTCTTACAACGAGGAGACCAACAAAAAACAAACAAACAAACAAACAAACAAACAAACAAACAAACAAAGTGTTAGATTCTTCATCTATTTTTCGTGTTTTGTCTGTTGCGTCGTTTTTATATGTGATCCACTGAAAAAAAAGCTTTTGCCAAAATATTGGATTGTTGTATGTTCTTCATTCGTACGAGTATATGCTCATCTTACTTTCTGCCATTCTTGTTTCTACTCACTTTCCTCACTCTTTCTATCTTTCTTTGTAAAATTGAACCATATACCAATATCTACCTTGGTAGATGAGTAGTGATATATTCAGTCACTGCTCCAGCCCTTCCTCTGGCGCATAACCCACCGACTAAGTCACTCACTGTGAGTTCTCTGCTTTAAGGACCTTAATTGTATTCTTTCTCCAAGTATTCTTTGGTGTTCCCTGTTTTAGGGATTTATTATTTTTACTGTGCAAGAAATGAAAATTTGTTGTTTGCTACTCGGAAATGTTCATACATTCTCACCGAAATCGAGTCCCATGATTCTTAATCTCAAGTCAGGTGTTGTCCAGGGCGTCTGGAAACTGAGTGCTGGCTGTATGGACTTTCCGCAGGATCTGACTTCAGTAAAATCTGCTGTCCTAGGTCAAAGAACTTGCAGACTCAAGTATTCATAACATCAAACGTAATTAACTGTAAACCTAATATAGAGGTGTTTAATAAAAAAAAAAATGCACCATAAATTATGGCTCAACACTGTTGAAAACTTCTCTAGATATCTACTTTTACGGTTGTGAGTGGTCTTTGCTGCCCGTGTCAGACACCAGCAGTACTCACACATCATACTGGGGGTACAACAGTCTGAGTATATTGATGAAATAATAGAAATACCTTGATGAAAACGCTCTCATTGTTCATCACTAATATCACCCATATCTGTTAGTCAGTCAGTCAGTCATTTGCATGTCCCTTGCGGAACTTTGCCTCTCTAACAGCTCTCCTATAGGCCTCTCAATTGTGAGCAAGATCCCCAGCTGCTGATGTATCCATTTGCAGATTATCAACGATTTATATGTGATCTGTGAAAAAAGACTTTTGCCAAAATATTGGATTGTTGTATGTTCTTCATCTTACTTTCTTCCAGTCTTGCAGTCATCTTCGTCTTGGTATTCCTCTCTCTCTTTTTCCCATTATATACCTTTCCAAGAAGGTCTTCTCTGAATTCTCATGATGTTTAATATGTCCAATAGATTTAAGGTGTCCACCATATCTGAATTGTAATTTCAGTGGCATTAAGCATCCGAGTAAATGATTTGATGTCAACAGTTTGCAGACTTTCGTATGATTCTTTTGATTCGTCACATGGAACGGGAGTTTGGGCATAAGCTTATTCTGAAACTCATCGAGAGACGACTCTAGATGGGGGGAAAACGAGCTGTTATGGAAACTCGCAACAAAACCAACCGACTCTTTTGAAAACATATGCCTAAGGAAAATACTCGGTATAAAGTGGGACGAATTCAAGAGCAACACAGAGATAAAACAGATAAGCAAACAACAGCCTGTCTCATGGGTGATCAGGAAAAGAAGATGGACTTATGTCGGTCTCGTGATGAGAAAAAAAACAGTCAAAGAATCCCTAAACAAGCTATTAAGTGGAACACGACAGGCCGAAGTAAAAGAGGTCGACCACGTGAAACTCTAAAGAGGACATTGTTAAGAGAGGTAAAATTAGTAACCATAAAATCCTTTGGTGAGGTTGAAAACCTAGTCGAAAACATGAAAAGTTGTCGAACTACCATGCGAGCATTATGTGACGTTGAACGGTACGGGAAGTATGTAAGATGTAAGATAACTGTTATCACAACTGTTCTATATGCATAAAAGACACATTTGTTTAATGTAGTCCATGTGTAGGCCAAAAAGAAGTGATATCACTATGAGCTCATGACAGAGTTCCAGTTACATACATGCATACTGATCACTTTCAATTAGCTCCATTGATTTTTATGTCTCTTTGAGACCTACAGCCACGGCTATAGGCACGAAAGGTTTTTCATTACCATTGTGTAGCAGCACAGCTTTCAAGCTAGGCTAATTTCCATTAGTATATCTGTGTATTACTGTAAAATGAATGTATTTCGGTAAAATATGCATGTATGTTCTGGCCCAGGTAAACGTGTTAAAACAGCATATGTTTGTATATCTTAACGCCTGGACGAGTTAGCCAAATTCTGACTTCAGATTTGGAGTCAGTATATCTGATTTCATATAAATGACAAGTCGTATCTCATGGGTGAGCAGAAAAAGGAGATGGACATATGTTGGTCACTTGATGAAAAGAAATGATCAGAGAATCCCAAAACAAGCTATCAAGTGGAACACAACTGGCCAAAGAAAAAGAGGCAGACCGCGTGAAACTCTGAAGAGGACATTGTTAAGAGAGGCCAAATTAACAGGCATAAAATCCTTTGATGAGGTTGGAAGACTCGCCGAAGACAGGAAAAATTGGCGAAATACTTTGCGAGCCCTGTGTGACGTTTAACGGCACGAGAAGGATATAAGATATAAGATAAGATCTTTAGTAGTAGCATCTTTGTTGCATAGTGTTTTACCACTTTCTAATCTTGCCAGCAGCAAAGCTGAATCAAAAGGTTTATGTTTCACATTTCAGTTCCAGGAACAGTTTTATGACAGGTCTTTTTCCTTCCCATACAGAACTGCAGGTACTGAGTATTTGAATACTTTGTTGATTTATTTTAAAATACTGATAGTACTATTTCTGATTATTTAAATTATCTTGCGCCAGATGAGATACGACTCGTGATACACCCCGACTTGTTATGAAAAAGTGCCGCACATAACTCTTAGACCTATCGAGTACCCACAAAAAGGACCCACAAATCAAGAATGCTTTTTGCTATCATTCACCACCACCGCCATGTTTTGCTAGGAAATAACGCACAGCCTATTTTAATCATTCTGGAAAATAAAAACTGCAAATTCACAGTTAGGGAACAAAAGTATTTAACTGTATTTACCTTTTAAAACATTTTTTAAAGCCATTTTAACTGCTCATGATAGTCTAAGAGTTAATGAGTTTCGGTGTCTAAACGTATTGGAATACTGATGTGTAAATAAACTTAAATAACAGTCATGACCACGAAACGAACGATAAGACAGCTCTGAGTGACAGAGTCTCAGATGGAAACGTATCAAGCGTTATCAGTTTGTGAAGGGTCGACTGGCACAAACATTAGAATCCAGGGTAAAATGTAGATGAAGTTTTCTCTTTTCCTTCACTCCTGCGACGGTCGGGGGTTCGAATCCGACGGGGTCACCCCAGTCATCCAGCTGTAGAAATGGGTACCTGAACTCTTCTGGAGTTGGGAAAGGAAATGCAGAGAAGCGTGATACTGACTACATCACCCTCTAGTGTGCTGACAGGTCAAGGAAAATATGGGCACTAACACCATGTCCCTATGTGCCTATGAGGCATGAGAGGATTACCTTTACTTGACCTGTCTCACTCTTGGACGCAAGAATAGTGAAGTGTTCAATAAACTTGCTGCTCATACCAAAGGCAGGTTTTTGAATTTGTCCGAAGGAGTCCTCTAGTCATTCATCTGGTGGTTCATGGATCTCCAGAAGTTCTTCCGGGGACCCACAAAGAGTTCATGAACCTTCGTCATAAGAGTCTAGTGTAGTAACCACTTCGCCATTCTGGCGCTGTGTAGTGTGTTGCGTATGCATAAATACGATAAGTTGCATGATGGATGGATGGATGGATGGATGGATGGATGGATGGATGGATGGATGGATGGATGGATGGATGGGTGGATGGATGGATGGATGGATGAGATAAGGTTCTTTTAGGAATTTATAATATTTATATTATTATAATTATACAAGTTTGATTACAGTTTTCCATATAGATCTTGAAACTGTAAAACATATAACATTCCTGTTTATCCTTTACGTGAATAAAATGTAGAACTTAATGTAGTTAATACTACAGTGCATTATGTTTTCTTTGATTCAAGCACGTAATAGACCCATCTGTACCACTTTACCTACCACTCAAGCACGTATTGTTACCACAAAGGTTGAAAGAACAAGGCTACGCTACACATATCGTTGGCAAGTAGGTTGCTTGTGGTCATGGTTTGAAAAGTATAGGCTAAAGTTTATTCTAGGAAACAATAGTTGCACTGAGTGTAGAGGATGTTGTAGTAATATTATTACAATAGTTGCACTGAGTGTGGTGAATGGTGTATTAATATCGTTACAATAGGTGTACTGAATGTGGCGTATGTTGTAGCAATATTGTTACAATAGTTGTACTGAATGTGGTGGATGTTGTAGTAATATTATTTTACAATAGTTGCACTGAATGTGGTGAATTATGTAGTAATATTGTTACAATACCTGTACTAGATGTAGTAGATGTTGTAATAATGTTGTTACAATAGTCGCACTGGATATAGTGGATGTTGTAGAAATATTGTTACAATAATTGTATTTAATGTAGTGAATGTTGCAGTAATATTGTTACAATAGTTGTACCGAGTGTGGTGAATGTTGTAGTAATATTTTTACAATAGTTGTACTAGACGTAGTGGATGTAGTAGTAATATTGTTACAGTAGTTGTACTGAATGTGATGAATGTTGTAATTACGTTACTACAGGAGTTGAATTGGATGTTTTGGATTTTTTTAGCAACATTGTTACAATAGTTGTACTGAATGTGATGGGTGTTGTAATAATATTGTTTAAACATATATTATTTGCTACTTTTATTTCTTTGGAGCAGTAGTTCTCAACCTCCAAAGTCTCAATCATCTTTTTCCAACCAAACTACCCTCCCCCACCCCCCAACCCCCGTCTTCTCCGAAGTATTAAATCACCATACAAAAAGGACTTCCATCATTTATACTTTCTTCTAAGGAGACATGGAATTCCTCTTTGAGTAGCCACCTGCCTCTCTTTTTGAAAATTTCTGCTTTAGAGCATTATACATTAAAACAGATGGTTGTCAAGTTCCAAGAATGTTCATTACTTTTACACGTAGCAAAACAAGAATGTTTAAAAGTAGTTTTTAAAAAATGGTGCTCATAAGATGTAAATGTTCAGAAGTTGGTACGTATTTATAAGTGCTGCAAAGGGGCTTAATTACGGTTTTTTAAAAAGTTTACTGATATTGAAAAGGGACGTAATCAAGGCATTACTGTGAACTTAAGACTTACCAAATAAGTAGCAAATCGTCTGTTAAGACATTGATCTGGTTGTGAAGAAGTAAAACGATGTAGCAGAAAAGTAGTAAACCAACCAAAAGAAACATAAAATAACTCTTTTTTCGAGGTCTAAAATTGTAACGACATGGGCACCTTCAGTAACAATTTGGTGAGGCCACACAGTACAGATGCGACTCTGGATTTTTATGATTGCTGAAGTCTTTGTTTCGCTTCTAGGCCTTTTGTCTAAGATCAAAGTGTCCTCTTGGCAGGTACCCTGATCAACATGGTTAAGACAAAAGCCTCGATATTTTTTAACTAAAAGAGATGCCCGAGGCCCGCCCTGCACATTGAATGTCTGGGGTATGGTCCACATCTCGTTACGGGTGGACCTGGTTTGCAGTACCACCGGGTCACGGTCTGTTGTTTTCGTCGTCTTAAAAAAAAACAAAACAAAATTAAAGACGCAGTATCTTTGTGGGTTCAAATTTGGCTGAAATGTGGAACATAATTTACTGTCTGCTGCTGCTGTTGGAGTTATCTAGACCAGTGGTTCTCAACTGGTGGTCCGTGGATCCCCGAGGATCAATAGAACCTGCCGTCGAGGTCCGTGACAAAAAGTCAAGGTTTTTTTTTTGTTTAAACTATGAAATGTTTAACATCCGATGTGGAACCAGATGTGGAAGCTATTGTTCGAAAAGAAAAGAGGCGTGATTTCTCTCTCAATATACTTCGGCTGGTTAGTTGTCACATATTTCATACTTTGTTCATTTGTCAGAAAAAGTATGAAAAAGTATTGCTCTCTGTTTTTTCTTAACTCAATTATTGTTGGTCATATGTTGGTAACGTGATGAGAAGAAATGATCAGAGAATCCCAAAACAAGCTATCAAGTGGAAAAAAACAAGCCAAAGAAAGAGAGGCAGACCGCATGAAACTCTGAAGAGGACATTGTTAAGAGAGGCCAAATTAACAGGCATAATTGTTAAGAGAGGCCAAATTAACGGGCATAAAATCCTTTGATGAGGTTGAAAGACTCGCCGAAGAGAGGAAAAATAGGCGAACTACTTTGCGAGCCCTATGTGACGTTTAACGGCACGGGAAGGATATAAGATATAAGATAAGATAAGAATTATTGTTGGTTTGAAAATTCACCAAGTCTGTACTGTGTGTATGTGTGTGTGTATTTTAGTCTCCTGTAGCTTTTACTCATTAAAGATTACCCACATTTTCATGTTAAAAATTCTTTGATATATAAAGCACGTGTCTGCCATGCAGATATGAAACTCTTTTATAGTATCCCTAGTCTGGATTTTGAAACAGCAGTGGGGTCCGCAAGCTTTTGCTAACTGGAAACCACTGATAGAGACTGCAGTGGTTCTCAAACATCCAGGTCCCAATCCCCCATCCCCGTTTTCAACCCAGGCTCCCCATGAATTTTCCCCATTTATTTTCATTCCCATCGTCTAGAAAAGATTTTAGATCTTCATATTTTTTTTCAGGGATAGTCATTTTATTAATTGCGATGGTTCTAAGAACTGTTATAGCCGGAGGTGGGGTGGGGGATACGCTCTCCACTCTAATTAAATGTCTCCAAGGCATGCGTCTCAAATAACCTCTGAAGTCAATTTCAGCTCCTGGGCTTCTCGTGCCGGAACTGTTCAAACTGACAGGAGAAGGGGCGAAGGCGAATATATGGCGCATGAAAACCAGACGTTTCGGGTAGATGAGAGTCTTGTTTGGTAGCTCATCTGAGAGAGGGAAAACTCTGATTTAAAACCCGCTGCTGGCGAGATTCTTCAGCTGCCGTGGGTGGGGTGAAACTCCTCCCGGCCAATTAAGAAACGTGCGATTAGGGTTACCGCTCAGCGCCGTCGTGGAAAAGGTGAATGAAAGGATTAAATGAAGTAACCAGTAGTCTCGAGGTCAGGACTACTCAAATCTCAGCACCTCTGCTCTAGAGGTCGGCCACGTCCTATATAAACCCGTACTGGGGCAGATTGCCTAAACCGGCTTAACTCACGGGTTAAACTAAGACATTGCTGGCGAGATTCTTCGGTTGTCGCGCGTGGGGTGAATCTCCTCCTAGCCAATGAAGAAAATGTGATTAAGGTTGCCGGGCCGCTCCGCTGTGGAAAGGTGATGCTTAACATAGGGGGTGAAACTTGATGACTACTCATGTCACGGCACCTCCGCTCTAGAGGTCGGTCACGTCCTAAGCACGCCCATACTGGGGTAATACGCATAAACTGGCTTAACCCAGAGATGAAACTTACTAGTGGCGGGGATTCGTCCTCCTGGACAAAAGCTACGTACTGGTCACAACTAGGAAGGGTAGCGGCCACGACCACAAAATGCTGAAGTCGGAGACACTGGACCAGGGCAGTCTACACAGGCAACCTTCTCTCACCCACGGGGATGTATGCGTATGCTAATCACGCTGAGGTTTTCCGGTGAGAAAGTCCAACTCTAGATTAAACTGGTGCAACGAAAACCACAGTGTCACGCAATCCCGCTTCTGCGACCAACAGAGAATGCAGGCCCAAGCCCTGCGATACTCTGAACTATTTGTGGTCCTCTCGGGGATCTCTTGTGGTCCTCTCGGGGACCACAGGAGGACCACGGGACCTATCGAGGACCACAGGAGTAAATTCAGTAGGATCATGGGGCGGTCTTGGTAGTAGAAGCGAACGAAGAATAAGAAGATTAACTACGATGGGAATGTCTCCCCGGGAAGCCATCTACTTCCAAGTTGAAAACCGCTGATACAGAGGAAAAGGAATTCGCTTTAGTTACGCCGGTATACACCAACAGGGCAGAAATCATTAAAGTGAAACGGAAATGATAACGACAAAGCAAAATGCAAACATGTGGAAACAGACTCAGAATGTACGGACCTGTAAGAAAATCTATAGCACAGCAGTGGAAGATAAGAAATAACAAAGAAATCTGCACAGTTTAATTAAACTGGAATAAATAAATAAAAGTTAATATTTATATATGTTAATTGTATAATATAATAACACTTTACACGTACCTTCATTTATTTGGTTAATGCTTGGTAGTTTTCTTGTGTTTCGACGACATGAAACGATTTTCTTGTTTTTCGACGATATGAAACAGTTTTTTTGTGCTTCGACGATATGAAACAGTTTTCTTGTGTTTCGACTATATGAAACAGTTTTTTTTTGTGTTTCGACACTTCTTATGTTCGTGCTCCCATGTTTTACGACTGTTTCAGGTGGCATCTTGGATTTTGTAACCAGAAATACACTCCTACCCATCGTGGCTTCGACTCTTTCTTTGGCTTCTACGTAGGAAGTGTGGATCATTATACGCATGAAAAACGTAAGTTTGGGGAGAGTGGTTCACTATGCGCATGAAAAACATAAGTTTGGGGAATGTAGATCATTGTACGAAAGCGAACAGTAAGTCTGAAGAGTGCAGATAATTATATTAATGAAAAAAGTATACGTCTGTATAGTGTAGATCATTATGCGCGTTAAAATATAGTTTAACTGTACGTACCGAGTCAGTCATTTGTATGTCCCTTGCGGAACTTTGCCTCCCTAACAGCTCTCATGTAGGCCTCTCGGTTGTAAGCAAGATGCTCTGCTGCTGATGCATACATATGCAGATTATCAACGATGTCTTGCAGCCATCTTCGCCTTAGTCTTCCTCTCTTTGTGCATATTAGAAGCGTGAATTTGCAGGATCATTATAAGTTCAGGGAGTGTAGATCATTATGCTCAGTGGCTGAGCTAGAAGTCTGCATTTGCTACTGAGATCTTCGACATACATGTCTGTATAAAACTCCGAGTAACTCTATGTGTACGTTTACGCTAGCCTGTCAGAGATGTTTGTCAGATACTTTCAGATTAATCTGTGCTTTACACTTAACGAAAATTATCTGCTTGGATATATTCATACATTTATTTTTCTTTCAGAGTTTCTCATGAGTCGTATTTAAAAAAGACCATAGACTGTTAATACGACTCATCAGAAACTCTGAAAGAAAAATAAATGTATGAATACATCCAAACAGATAATTAATTTTTTTTAAAAATGGCAATCTATGGTCTATCATGGACACAAAAAGAACAAATATATCCATACTATAAGAAATTAATATTGAAGAAGGCTGGCTAGTAAAGAGGATTAAACAAAGAAAACTTAAATATTTTGGATACATTAAACGTCATGATTATCTAGAGAAGACCGTCTTGGAAGGGTGCATAATGGGAAAAGAAAGAGGAAGACCAAAGCGAAGATGGCTGCAAGACATCGTTGATGATCTGCAAATGGATGCATCAGTAGCAGGCCATCTTGCTTACAACCGATAGGCCTACAGGAGTGCTGTTAGGGAGGCAAAGTTCCTCAAGAGACTTTACATGTAAATAAATGAATGAGTACATGAATGGTCTATGGTCTGGGTCATCATCATTGCACACCGGACATGTCCATAAGTGCTCAGATCCCCCTCTCAACATATCCATCAGTATCTTGCTGGTGATAGTGCCCATCCTGTGTTGGTTTATAAGTTGTCTCGCATGTCCAGTGTGCCCCTCGTTCCTGGCCATGCTAGTCTGTATTCCCATCTCTCCCCAGTCTAAGCAACAATGTAGATTCACTGTCCTAGAAGTCCTCCACCTCTGCCTGTCTCTCTAAGCGCGTTAACAATAACAGGTGGATCCAGTGGTTGTCCATCTGCGATGATGGCAGACCCAGCCCGCCGAAAGTGCTACGAATGCCCATGCGCTTCTTTTGATGTCGTCCAAAGGACCCATCCGTGTAAATCAGAGCATCTGCCTCATGCAAATTTTCACTGATGAGAACGTTGACCTCAGCATTCACAGAAAGTGCATTCTGCTCCCTGCATCTCTTGTCAAGCGCGACAGTGCAAGAGAAGATGCCCCTGAACGCTGAAGGCACAGGTACCCTTTCCTCGCCGGGGCTGTGATGCTGTTGGGTCTACATACCTGCTTGATGACGTCTTCTGCACGACCCATCCATGATTTGCCCCCTCTTTAGCCTGTCACCCTTTTCTTTGAGGAGCTCTTGGTGCAATGGGCGCTTTTTATCTGCACTTATCTGACTGAGACTTCATCTGTCTGGATACGTTAATAGCCAAAATAATCGTATTTGGAGCAGTGTTAATCCCAGTGAACTTCATGAAGCGCCTCCACATGATGAGAAAATTGGGGAATGGTGTGCCGTCAGTAGAAAACGTTCAATTGGACCAGTTTTCTTCAACAACACTATAAGTGCCGATCGGTACCGTACTGCCATTCTGGAACCTTTTTTAGAACAGCTGAATGAACGTGAAATTGAAGAAGCGTGGTTCCAGCAAGATGGTGCAACTGCACACACAGCTAGAGCAACACACGGTTTTATGGAAGAAATTTTCGCAAATCGCATAATATCTCGTGGAATTTGGCCTGCTTGTTCTCCAGATCTAAAACCATTAGATTATTATCTATGGGGTTTCTTGAAAGGAAATGTTTACAAAAATAATATACAAACAATTGAGGACCTGAAAGAAGCAATCATAATTACCATTCAAGAAATAACAACAGACATGTTGCACAAGTTATTTGACAATATTAAGAGACGTGTACAGTCATGTCTTGAAGCCCGTGGTGAACATTTCCAATATCTGTTATAATGAATATTTCAGTGGTACATTCCAGCTAACCCAAAACAGCGTTGTATCATTGCAGTCACTATTGTAACTAATTAAATGACTTTTTGGAGCACATTTTGTGATGATGTCATTTACTTCATTTTTCGATTTTTTTTCATAGAAGTATAGTGAGACTATAAAAACACCCTATATTTCCTTATTTTACTTTATTACCTTATTTCAAGATTAATATTGCGGATTCCACTATTTCCGCCTTTTACTCTTTCATTACTATCTTATCTTCTTATCTTATCTTATATCCTTCCCGTGCTGCTAAACGTCACATAGGGCTCGCAAGGTAGTTCGCCAATTTTTCCTGTCTTCGGTGAGTCTTTCAACCTTTTCAAGGGATTTTATGCCTATTAATTTGGCCTCTCTTAACAATGTCCTCTTCAGAGCTTCACGCGGTCTGACTCTTTTTCTTTGGCCTGTTGTGTTCAATTTTATAGCTTGTTTTGGGACTCTCTGACTGTTTCTTCTCATCACGTGACCAACATATTTCCATCTCCTTTTCCTGATCACCCATGATACTGGTTGTTGTTCAGTCATCTGTCTTATCTCTGCATTGTTCTTGAATTCGTTGCACTTGATGTCTAGTATTTTCCTTAGGCATTTGTTTTGAAAAGAGTCTAATTATTTGACTATTTCTTTAGTTGCTTTCCAGATTTCACATGCATAAATGAGGGTGGATATTACATTTTCATTACTATAAGCCATTTAAATGTTTTTCTAAAGTAAAAAAAAAATTAAATTAAAAAATGCACATTTTCTGATTTTGTTCTTTCATTTTGAGTTTAAACATTTGTACTGCAAAATATGCTAAATGTAGGCGTCGGAAAGGGCTTTTTCTGGTAAAATAAATGGCTTAGTTTTTGTAATATTGTTTTTAATGCACGGACTTTGGAATTTTGTTTGCTTCCGAAACTTTTAGGCCACAGGTCAAGAATACTTCTCTTATATTTTTCTAACAAAGTGATAGCTGACACAAGATTATATTTTTATCTTCACGGCTGATAAGATTATATTGTTTTATCTTCACAGCTGATAAGATTTTATTTTATCTTCACAGCTGGTAAGATTGTATTTTCATCTTCACAGCTGATAACATTGTATTTTTATCTTCACTGCTGATAAAGTTTTATTTTATCTGTACAGCTGATGAGACTGTATTTTTATCTTCACAGCTGATAAGACTATTTTTTATCTTCACAGCTAATAAGACTTTTTTATCTTCACAGCTAATAAGACTAATCTTCACAGCTAATAAGACTATTTTTTATCTTCACAGCTAATAAGACCATTTTTTATCTTCACAGCTGATAAAACTGTATTTTTATCTTCACAGCTGATGAGATTGTATTTTTATCTTCATTGCTAATAAGACTATTTTTATCTTCACAGCTGATAAGACTGTATTTTTATCTTCACAGTTGATAAGACTATTTTTATCTTCATAGCTAATAAGACTGTATTTTTATCTTCACAGCCGACAAGACTATTTTTTATCTTCACAGCTGATAAGATTGTGCGTGAACTGACCGGATCTTTCGCTTTTGAATCCTTTGGTTCTTTGCTCACCAGCAGCTTTCTGCGCATGACCGCAACTGGTTTTGAGACGGGGCGCGATTTCCGGTTCAATGACACAATATGGAGGGACACGGAAGGCATATACTCAATGGTAGTTGTTTATGATAGTAAGAGAAGTTTACCTATACATACTGTATTGTTAAGGTTTACAAGTGTACTTTCATAACAACTGGTTGGTTGGTTGGTTGGTTGGTTGGTTGGTTGGTTGGTTGGTTGGTTGGTTGGTTGGTTGGTTGGTTGGTTGGTTGGTTGGTTAGTTAGTTAGTTGTTGATAGGTTGATTGTTTGGTTAGTTGGTTGGTTGGTTGGTTTGGACGGATAGTTGGTTCGTTGGTTAGCTAGCTAGCTAGTTAGTTAATTGGTTTGTTAGTTGGTTAGCTAGCTAGCTTGTTAGCTAGTTTGTTAGCCAGTTAGCCAGGCTAGTCAGTTAGTTAGTCAGTTAGGATCCTCATTCATGCACTCACAACTGGATCATAGGTGGTCCGATCTCTTCCTTAAATATTTCAGGGTACAGTAACTGATGACACTTGTTCTTTGTTGGCTGGCCAGCCTCCTGGAGCTCTTCACGAATCGTTCACTTTTCAATAAACCAAGTTTCTACTCTGTACTCCTTAATTCTTGACAACGAGGCAGATTCGCATTTGTCAGTGAAGTCCTTCGCTCTACCAGTTTCTCTTAGAGCACGGATGATCTCTCATAGATTTATTGCCTTCCCTTCCCTTCCTGACAGCTAAGTAGGCAAGCTAATCTGCTCTTTCATTTCCTCTGACATCTGCATGATCAGGTACATCTTATTCTTCTTTGTATGCATTTAGTGTTAATGTGTGGTACCCTGACTTTTGTGATGCGCCTTCTGGCTGAGTACCTCCAACTTCAGCACTTTTCCTTGCTAGGGCAGACTGTGGTCTTGCTCGGACTGCCATGAAAACAGTGGTGGAGGCTGGCCTGGCCATAAATTTTGTTTTCCAGCCTCTGCTGGCTGTACTTAAGCCCCTTCTCCATGTCAGGCCCAACGGCTTTGAGACAGTTCAACAAAGACACTCCGACTTTGGGATGAGGAATCTGATGAGTGCTTCAGTGATATCCATTCCCCGCCACGTATAGTCTGCTGACTCTGTTTTGTTTACATCATTCTAATAGCCATTGTTGTAAAGACCTATAGGCTTGTCATGTCCTGGATTCATTGGTTTCACACCAGACCTTCCTCACCCCCACCGGCGATCTCCATGTCCCCATCCATCCACCAACCTGACATTACGTTTTACAAAAATAACAATTACATTAGGTGTTGATTGCTAAAGCTTACTGGGCTATAGAGGTAGTTCGAGGTTTTTAAGCAATCAGATCTATGTCCCCTGTCTCACAAAGACAGACACAAATGAGAAACATCTTCTGTAATGCATCTCTATCACTTAACATCATGAAAAAACCACATAAGATAAGTGTGTTCTTAACACAGTTATTCCCAAGGGAATGATCAGGTACAAAAATGAATGTCTATCGATATATCTGTGATGTCAGCACGGATTCGACCCACTGCTGCTTTAAGAGAGCTGGCATGAACTTTCTTCAGCATGTTCATCGAGTCGCTCAAGATGAAAGCTGTTGTGTAGTCCTTTGGTTTGAGGCAGGTCAGAACTTTTGTCACAGCCATGGTTTCCTTTGTGAGGTTGCTCGTTCATGAAAGAAAAGCACCTCTGGCATCTTTCGCTGTTCTACCATTTTAGTTGAATGTAAAGACCTAGTGTTATAATGGAAGGAATGGTACAAATGATAAAGCAGTTGTGCATTCTTGGAAGGTAACATGTATTCAACCATCAGTGATGCATGTCTACTGGCATTCGCTTCTTACTGGAAGTAGCATTATGTGCTACAAAAATGTACTAACAAACGATGTGGTAAACCGAAAGAAAACAACTGTACAATCACAGTACTTAACCGCAGTATACTAGCAAAGCAATGCTCAGTCTCAAGTGATTATGATAATAAGAGCAATACCGAAACAAACTGCCATTGTTATTAATCATCATCATCACATCGAGAGATTTACAAGGAAGGGATAGATAACTATCTATCCGACTCAGGTTGAAAAATCTGTTTTTTTTTCCTCATTCAAGATGTCGCTCCTGCTCTTCTACTGCTTCCTGAACTCCGTTGCCAGAAAGAGTTTAGAGGTCGTCTTCCTTCTTTCTCTAAACTGGGGTCCAGTTTGTTACATGCCACAATTGTTTTGTCTGTTTTTGAAAGCAGCTGTCACGCGAATGAGAAACATCGTATGTAATGCATGTCTATCACTGAAAATCAGAGAGTTTTAAATGCTACATGGAGCTTGTCCTACTCTATGGGAGTGAGTCATGGACAATGAACAGATCAGTGCAAAAATCACTAGAGACAACAGAGATGTGATTTATCAGTGGAATGTTAAGAATACCTTGAACAGCTAAGTGCTGTTTCCTCTGAGCCGCTCAAAGACAAAAATCATACCGTGCACAAAATTTTGGAGTCACCGACTGGAGTAACTGACTGGAGTAACTGATTGGAGTAACCAATTGGAGTAAACGATTCGAGTAATGGACTGGAGTAACCGATTGGTGTAAACTATTGGAGTAAACGATTGGAGTAACCGACTGGAGTAACCGATTGGTGTAAACTATTGGTGTAAACTAATGGTGTAAACTATTGGAGTAAACTATTGGAGTAACCGACTGGAGTAACTGATTGGTGTAAACTATTGGTGTAAACTAATGGTGTAAACTATTGGAGTAAACTATTGGAGTAAACTATTGGTGTAAACTATTGGAGTAACCGACTGGAGTAACTGATTGGTGTAAACTATTGGAGTAAACGATTGGAGTAACCGACTAGAGTAACCGATTGGTGTAAACTATTGGTGTAAACTATTGGAGTAAACGATTGGAGTAACCGACTGGAGTAACCGATTGGTGTAAACTATTGGTGTAAACTATTGGAGTAAACGATTGGAGTAACCGACTAGAGTAACCGATTGGTGTAAACTATTGGTGTAAACTATTGGAGTAAACGATTGGAGTAACCGACTGGAGTAACCGATTGGTGTAAACTATTGATCTAAACTATTAGAGTAAACTATTGATGTAAACTATTGGTGTAAACTATTGGAGTAAACGATTGGAGTAACTGACTGGAGTAACCAATTGGTGTAAACTATTGGTGTAAACTATTGGAGTAAACAACTGGAGTAACCGACTGGAGTAACTGATTGGTGTAAACTATTGGAGTAAACGATTGGAGTAAATGACTGGAGTAACCGACTGGAGTAACCTTCTAATGAGAGACGGTCTAGAATGAGATGTTGCCATTTTATTAAAAAAGGGTAAAAAGTACAATTCACGTTTAAGTCATATTGGGGAATACAGTGTTAGATCCGTATTTTCCATGACCTTCGGCACACGAAAGTGTGATGTAAAAAAAAAGAAGCTATTAAAAACTGAATTAAAAAAAATAATTAAAACATTTCTCAGTATTTCTACATGACACGTCTAGGCAAGCCTGACGAAAATGAGATGGGGGCCCCTGTGGCCCGGTCTGTTAATAGGGGCCATCTGCCTTGTTTCTCCCTGTCTCCTCATATTAAAGGCAACATTTCACGAAAACACTGTATCGTCCCGTTTACAGAGGTAACTCAATAAAACAGTGAAAGAATAATTATATTTTAAAAAAATAATTTACAAATACCTATTTCAGAATTACAGAAGGTCTGATAGCAACTGATCCTGGGGCCCAACTTGGCTCTCCATGGCCCTGTATCTATGACATTAATACTTATTTAAAATAATTGTATCTTTATTTGGAAGACTTAGTTTACTGAAAATTCGCTTACTGGACATGTGAAAAACACACAAAAAACCCATATTATAATGAACTCACGTATAAATATCCCTTTCAGAACGCCCTGGCTGATAGAGCCATCGACATCATCAATCGCCACGATCCCGGCCAGCCTTTGTTTCTCTATCTACCGTTCCAGTCGCCACACTCGCCACTCTCGGTTAGTATAGACTTACAGGCTGTTGGCTTATTTTTGTAGTGAAGTAACATACTTCGTTTACAGGCTTGTTCAGAATGAAATATTCATGATGCTTTAAATTCGTAGTCGATGTGTTTTATGACATAATCATTTTCTGTTATTCTTTTAGCAGAATCATTTTCTATATTCTTCCAGCAGAATCATTTTCTATATTCTTCCCTCCCAGCCAGATACTAAAGGAGCGATCTGCTGTAACAGAATAACTAGAAAAAGTTATTCTTCTGTTACTGAATTAGAATGATGTTCATGTTAGAAGGAAAAAAATGAAAAGGAACAGGGCATGTTAGCGTCAGGGTTAGAGAACATAGCTGACATGTTAGCGTCAGGGTTGGAGAACATAGCTGACATGTTAGTGTCAGGGTTGGAGAACATAGCTGACATGTTAGCGTCAGGGTTGGAGAACATAGCTGACATGTTAGCGTCAGGGTTGGAGAACATAGCTGACATGTTAGCGTCAGGTATGGCCAACCATAGCTGACATGTTAGCGTCAGGGTTGGAGAACCATAGCTGACCAACATATTGTCCCGCTTCTGTGTTGATAACCCCCCCCCCCCCAAGTAACAGCTTAGCCTGGCAAACCAGGGCAGGGATCGCCATAGTTTCTAAGGTGGTGGAGTCTGCTGAAGTGCGAGATCGAACCAGGGTTTTTCTGATTGGCAGCCCAGTACACAAACCATTACACCCACATACACATATGCCTGATTGCTTGGTATATATATATGTGATTTCTTATCTCTACCTATATCCACACAGAAGTATAATTTATATTTGCACATGGAGATTGTAAATGTATGATTGTTTGCTCTTATGTCAGGCTCCTGTACAATATCAAAGATTGTACAATCACATAAAGTCAAGGGAGAGAAGAATCTACTCAGGTAAGTAGTCCTGGAAGCACACTCACAAGGTGAACACTTTTTTTTTTCCATGAGTTGTGGTCAGTATCAAACTTGCTAGTGCTCCTGTTAGTCCAGTCGTCACATTCTGGAGGAGAGTTTGAATTTTGAATCCCCAGAATCCATCCACACAGCAAAGCGATTGGTCAGCTCAGTGAGATCGCGTTGAATCATCTAGAGGCAGCCATTGAAAGACAACACTAAAAAGACCTGTAGCTGTCGTAAGGTTCAAGATGCTACCTGAGACGAAGTGGGGATCATAACTTCGTGCAATGACTCAGTGTTGTTGTTGTTGTTGTTGTTGTTGTTGGTGGTGGTGGTGGTGGTAGTGGTGGTGGTGTTGGTCTATTTCCATGGAACTTCCAGTGTGATGTTCTTTGCAGGCGATGCCATGAAGTTACTGAGGCACATCATCGTGGTCGAAGCGGGAGAGAATATCCGTGGCCAATTTTTTTTCCAGTCCCTGCTTGGAACTGAAAAGCAAGGGATGTGATACTTCTTTAGCAGACTCCACTGCCATGGGGACTGTAGCGATCTTTGCACCCATTAGCCAGCTTGGAACATAACAGCTTTTGTATTTTCACACTGTTCCAAATATATTCAATTAACCTTGTGATTTAATATGTCTACTTTTGTTAACTTTAAACTTATTTATTATCAGAAAGCGTGGAGGAAGCAATATGTGTTTTAAAAATTATATGATGAAAATAGCTACAAATAGTAAAGTCAGTCAGTCAGTCATTTGCATGTCTCTTGAGGAACTTTGCCTCCCTAACATCTCTCTTGTAGGCTTCTCGATTGTAAGCAAATATGCAAGTAGCAGAGCATAAAAGTAGGAGCAGGGCGAGGATGAGTTTTGTCCCCTTGACCTCTTCTCCTATAGTGAAAGGACTGTGAGAAACATTGAAAACATGCCTGGAGCACCAGTGGGAGGATACAACCTAAGCAGTCTACGATGTATGGACGACGCCGTACAGACAGCCCAAAGCGAAGAAGAAAAACAAGCGTGGTTAGACAAAACCGTAGAAAAAACTGAAGAGAAAGGAAGTGGTTTAAATAAAAAGAAGACAGACATCACGGCCATATTCAAGATAGAAAAACCAGCACAATGTAACATCAAAGCACAAGATACAGGCTTAAAGCGAGTGGACAAATTCAAACACTTAGGAACAATTATAACACAAGACGGAAGATGCGAAACCGAAATAAGGAGTGGAATAGTCCAGGCCAAGTCAGCATTTATGAGAATGAACAACAGCACAATGTAATTATCGCAATAAAGCTCTGTTCATGAATACCAAAAAACAAAAAAAGAGAGTTACTCGGTGCGAAACATGGACAGTAACCAGCGTGCTCAAAATCCACAGGAGGCAGCGGACATGTGGTTCCAAAGAAGAATGATGAGAACACCATAAACAGCCAGGACAACAACAAACGAAGAGGTTCTAAGTGAAGTTTTGCAAAAAGAGGAACTATAGCAAAACTTATAACACAAAAATCTAGATTTGTAGGACATTCTGGGAAGAGGCAAACTGGAACACTTAGTGACAACAGGGGAACTGGAAAGACAAAAGGACAGAGGAAGAGAAAGAAACACGATACTTGATGGATTAAAAGAGTGGCATGGAGCACGACCCAACACACAGCAAAGGATAGATGGTTGTGGAAATCAATGACGACCTACGCCTGAATAGCATGGACCAGAGAGAGAGAGATGATGATGATGATGAAAATGATTCTGACACTAAAATATTACCTTTATGTAACGTGTTTCTTAATATTTTCCTCTAGTAATGCTATCATTTGCAGAATATGACAGAAAAAGATTAGAATATCACTTTTAATAACTTTAGAAGGTTTCTAGAAATTCGGTTCTTTTATTTCATGTTTTGAGGTTAACAAACTGCTATAAGATAGTAATATATGTTTTAATGTAATTTTGAACTTAAAGATATATGAATACATGATTTTTATTTGTGTGAAATTAATGTGTTTAGTTTACAGTGATTTGAAAGTAATAGTGTGATATATAGTGATATAGTGTGGCATCTCTACTTATGCTTCATTGATTACACCAAGGCATTCGACAAGGTGAAACATAATTAAATTATTAAAATGCTTGAAGACATCAATATAGACGGCAAAGACCTGAGGATTGTAAAACATCTATAATGGCAGCAAGAAGCAGCAATTCGAGTTGAAAATAGGACTGGAAAATATCAACCTATAAATCAAAGGGTGCGACAAGGATGTGTACTATCTCCAGACCTTTTTTCTATGTACAGCGAGAATATTCTAAGAACGATCATCACAGAAACAGGCATAAAAATTGGAGGATACAATAATAACAACCTTCGGTATGTTGACGACACAGTATTCATAGCTGAGAACCAACAAGACCTGCAAAATCTCATGGATAAAGTCGCCAAAGAAAGTGAATAGAAAGGCCTTACTTTAAACATCAAAAAGACAGAGACTATGATTATATCTAAGAAACAGAATCCACCAACATACAGTATAAAATTAAATGTAACTATTCTAAAGCAGGTGCAGAAATTCAAATACCTTGGAGCAGTAATAACTTCAGATGGGAAATGCAGAACAGAAATTAGGAACAGAATAGGCCAACCAAAGACTGCATTTCAGAGAATGAAAAACATATTATCCAACACATCCTTATCAATGAATGTTAGAAAAGTCCTAAAATGCTATACTGAATCTATCTTATTATATGGAAGTGAATCATGGACAATAGGCAGGTCTGCACAAAAATCATTGGAAGCAGCAGAAATGTGGTCTATTAGAAGAATGTTGCGAATCCCCTGGACAGCAAAAATAACTAATGAAGAATGTAGGAGAAGAACTGGAGAGACAAAAAATCTTGTCAAAAAGATCAGAAAGAGAAAATGTTCTTTCATAGGACATGCAATGAGAAGAGGGGGCAATGAAAATATTATAACAGTACAAATAGAAGGAAGAAGAACTAGGGGAAGAACAAAAGAAATGATACTGTACAGTCTGACGAGATGGTGTTAGAAGAAATCACCAACTGAGCTGATGGCCTGCATGAAGGATCGTGTACTCTGGAGAAGCATCATAGCCAACGCCAGTCTGCACGGCACCTGATGATGATGATGAGTGTGATATATGATATTAACTGTATAATGGTGAAGTGTAGTTGATCATCTGACTGAAGCCGGGACTTCATTTAAACGTGAAAATATATAATGTCTTAATACACTGATCATTTTCTCTTCACTTTATCACAAAGTATTCTTTTAAACACATTCACTCTCTCAATTGACTTGCTTTAATGTGACCAGAAGGTCAAGGTTTAGGGGTTAAGACAAGATTTCATGTTTCCAGCCAAAAGTTTCTTTCTTCATCTGTCAGGCATGGTTAGTATTCTCGATGAAGCCATTGGCAACATCACATCGGCTCTGCATAGAACAAAGATAATGGATAATCTCCTACTTGTATTCACATCCGATGTAAGTAACAGATTCTTTCATGTGTTCATTCACTTCCACGTGGCATATTTCTTGTATCTTCTTGTATGATGAAAATAGTTGCAGCCTAGTTGATAATACTGATAGCTGAGAACCAACAAGACCTGCGAAATCTCATGGATAAAGTCGCTAAAGGAAGTGAACAGAAAGGCCTTACTTTAAACATAAAAAGACAGAGACTATGGTTATATTTAAGAAACAGAATCCACCAGCATGCAGTATAAAATTAAACGGGACTATTCTAATGCAGGTGCAGAAACTCAAATACCTTGGAGCAGTAATAACTTCAGATGGGAAATGCAGAACAGAAATTAGGAACAGAGTAGGCCAAGCAAAGACTGTAGTTCAGATAATGAGAAACATATTATCCAACACATCCTTATCAATGAATGTTATAAAACGAGCCCTAAAATGCTATATTGAACCTATCTTGAAATATGGAAGTGAATTATGGACAATAGGCAGGTCTGCACAAAAATAACTGGAAGCAGCAGAAATGTGGTTTACTAGAAGAATGTTGCGAATTCTCTGGACAGCAAAAATAGGTAATGAAGAATGTATGAGAATAGCTGGAGAGACAAAAAATCTTGTAACAAAAATGATAGAGAGAGACTATGTACTTTCATAGGACATGCAATGAGAAGAAGGGGCATTGAAAATATTATAGCAACAGGAAAAATAGAAGGAAGAAGATCAAGAGGAAGACCAAGAGCAATGATACTGGACAGTCTGACAGGAATGTGTGAGAGGAGATCACCAACAGAGCTGATGGCCTGCATGAAGGATCATGTACTCTGGAGAAGCATCATAGCCAACGTCAGTCGGCACGACACATGATGATGATGATGATGATGATAAAATAGGAAAGTAACAGAACATAAAAGTAGGATTACAGCGAGGATGAGTTTTGTCCCTTGACCTCTGCTCCTATAGTGAAAGGACTGAGAAACACTGAAAACTGCGAGCTAGTGTTTCTTGCAGCCGATGCATTGATGAACATGGTAAGATACATCATCATCTCGGATTGGGAGCGGGTTACGGGCTGCTTTTTTTTCCAGTCCATGATTGGAGCTAAAAAAGCAGGGGATTGTGCACTGCCTCTCTTCCAGACTCCACCGGCATGGGGACTATGGCGATATTCGCCCTGTTAGCCAGGCTAGACCTGTTGCTAGGGATACCAAGGAGAGCTGGGGCACAGCCTTGGTCATTCTGCCTTGTATACACTTTAAAAGAAAAGCGGAGCTATTGTTATACAATTAATTGCTATATCTGTCTTCCAGACCAGGTAGTCTAGCAGATTTTGAAACACGATGTGTGTGTATTAAAATAACACCGGCATTCTCCATTAAATTAGTTTTACATTGTATGTATACCTCGCAAAGGAAGACTATTTTATTGCCTTTTCAAAAACTTTCATATTAGTAGATTATAGGTCATTTGTATATAAATTCTACATCTCTAGACTTTAGTCGAGCTTCTGTGTTTACGACGTTTGTATATACATTCTACATCTCTATACTCTAGTTGAGTTTCACAGACTAGTCGCTATGACTTTCATTCCACCGGAGTCGACTCGTAACTTGTCTTGTTTTTCTAACCAATCGTCTTGAGATCTTTATCACTGCGCAGAATTAGTAAGATATTAATGGGAAAACATGTTTCAATGAAAGACGTCCCGGTATTTATCCGGGTATATATATATATATACCGAATGTTGTATAGAGAAAACCCGTATTTCATAAAGTACTCCATGCAAGATGAGACAAGTCAAACAATCCTAGCACGATCGCTGGATTTAACAGAAGAAGATTTTCCAAATACAGTCAAAGACACGCACACAAACAGTTTTCTCTTTTCCCTTATCGTGCGAATTTTGCTTATAAAACATGAAACTTATACCATAGGATGAACACTGAGTTGAAATAACTGAAATGTAAGGACTTAAAACTCAAGGGTAAAAGGGAAATGGGGGAAGATGGATTGCAAAAAAAAAAAAATCTCAGTGGTATGACCTTGTGCCACGGGAAAAATAAAGTTTACAGAGTTTAATGGACACATCATGGACATCAGAACATGGAGAAATATGCTCATTGGTAGCCTTCAAGCTCTGTCTCTCTGTCTCTCTCCCTCTCTTTCTCTCTCTCTCTCTCTCTCTCTCTCTCTCTCTCTCTCCAAAGTTTTCCAGTATCTTCTTGATATCGACAATATGCCTCCACGATTTGTAAAATTTACATGTTACTTTAGGCAGGAACTGAATTTAATTGAATATTTGTTCTGAATGGTACTGAACAGTAGTTTGATAGTTACTCATTAGTGTAAGCCTGCAAGAATAACATTTTTTTAACATACGTGTTGTTACTTTCTGTACTGAGTGGATAGATAAGCGTGAAAGTTATTTATTTTATTTTACTCTATTTTATTATATTTTACTTTATTTTATTTTACTCTACTTTATTTTATTTTACTCTGTGTTGTTTTACTCTATTTTTTTTTTATTTCAGTCTTTTTCAGTGTCGATTATGAGTGACATATTTGCAAAATGTGTAGAGCAAAGAGAAATTTGTGTGATAAAGGCCAGAATGTCAGACCGACCTGCATGCCCAATTTTTAACCCTTTGGAAATAAAGACCAATCAGTCAATCTCTCTCTCTCTCTCTCTCTCTCTCTCTCTCTTTCTATTTTAGTTTATTTCATGTTGTTGCATAATTCAGAGTGTAGAGTGTATAGGCATGAGATACGTTTATTATTTATTTATGTAATCATTTAATATGTTTTCATGACTATTATGCTCATTAACAAATGCTGAATGACTGTGACTGAGTGAAAGCTGTATGATGAAGGGCAGAATGTCAGACGGGACTACGTGCCCAATTCTTAACCCTTTGAAAATAAAGTATGTTCGTTCGTTCATTCTCTCTCTCTTGTATCTTCAATGCACAAGTTGCATGGTGCTGCTTGTATCAAGGGATTTCCACTTACGTTGCTCCTTTTTGACTGTCTCCCATGTCAGTCCTTTGTTTCGCAGCATTTTCACTCTACTGTACATCTCCAATGTTTATTTAGGTCGCCCCATACTTTGCCATCGGCATAAAACATAATTAATGAGATAATGAATCAAATATAGGCAGATATGCTTTCTGTACTTACAACAATTAGTGTATAGGTATACAGCTATACAAAAATAGCACTAAGATGGACACCACAGGGGAGCAGAAGTAAGGGTAGACCAAAAGAGACATGGAGAAGAACAACAGAAAGGATGTTGAGCAATAGAGGGCTCACCTGGGCAAGAGCAGAAAAAAAGGCGAAGGACAGGCATTTGTGGAAAACCCTTGCGGAAGCCCCATGTGCCCTGGGCACTTAAGGTTCAGAGAGAGAGAAAGATACAGCTATACACAAAGCACTGCAGTAAAGCTGTGATACCAAAAGTATGTAAACTAGAACAGAAAGTAGGAACAGCTTTATTTGGCTCTCGCCGAAACGTCACAACTGTGTTAATCGTTAAATAATAAAGCTGTTCCTATTTTTTTCCTGGTTTATACATTTTGCTTCTGTATTTACATCGTTAGACAACATGACGATCTAGGGAGACGGAAATACTGAAGGATATGGTTCAAAAAAAAAGAGTAGAAGAAGGAGGCGATGATGTTTCCGGAGTTATCACCGTCACTTTAAACACCACGCTTACTGGCTTGGACAACCAGACATTTTCAGATAGGTTATCATTACGGCAAAGTTCTCATGGGCCAGGCGGAGATGTGTTTTTATGAGCTTCAGTGTCCAGCATGGGTTTATATATGTAACGATAACTTTCTTTGTTTTCCAAAACATTTCCAGAACGGTGGTCATCCCTACATGGGCGGCAGCAACAAGCCCCTCAGGGGAGGTAAAAATACGATCTGGGAAGGCGGAACTAGGGTACCCTCCTTTGTCTACAGCTCCACGCTACTACGCAAGAAAGGATATATACATAACGGGTAAGATTGTTGACTGCATATCTCCATACAAAGATCGCTCACTATAAAGCAGGTGTGTACAACTGGTCGATAATTATCACCTATGGCGTATTGGCTGTGTAGATGTGGCGAATAAGTGATTTTTTTCCACAGTAACTCATACACTTACATGTTCCAGGCATGTGTTTGCAGTTAGAAACAAATAAGAGTCTCAAGACTGTTTCGCTTTACTTCTCGGCCTTTTGTAGTATCGGTTCTCGACCTTCTTTGGCTAAGATCAAAGTGTAGTATCGATTCTCGGCCTTCTTTAGCTAAGATCAAAGTGTAGTATCGATTCTCGGCCTTCTTTAACTAAGATCAAAGTGTAGTATCGATTTTCGGCCTTCTTTAGCTAAGATCAAAGTGTAATATCGCTTCTCGGCCTTCTTTAGCTAAGATTAAAGTGTAGTTCTCCGCTCTGTAGTATCTTCACTTTGATCGTTTAGTTTGGAACAAACGAGATGCTCGAGGCCTGCCCTGCAAATTGAATACCGGGTGAAAGGTCCACATCTCGTTACGGGTGGATCCGGTTTTGCAGTACCACCGGGTCACGGCCTGTTGTTTTCGTCGTCTTAAAAAAAAATACAAAGCCCAACGAGGTGTAGGCTTACAGCCAAGAAAGCTGACCGGAGTAAAGAAATGAGATGTTGGATGATTACACAGGTGACTCCCCCCCCCCCCCAACCCCTTTCCTTCTTTACCAGGACGGAGAAGTTGCTCTCGGTAAATGATAACAATTTATTATATCAGAATCATATTTTCATTTCTTCTCCCGTCAATATTTCAACGGTTTGCATCTTGTGGAACTACTAAAGTTCTACGTTTGTAGGACTGTAGCCTCCACTACGTCGCAGAATGAAAGTAAAGAGGAGAATCCTGGTGTGTCCATGCGTGTGGAATATTTCACTTTCACTGCTCATGCTTGCACTTACGCAGATACGTAGTTAGCAGAGGTAAAGAAACGTGTCAAGATGTCCGGTAATGCTATTTATACTTCAGACTAAATAAAACTGAAGTACGTAACATTCATTACCTACATATGTCATAAGTGACTGGGGAAACTAATACCAGATCCACAACTGTGTACTCGTTAAGTAATAAAGCTGTTCCTACTTTTTTTCCTAGTTTATACATACACCCGTGGAGTTCTGTTTATGAGGAAATTTGTTTTCAAATAATTTGATAATAAATCTTGTTTTCAAATAATTAGACGCTTAGAATAAATCTTGTTCTCAATATAATTTGACACTTAGAATAAATCTTGTTTTCAAATAATTTGACCCTTAGAATAAATCTTGTTCTCAAATAATTTGACACTTAGAATAAATCTTGTTTTGAAATAATTTGACATCTAGAATAAATCTTGTTTTCAAATAATTTGACATCTAGAATAAATCTTGTTTTCAAATAATTTGACATCTAGAATAAATCTTGTTTTCAAATAATTTGACATCTAGAATAAATCTTGTTTTCAAATAATTTGACACATGTTCGGACTGGTTTCAATAACATTCTGACTCATTCTGACCGGTATTTGACTGGGCATTATCAGGTGAATCTGTTTTCCCGTTTCTGGTCTTTGGTCACTTCTTCAAGCTGTCTGCCGGCGTTTATATCCTTGTCCTTTCCAAGGTTGCTCTTTTTTTCCTCCTACTCCTCCTCCTTCTTCTTCTTCTTCTTCCTCTTCTTCTTCTTCTTCTTCTTCATTATTTTATTAACATTCATTATTTATTTTAATGAGTGTTAAAAAATATATGTTAAGAGAACTATACTGAAAATGTATTTTTGTTTATGTATGTGCCTGCGTGTGTGCGCGCGCTATTTTGTTAGATCAATTACTTTCTCTTATAGTGTGAATGTAATAGTTTAATTTTGCACTCATTTGATATGTTTTTTTCCCTAATGTAATTTGTACACTTGTGTTAAATTTAATGTACGGGGGAAAATGAAAGATGGAGAAATGAACGGCAAAATATAAGATGATCCTGGGTTCTCAATTCTTTACCCTTTAAAAATAAAGATCATTCATTCATTCTTTCCAAAACAGTAATAATGGTTTTCCATTTATAGTCCACTTGTTGCTATTTATTCGTCAAGATTTTCTATAGCTCCCACAGACTGTTGTTCGTGGCTGCTTCCTATTATGTTGTCTATTTCGTTTAGAGAGTTTTAAGATTCTATGCTGGTTATTTTGTTTAGAGAGTCTATGTTAACTTGTTTAGAGAGTTTTATGATTCTATGTTAACTTGTTTGGAGGGTTCTACGATTCTATGTTAACTTGTTTGGATGGTTCTACGAGTCTATGTTAACTTGTTTAGACAGTTCTACGAGTCTATGTTAACTTGTTTAGAGAGTTCTACTATTCTATGTTAACTTGTTTAGAGAGTTCTACGATTCTATGTTAACTTGTTTGGAGGGTTCTACGAGTCTATGTTAACTTGTTTAGAGAGTTCTACTATTCAATGTTAACTTGTTTAGAGAGTTCTACTATTCTATGTTAACTTTTTAGAGAGTTCTACGATTCGATGTTAACCTGTTTAGAGGGTTCTACGATTCTATGTTAACTTGTTTAGAGAGTTCTACTATTCTATGTTAACTTGTTTAGAGAGTTCTACTATTCTATGTTAACTATTTTGCTTAGTGATCCCCCCCCCCTTTTCCTCATTCTATAAATTCTATGACACAGACACTGTGTGACTATATCAAGAAGTCTGTTCTTCCCATCAACACAGAAAGGTATATGAAGAAGGACACAAACACACACAAATTCAAATGAAAAGACTAAATTTTACTAACGCTGTTAATCATTTGATTGATGTTCCTCGGCTCTTTAGCAGACCTTTATCGTAAACATTACTTTGCCTCGCTCTTTCAGGCTTGTCCACGCTGTTGATTGGTTCCCAACATTCTTACACCTGGCAGGGGCAGAACCAGGTAAGTTCTAATGACACTTTACAAAAGTCACTCATATTTTAGGCACTTCCTCCCCACTCCCGCACCCCCCCCCCCAACCAATTGTACGTCATTTACGATTTCCGACAGACGGAACAACTTCTCTTGTGTAGTAAATCTTCTTTCATTGTTAGCGCTGGTTAACATTTGTTAACTCCAGGCAGTATCTTAACTCTTGACAGTTTTAGTTACCTGAGCTGTGGAAAAGGTAGACAGAGGTGTGTGGCTCAGTTTTTTTACAAGGTAGAAAAAGTGAGGAAAGAAGGCAGGAATGAGAGTGGCAGAAAATAAGATGAGTACGTAAAGAACACAAATAGTTCTAATATTATATTATTATATTATAATATATATTATATATGTCTAAATTTTTGGGCAGTCTTGCACAATTTACCTTCTATACAGAAAATAACTGCTAATTATAAACGTGTTGTATGATTTATATTTCTATACACAGTATAAATGTTAGATGAAAACTTGTATAATTTACATTCTACATGTAGCAATACTGTTAGATGTAAACTTGTTATGTAAATTACCTTCTACATACATCATAGCTATTAGGTATACAATTTTTGTGTAGTTCACCTTCTACATACACCAAAACTGTTAGTTTTGATTGACTGATTGATTGATTGGTTGATCTTTATTTCCAAAGATTATGAATTGGGCAACGCAGGCCCGTCTGACATTCTGCCCTTTATCATGCATCTTTCACTCTGTTCCAGACATTCTACAAACTTAGTTGTAAACTTGTATAGTATATCTTCTACAAACAGCAAAGCTGTTAATTGTAAACTTGTGTAGTTTACCTTCTACAAACAGTAAAACTGTTAGTTGTAAACTTGTGTAGTTTACCTTCTACAAAAGGCAACATTGTTAGATGTAAACTTTTGTAGTTTACTTTCTACAAACAACAAAACTCAGTTGTAAACTTGTACCCACCAGTACGAGCTATCGACGGGAGAAACCAATGGAAGATGCTAAGCAGGGGAGGCGATTCATCCCGAAACGAGTTCGTCTACTACATAGAAGCAAGCGGGAAAGGGGCCTTAAGAATTGGAGACTACAAACTGATTGTTGGAAGACCAGGTCAGTAAATTATCCCCCTTCTGTAAAACCTGCTAATAGTAGCTAGTATATAGAAATATATACATGACGTTAGATCATAGATTATCATCATCATCATCTGATGATGACATATACTTATTTCCGCCTTTTCGGAACTTCTTTACTAACTCCGTCATCCCGGCCCCCCCCCCACCTTTTTTTCACTGCTGTTGTCTCTTAATTTTTAACCTGTAAACACTTCATAAACAATCGTCCTTCAACGTAAATAAACTATCGGCATTTTCGTGACCTACTTTCACCTGGTTGTTTTAGGGTTTCTCGGGCATAATGTTGTGAGTTTTGGTCTTTTTGTTGCAAATGGCAATATACTAAGGTGTTTGTCATCAACGTTTTGGCTTATTGTTGCGTTTATCGATAACAAACTGGTTTTTCTTTGGCTGCATTTGTCGATGAATACTGGGCTTTTTTTGGGGTGGGGGTTCATTTGTTGATATCAGCTGAGCTTGTTGTTGCATTTATCGATAACATCTGAGCTTATTGTTACATTTGTCGATAACAGCTGGGCTTATTGGCGCAATTGTCGGTAAGAAATGGACTTTTTTTATTGCATTTATTTGGTTTTTTGTCACATTTATCCGTAACATCTGGACTTATTGTCTCATTTATCAATAATATCTCGACTTATTGTTGCATTTATCGACACCAACGGTAACAAATGGACATACTGGTGCATTTTATCAACAACAAATGTACTGATTTTCTCTTAAACAATAACCACTGTGATTTCCTTTTGCAGGTTTCCATAACGATTGGTACCCAACTCCTGGAGAATTCAGGATAGCCAGAAAGCGGTTTAGAGGTGGCCGGTTTGATGAAGTGAAACTTGGCGAGCAGTCGCACCTTCTATTCAACATAAAAGGTACTAGACGGCGCATTAAGGAAGTGTTGCCAGTGCTAGCGGTGTATCAGACGAAGAAATAGCAGTTTAGTGAACAATGATACAGTTTAAGAGAAATATCAAGAGAGATATGTCAGAAGTAGATAAAGAAATCGCTGAAGTAGATAAAGAAATAGCTAAAGTAGATTTTTTAAAAATCGAAAAAAAAAATCAATTTTAGTTTGTTGGTGGTCGCTTTGAACCATGTTAAAGAATGAACAGGGAGAGACGACGCTGTCAGATCTGACAGTCATCGACATGTTGGAGGTCAGATTTGGCGAATCATAGCCTAACACGACCCTGCTCCTCCTCTCCTTTGATACCCACCCCCCCTCCCCCAGTACCAGGCCTAGCTTGGTCTACGAGGCAGAGATCGCCATACTCCCTATGGTGGTGGAATCTGCTTAGAGAGGTACTGCACATCCCCTGTATTTATTTTTCCACTTTGGGACTGAAAAAAAAAGGCTATGTTACCCAGCTCCCAGTCCGACACCGTGATGTTTCTCAACACCTACACCGCATCGACTACAAAGCACAGTTCTGGAGTGATAGAAGAAGAAGAAGAAGAGGAAGAAGAAGAAGAGGAGGAAGAAAAAGAAGAAAAAGAAGAAGAAAAAGAAGAAGGAGGAGAAGAAGAAGAAGAAGATGATGATGATGATGATGATGGTGATGGTGATGGTGATGATGATGAATGACTGAATGAATGAATGGATGAACTATATCTGTTTTCACATAATCCTCAGTATTTTCCCTGTTTTCATCCCACATTAAACCATCACACTCTTATTACTTTGTATCTTACATACAGATGACCCTGAAGAGAGGTACGACCTTTCAGAAGACAAACCTGACATCCTGCGGGTAATGTTAAACCGGTACGAGCATTACAACACCACTAAAGTGGCCCCGTTCCGGCCACCACGTGCTGCAGCGGCGGATCCCAGGAACTTTGGTGGATTCTGGAGCCCTGGGTGGTGTTAGTTTGAACCTTCGGCTTTGCTGATGGAGATCTTTCTGAGCTTGTCCCGGAGAGAATTTAGCATTTCGTCGGCGTGAATGTTCTACACGGTTACCAGGCATCAATGTAATCTTTCAAAACTAGAAGCATGTAACAAGCTAAAGAGCTTCTGTAGACTGAAGTAACACCTAAGGAACTTCAGTAAAAGTAAGGTAACAACCTAAGGGGGCTTCTGTGATTTAAAGTAGCAACCTAAAGACCTTCTGTAGAAATAAAGTAAAAGCTCAAATAGCTTCCATGAATTAAAGCAACTACCGAAAGATCCTTTGTTTAAATAATGTAATAACACAAAGGCTTCTGTTAGTTAAAGTAAGGAGCTATTGTAAATTAAAGTAACAAATTAAGGAACTTCTGTAAATTAAAGCTACAAACTAAGGAACTTTTGTAAATTAAAGTAACACACTAAGGAACTTCTGTAAAGTAAAGTAACCAACTAAGGAGCATATGTAAAAATTAAGTAGCAACTTAAGAAAGACATATAAAAATAATATATCGCGCAGTATAATATAGTATAATTAAAATGTTTTCGTTCGTGCCCCTGGCTTTCTTTCTTCATTTGTTTAGTCTCAGCTCTTGCAAATCTTCGTTCACGTCCTTTGCTCCCTATTTTTTTGTCCTGATTTGACACGTGATCTCGTCCCTTTGTCTTCCGTACACGGTACATCAGAGTTTGGTCTCGAGAATCTCGTCTATTCTTTCTGTATAATCCACACAGTCCATTCTCTCTTAGTTTTTGTGCTGGGAGTGACAGACTGTTCCTCGTGGGAAGCTTGGGTTTCTCTGTTCATAGCTCTCTAGGATTCCACTGGCATATTCTCTGAAGGCACCGAACATAACTCTCAATGTTCTATTCTGAAACTATCGTATCTGTTTTCCACCTCACTTTGTCATACCCACAGTCTTATATTAGTTTTGTATGTGACTATATTTCACACTGAGCCCATAACGAATATGATTAAATGTAAAGTTTTATGTTTGCTGTTGTGTAGTGATTAGTGGACTGGCCAGTCCATCAGAAAGTCCCTGGTTCGATTTCGCATCTAGGTAGACATTTTTTAGGACTGAGACTGGCATAGGGGGTCAACCCAGCCTCAAGAATTGCGTACCAGGGGTTTCTCTGGAAAAAAACCAAGGTAGCGAGCACAATTACTGGCATCCATGCCCAAGAAACTGCGCTGCCCTAGAAATGTGAAGGCACTAACACTTCACACACCCCCTACGTCATGCAAATGCCACGAGACATAAAGATGCTGAGAGCATGGGCGCATGAACTGAAGGACAGCACAGAGGCCCAGTGATAACAGTAGTGCCTCTGTTATGATTATTCAATGAGGCAGACTTTAGAGGGGCAAACCTCGTAGGGTTGCAGTACTCAGCCTTCTTTCACGACGTTGTTTCTGTAGCCGTAATTGTCTGGAATACAGAAACTCCATGACGAAGAATGAGATAACTTTTGCGTAGGATGTACATACGTTATATATATTCTACAGTAATAGAAATACAAATCAATAACAAAATGCCATTGCAAATAACGTCTTTATTCTTATTCATTAGTTCTAATTACGAGACTCTCTGCTGCATGTTCATGTGTATCATAATCTATTTCTATACTGTATGTAAAAGAATCGATAGGATCTCTAACCCAAGAGAAAATTTAGATGTTGAAATGGGGATTGTCATAGTGTCCTAGTGTCCCAGTGTGTTTACTTGTAGACCCCCGATTCTCTTTCCGTTCATAAATAATCGAACTCGGCTGTTGATTGATTTTTAAGCGACTAGTCTAAAGAATCTTTTAAAAACAAATGCGTAAGGAAAATGCTCGGTATAAAATGGAACGAATTCACGAACAACGCAGAGATAGGGCAGATGAGCGAACAACAACCTTTCTCATGGGTCATCAGAAAAAAAAAAAGGAGATGGACATAGGACGGTCACGTGATGAGAAGAAATAAAGAATTCCAAAACAAACTGTCAAGTGGAGCACAACATGCCGAAGAAAAAGAGGTCCACCATGTGAAACTCTAAAGAGGACATCATTAAGAGAGGCCAAATTAGAAGGCATAAAAATCCCTTGATGAGGCTGAAAAGCTCCCCGAAAACAGAAAAACTTGGCGAACTACCATGCGAGCCTTTTGTGACGTTTAACGGCAATGGAAGGATGTAAGAAGTAAGTTTATTTTCTTTCCAAAACTTTGGATGGTGCACAATTCACAGCTCATGTTTCATTGCTAACTACCAAAATACACACAAATAAAACAAACTGTCTAGACTCCTTCAGCTCTCTGCTCGGGCCATGGAACAATCAAGCTATACAAGCCGTTCTCTGCTCGGGCCATGGAACAATCAAGCTATACAAGACATTCTCTGCTCGGGCCATGGAACAACTAAGTTAGACAAGCCGTTCTCTGCTTGGGCCATGGAACAATCAAGCTATACAAGCCGTTCTCTGCTTGGGGCATGGAACAATCAAGCTATACAAGTTTCAACTGTTGAGAACTACTCTAGATGGACCATCCTCTTTTGTCTGCTGAAGCCCTATTCTCTCGCACGTCCTCTCCTTTCGTTCTTCTCTAAACGTCTCTAAGCGTGTCATTCTTTTCCATCCAAATTTTCTTTCTTTTTTTTTTTTGTTGTCCATCAAGTCTACTCGTTCCAGTGACAAATCCCATTTCACCATCCCAATTTTCTTGAGATTTTATTGATTCTTTCGAAAATTCAGCTTTCATAAAATATACAAATCCTCGTTCGTTCCCTTTCTATTCTAACAAGTGTAACCTATCTATCAATACAGAAAACTAGGACTCAAGGGGAAGTAACGCAGCAATCTTCTGCTCTCGGTTTGTGCTGAGAGAAGCCTCAAGACTACTCAAGTTCTTTGTAACTTCAGGATGTATAAGCTTTGTCGTTATTTTACTTACACGTTTTGAACATTATCACAACAAGAAATGAAATGTTTAAAGAGGATATTCTACATAACAAGAAGAAACCAAACCATAAGCGACATCATCATGACACGGTCTGGAGTAACTCTCGTGCTACGCCACATCCATAAACAACAATAAATAAAGTGGTCTGGCCACATTAAAAGATCACCACCAGACAGCATACCACAGGAAACATTCACACTAAGATTCATAGGTAACAGAAAAAGCCCCCGCCCACGGAAGAAATGTAGGGAGGAAATTACAGGAACCTGAAATACCCCAGTAGTCAGTCAGTCATTTGTATGTCCCTTAAGGAACTTTTGCCACCCTAACAGCTCTTCTGCAGGCCTCTCGGTTGTAAGCAAGATGGCCTGCTGCCACTATTTTAATCAACAAACCCACACCACACACGTGGTAAAATTATCTAGCAAGCCCATGCGGGCATTAAAAAAAAAAAGATGGCCTGCTGCTGATGTATCCATTTGCAGATTATCGATGAAGTCTTGCAGCCGTCTTCGCTATGGTCTTAGACTCTTTCTTTTTTCCCATTATGAACCCGTCCAAGATGGTCTTCTCTAAATTCACGTGGTGTTTAATGTATCCAAAATATTTAAGTTTTCTTTGATTAATCCTCTTTACTAGCCAGCCTTCTTCAATATTAAGTTCTTGTAGTATGGATATATTTGTTCTTTTTTGTGTCCATGACATTTGAATAACTCTTCTGTAGTATTTATATTCAAAGGCATGTATGTGTTTCCCACATAAATAGCCCGTTATATGAAGCAAATTGCCGAACCCTATCAAGAAGTCCCCTCAGTAATGAAGAGTATGTGAGGAAGGAGGCAAGAGAAGACATTGTGTCTGTCTATAAACCGTCCAAATCTATTAATGATGACCTTATAATGTACCATAACCAAGCTAAATCTACATTGGAAGTAAGATTTAGCAGAGGAAGATTTAGATTCAAGAAAGCCAAATGGACAGTCAGTAGTCTCTTTCCTCCCTCCCCCTCTTACACCAAACACAGAACAAGTAAGATAACAAGTTTAAAATATCAGAAATGATCGTTTACAAAACTCATCTTTCAGCCATGGTGTTTACCTCTCTCAGTTAATGGTGAATTCTCAGAACTTAAGAGGTCCAACAAAATAACTAGATGCTAACTCCCTAATATTAACACTTCTCTTTTATTGCGATGTGCATTTACTGAACAAATATAACAAGAACTGTTACAGACCTGTCATTGAACAGCCAGTGAGAAAATATACAAACATTTCAAACTCTCACCACACATAAATATAAAATAAATATCACAGCCTTGAGTTCTTATACGTGATTTTAAATAACGGTGAATTCTGGCGCTTCCACATGTTATACTTGTAAATCTGGCGCTTCCACATGTTATACTTGTAAATCTGGCGCTTCTACATGTTATACTTGTAAATCTGGCGCTTCTACATGTTATACTTGTAAATCTGGCGCTTCTACATGTTATACTTGTAAATCTGGCGCTTCCACATGTTATACTTGTAAATCTGGCGCTTCTACATGTTATACTTGTAAATCTGGCGCTTCTAAACGCTATAATAACTCTGGTGCCTCTAAACGCTATAATAACTCTGGTGCCTCTAAACGCTATAATAAATCTGGCGCTTCTAAACCCTATAATAAATCTGGCGCTTTTAAACGCTATAATAACTCTTACGCTTCTAAACGCTATAATAAATCTGGCGCTTCTAAACGCTATAATAACTCTGGTGCCTCTAAACGCTGTAATAACTCTGGTGCTTCTAAACGCCATAATAACTCTGGTGCTTCTAAACGCTATAATAAATCTGGCGCTTCTAAACGCTATAATAAATTTGGCGCTTCTAAACGCTATAATAAATCTGGCGCCTCTAAACGCTATAATAACTCTGGCGCTTCTAAACGCTATAATAAATTTGGCGCTTCTAAACGCTATAATAAATCTGGCGCCTCTAAACGCTATAATAACTCTGGCGCTTCTAAACGCTATAAGAACTTTGGCGCTTCTAAACG
Source organism: Achatina immaculata (assembly GCA_009760885.1). Taxonomy (NCBI): domain Eukaryota; kingdom Metazoa; phylum Mollusca; class Gastropoda; order Stylommatophora; family Achatinidae; genus Lissachatina; species Lissachatina immaculata. Next base: position 3,606,092 of record CM019713.1, read on the forward strand.
CTATAATAACTCTGGTGCCTCTAAACGCTATAATAACTCTTTTGCCTCTAAACGCTATAATAACTCTGGTGCCTCTAAAGGCTATAATAAATTTGGCGCTTCTAAACGCTATAATAAATCTGGCGCTTCTAAACACTATAATAAATCTGGTGCTTCTAAACACTATAATAAATCTGGTGCTTCTAAACGCTATAATAAATCTAGTGCTTTTAAACGCTATAATAACTCTGGTGCCTCTAAACGCTATAATAACTCTGGCGCCTCTAAACGCTATAATAACTCTGGTGCCTCTAAACGCTATAATAACTCTGGCGCTTCTAAACGCTATAATAACTCTTTTGCCTCTAAACGCTATAAGAACTCTGGTGCCTCTAAACGCTATAATAACTCTGGTGCCTCTAAACGCTATAATAACTCTGGTGCCTCTAAACGCTATAATAACTCTGGTGCCTCTAAACGCTATAATAAATGCTCTTTATTCTCACTTTCACGAGACATTATTGACACCGACTGAACAATGACTTTATAAAGGAGATAAAACGAGACTTATGACAAGGGTGCCCACTGTCACATGATCTGTTCTCATTATAGATGGAAAACGTTATGAGAGGCACTAAAAATGTGAAAGAAATTAAAATAGAAACCTGTATTATCAATAACCTGAGATTTGCGGATGGCATTGGCTTAATAGCAGAATGTGAAAGAAATCTGAGGCAACTAGTGAATAAGATTATTGAAGAGGGCAACAAAAAAGGGTCTAGAGTTAACTGTAACAAGGTAGAAACAATGGCATTACCGAAAAGAATAAACATATCAAAGTGCAACATCTTTTCAAACCGGAAGGCATTGACACAAGTCAATAAATTAATGTACCATGGAACAACAGTGGCAGCTGATGGCAAATGCACAAATAAAATAAAGTCACGAATAGGTCAGGCAAAGACAGCTTTTTATGACATGAAGAAGATACTAGCAAATAAGGAAATGTTCTTTAAAAGTGAGGGAAAGAGTATTACAGAGCTACATAGAACCAATATTTCTATACGGCTGTGAAACTTGCACGGTGAAGAAAAAGATGACACCGAAAACCGGAAGCAACAGAGATGTTGTGATTTTTTGGCGAAATGTGTAACAAATACCCATGACGGACAGAAGAAGAAGAAAAAAAAAACAGAAGAGAGTCAAAATAATATGAAAAAGACACACAGTCAAAATTTCTCGGACGTTATGTCACAGGAAGACAAACGTTGAAGAACCTATAATATATAATATATATCAATTACTGGAAGCTTCAAGGGAGAAAAAGAGAGGAATGCCAAGAGGTTAATTAATACCTCATTGGGCCGATCAAGGGGCCTGGAAATAAAAAGAAAAGCATATGAAATAGTCGGAAACACCAAGGAGCACACAAGATTGAGAAGCGTAATCGCCAACGCTATCGAGCACGGCATGTAATAATAATAATAATAGTAATAATAATAACAACGCAGATTCTCTCCTTATAGCTTCTACTATTATTTTCACACTATAACCTGAAGTTTCTTTTAGATCTATAGAGGTATCAGCTCTTTCAAAACTCACTCCCTAACTTCAGTTTCCACCCTCTCTAATGAATCACTCCTGATCTCAAAAACAAACTTGCACGACCTGAACTTGCATTTCAAAAACCCATGTCTATATATGGACCGTTCTGAATCATTCCACTCTTTGACCGATGGTCGCAACTAAGTTTAAGAAATCGCAATTAATAGTTAAATGTTGCCTTAATGAGATCAGTTAGAGGGTTACAGGCTCGAGAAAGGAGACATCAAAAGCCCAGATTCAAAGAAAGATATAAATATATATGAAGATAGTTCGAGAAATTGTTTCAGGCTGACTAACACTGCAGGATGTTAAACGTTCTCGATCTGAATCACATATTTCAGAATCTTTTTTTTTTATAATTTCAAGTTTAATAATAGCACTTTACGTTCTTATGTTAAGAAACTGAATTAGAAGGTCAAATGGAACTGAACTTTAATATTGATATACCATCGCTGGGTTAGTACAGTCGATATTGTCATGTCACTTGTTTAGTACAGTCGATATTTTCATATTAGTGTATAAATACAGTCGATATTGTCATATCATTGGGTTAGTACAGGAGACAATGTCCTATCATTGAGGCAGTATAGTCGATATTGAACTGTCTTCTTATGGGAGACTGTTAAGTCAAAGATCTTCAGCCCTGAGTTTCGGTCACTAGAAAGTTTTATTAAAATGAGTACCTGCTCCTGGATGTTAAGGAAGCCGCGCCTGAATATTAATTGCAACGGCTCTGTAGCACACTGTAAGTACGGATGTTAGTGTATGAAACAAATAATGGTTAACCATTTTTTTAAAAATCTAAGACACCAGGGAAAAGAAAGTTGCACCATGTCTGGTCCGAATTTACTTTTTAAAAAAGTAGTGCAAGATTGTAAAGGACGTTGTTGTTGTTGTTGTGGTTGTTAATGTTGCTGTTGTTACAGGTGTTCTTGCTGTTGTTATAGCTGCGGCTTTTCCGTTCTTGCTCATCTTGTTGTTTTTGCTGGTATTGTTTTGCTGTTGTTATTGTTGTTTTTGTTGCTGTTATTGTTTTCTGTTGTTGTTGTTGATATTGCTGTTGTTAGTGTTGCTGATGCTGTTGCCCTTAACGCTGTTGTTTTTGTTGTTGTAGCTGATGTTATGTTGCTTCTGTTGTTTCTGTTGTTGTAGCTGATGTTATGTTGCTTCTGTTGTTTCTGTTGTTGTAGTTGAGGTTCTGTTGTTGTTGCAACTATTTCTGTTGTCGTTATTGTCTTTTTTTTTTGCTGTTGTTGCAAGATTTCAAACTAAAAGTTCTTGGTAGACAACGTAATGACGAACACTCGTGTTATAGCCATCTTACTAAATGTGATATGTCTCTTTTGTTATTATTATTCTACCTCAGCAAATTTAGCACTCAACAATCCCATATCAACAGTCCATGCTACCATACGAGAAAATTGCAGTCCTTAATCCGTAACAAACACTTCTACAATACTCATACTCTGGATACTCATACATCACTACTATATAGATATTTTTAGCCGTTAAATTATCTTATCTTTAATTATATCTTATCTTTGTGATATTTTCAGTTATAGAGAAAAAGCACTAACAGCCTAAAGCTAATAGGCAGTTTGTGGGAAATTTTCGATGTTATCCAGTCTGGACTTTATAACTAAAATATAGTTCTCGGATGGTCAAGATACATTTCATAGGAGGCCAGGAGTGATGTTTCTTATACCATGCTCGGATATAAACTAAATCTACACTGGAAATAACAACTGACGGATGATAGTGCACACAGAAATGCCGAATTGACATAAAAAAAGTCGTTTTTCAGACTTGTTTTGATGGTATCTTTCAAGGTGTGATTTTCTTTTTTTTAAAAAATCTTCTCACATACACCTTGCTTCTTTTTTTTAAACTATCAAGTATATTCAGGTAGGCTTGTAGTAAGATCACCCAGACACCTGAACTCCAAACAAACACGCCCCCCTTTCCTCCCATAGAAACTGATACAGCCATGGAACGCCCTCACTTTCACACTGCTGATGTTGTCCTGGGATGAGCTTCCGTACCGAATGTGTGAGGTCCTTGTGTTTGGTATCCCTGTCTACCGCGCTTTCAAGTTTGTGAACCAGGAGATTGTTCTGTCAAGAACAGAAGGCTATTTGCCCAGAGGTAATAGATCCTAAACAGGTGAGGAAAAAAGACAAAAGGAAATCTTTCATTAGGACCCTCCTTCTTTACAAAGTACATTTTTTTAAACTTCAGTACATTCCTTGGCTATTCTAATAATAGAGGTAGGCATAGAATTATATGGAAAGTTGGCAGGTAAGAGATTGGCAGTGAGTAGGCTTCTCTTGTCTTGTGCTATCTCCTTGAAACTGCTGTTCTTTGCAGCCGATGCTGCGAAGATGTTGAGGTACAACATCGTATCGGCATGGGAGCGGGTTATGGCAGCTATTTTTTCAGGCCCTGAATGCAACTAAAAAGCAATGGGGTGTGGAATACCTCTTTAGTAGATCCGCCACCATGGGGACTATGACATTAGCCAGGCTATGCCTGTTACTGGGGGTACTAACGGAGACGTGGGACAGGGTCTTGATCAGCTATGGTTCGCTAACCTTGACGCTAGCATATCGGCTCTGGGTAGCTGATTGTCTAATAGAACAGCGTCTTCACCTCCAACAGTGAGTAGGGTGAGCACGTATAGATGAAGAACATTCTGGAAGTTAAGAGAAAGTATAGAAGGATGTAGTCTTCACTGTATGAAGATTGATGACTCCATTTCAATGCTGATTTATAATTATTCTCGTTACCCTCAGAATGACGCTTCGTATCAAACATTGCCATATTCCTTCTCTAGATTCTTCCTTCCTAAACAAAGATGTTAACGTTTGTCTGCTAATGCTCTCTTAGAATCTGTTAGCTTTGGCTTCAGTTACGTATTATTGAGCAAATAAGTACCGGAAACAAAGTGGGGCAGTTGTTTATAGCAGTGATTCCAAACCTTTTCACACCAAAGAACCAACTCCACCAACTTCATACAAGCCATGAACTGTCATCTTGCATGTAGTTTTGCAACGCCAGGAGCACTTAACTGTTTTATACAATACATGCCACTAAATATCAAATCGATTTTACAGTTGTGAATCACCTGATAAAACTCAAAACACCACTTGTGGTCTATGGACAACAGTTTTGGGAACCACTGGTTGACAGCTCTCGACGCCAGTCACTGATTCCCCCTTTTTGTTCAGGCAGAATCTTCGAGCATATTTCCCATGATGAGGGTCTTTATTCGGGTAATCTCGCATCTTTCTCCCATTCTTTTCGAAGATTCTCGGTGCACTGCTTTCAACTTTGACGTTCCTTTGTTGATATAGAACTATTACAAACATGCAGCACTGCTGTGTATACATGGGGCCCCTCGCTTAGCGTTTGTGTGATGGTTTAAAAGAAAAAAAAAATGGCGGCTATAGACATGAAATATATCAGCAAAGTTGAGCATCTCGGGGCTAGAGACGTGCAGGTCTGTTTGAACAACCCTCAGCTGTGTTTGTGTTCATACAGCGTTGGATGGTTTGGGGGAGGGGGGACTTTTCTTTCAGAATGGGGGGTGTAGATTCTTTTCTGCTTATAACCCAAAACAAGAATGGCAATAAGAGCATTAACACTGACGTGGAAGGGGGCACTAACACGTTAAACAGGTTACACTCTATGGAGATCACTTACATTTCTGCATTTATCTATCGTTCCTTCTTTTTTAACGATTATACCAGAATCTGTAGTCTATAATGTACAAAGTAGTTCCTTTTTTCCCCTTCTGTTGTAACATTACATTTCTTGAGTGTGGGAGAAGGGCTGATGTTGGTGGCCTGCTCGAAAACCTGCTCCTCGCACGCTCCAATAAAAACCAAATTGAAAAATGATACCTGACCATTGTGCTGAGGAGTAAGGGGTGCAAGATGGAGAGTTACGTACCCTGATATCCGAAGCTGCCGCCATGAAAATGAAAAATTCTAATTCATTTACCTCCTTAGTCACTCTTTAGTATAAGAGTTCTAATGACTTATTCTTAATTATGAGAGTTCTAATCATTTATTCTTAATTATGAGAGTTCTAATCACTTATTTGTAATTATGAGAGTTCTAATCAATTATTCTTAATTATGAGAGTTTTAATCACTTATTTGTAATTATGAGAGTTCTAATCATATTTCTCCCAGAGCTTAAAGATCGGCAATAATTTGTACATGAATATCAACGTGAAAATTTTGTTTATGAACGTTAGTTCAAAATGATTTGTTAAGCAATAATTTAACAAGGGAACGACGGTTACCTGCCCTTTGCTGTTAAAAATAAATAAATCAATAAATAAACGCAACACTACTATAGTCGTAATGGACACCAGATTTCAAATTTGTATTAAAATTGTATTTTACAGAATTAATGTTTCAATTTTGGCATAAAGACATTTTAAGACGATATATTTGACTGAAAAGACTAATCCGCAAGGCAAGTAGGGGTTAAGACTGAGAGATGAGACTGAGAGATGAGACTGAGAGATAAGACTGAGAGATAAGACTGAGAGATGAGACTGAGAGATAAGACTGAGAGATGAGACTGAGAGATGAGATTGAGAGATAAGACTGAGAGATGAGACTGAGAGATGAGACTGAGAGATAAGACTGAGAGATGAGACTGAGAGATGAGATTGAGAGATAAGACTGAGAGATGAGACTGAGAGATGAGACTGAGAGATAAGACTGAGAGATGAGACTGAGAGATAAGACTGAGAGATGAGACTGAGAGATGATACTGAGAGATGAGACTGAGAGATAAGACTGAGAGATGAGACTGAGAGATAAGACAGAGATGAGATTGAGAGATAAGACTGAGAGATGAGACTGAGAGATGAGACTGAGAGATGATACTGAGAGATAAGACTGAGAGATGAGAGAAAGGAAGAGAGGAAGGCCAGGAGAAAAATATCTCAGTGGACTGACCAAGTGGCACTGAAAAAAAAAGAACAGCATTTAAATTTATCAAAAACACCAAGGATCGAGCAAGATGGAGAAGCATGAACGCTAACAGTGTCTGGCACGAAACAATAATTATAATATAATAAAATATTAATAATAACAATTTTAAAATGAAACAAGTAATGTTTAATTACTTGGTACTCGAAAGCCCAAACAATCAGTATAGCTGATGAGTCAGTCAGTCAGTTATTCGCGTGTCCCTTGCGGAACTTTGCCTCCCCAACAGCTCTCCTGTAGGCCTCTCGGTTGTATGCAAGATAATCTACTGCTGATGTATTTATTCGCAGATCATCAACGATGCCTTGCAGCGATCTTCACCTTGGTCTTATTCTCTTTCATTTTCCCAATATGTACCCTTCCAAGACTGCCTTTTCTAAATTCTCATGACGTTTAATAACTTATGAAATGAATATAAATGACATTAAATAAATGACATAAAATCTGATGAAATGATGAATATTAATGCAGCAGTAATGTGGTTCTACAGAAAACTAGGTGATATAACATGGAGAATGAAAAGAGCAAATGCACAAGTTTTAGAACAGGTCCAACTGCAGTGCGAGCTTCTCAAAGGAAATAAAGATTAAGAAAACAAAATACGTTGGCCATATCAAAAGACATAACAATATACTGAAGACCATAGTAGAAGGAAAGGTGGAAAGAAAAAAGAGTAAGAGGAAGACAGAGATGTAGACGGGAAGATAACATGCGAGAATGAACAGGACACAGCATGGCCGAGTACAACATTAAGGCAAGGAAGTGAGGGAATTGGAGATTTCTTTACCGCCAGCCTTAGTTCTGGTGAAGTCACCGGATGATGATGATGATGATGATGATAAAATCTGTTATATTTCTTGGCACCGCTTCTTACAAGCCACAGCTACGTTCTCGATTTACTTTATTTAGTCCATTTTTTTCCATTCCTAATTCTTTTTACATTGCACTCATGTGAATTCATATTTTATGTTCTCTCTCTGCTTCTTCGTCCTGACTGTGTGTTTTTGTATGATTAAGGTTCACACCGAAACGTCACAATTGTGTGCTTGTTCCTACTATTTTCCTAGCTGTTACATTTTGTTATCACAGCTTTACTTCAGTGGATTCCTGTAAAGTTATATACTTAGATTTATATACATCTCTCTCTCTCTCTCTCTCTCTCTCTCTCTCTGAACCTTAAGTGCCCAAGACACATGGAGCTTCCGCAAGGGTTTTCCACAAACGCCTGGCATTTGCCTTTTTTCCGCTCATGCCCAAGTGAGCCTTCTACTGCTCAACATCCTCTCTATTGTTCTTCTTCGTGTCTTATTTGGTCTACCCTTACTTCTGTTCCCCTGTGGTGTCCAAATTAGTGCTATTTTTGGAGTTGTCAGTCATCCCGAGGACATGTCCCAACCATTGCCAGCGTCTTTCCTCAATAATTGTTGCCAATGGCTTCATCTGCATTTCTGGTAACAAGATGTTATTTCTTACGGCTTTTGGCGAAATTGTTCTGCTAAATTCTTCGTAAACATTTAGTCTGGAAAGAATTCAGCTTGTTTTCTATGGCTTTGGTGATTTTCCAGCATTCACTTCCATAGAATAGTACACTCAGAACATTATTCTTGAATATCCTGAATTTCATCTTCGTGCTTAGTTTGTTTTTTTTTTTTATATTTCCCTTTAGTCTGAAGATTGCAAAAGCCTGGTTTGTTCTAGTAAGTCTGATGTTGATATTCTCTGTGCTGTCTCCATCTTCTGCTACTCTTTTATTACTCTACAACTATATAGTTCTCTATACGTGTGCATTAATTATTCTTGTGAATAGTTTATTCTGGTGCACCTTCGTCTTGTGGAAGTCGGCATTCGTTCAAGTCCGGGCCAGTTTTCCTTCGCTAATGCTGAATTCTTGGTATGACTTTTCATAGTCGGGACCACTTGCAGAAGCTCTTCGACCTAATACCTTCGTATCTGAATATGATTCACTATCGATTTGGCCCATACAAAATAATAAGAGCCTGTAAGAATGAGACGCAATATGGAAGAACGGATTATGACAAAGTAGTTAAATAATCTTAAGTAGAAGAACAAAGTCCCTCTTCACTCTGAGGACATAATTTCTCATATTCTGAATTCTGAACACGTTTTGCTTTCGTAAGTCAGTTTTCAAAAGAGGATAGCTTGTGTTAAGCTGCATGGGAGGTGGAGCCATTATAGAATGGTTTGTTTTTTAAGACTTGTATACATCTGTTTGCTGACAGACTTCTCTTGAGTTCAACTATCAAACACTCTTCCCCCCTCCTCCCACAAACCCGCCCCCAACGTCCCCACACACCCACACTCACAAACCACACACCCACACTCACAAGCCACACACCTAGTGCAACCATTGCACAACAGAACAAGCCTAACCCTTCAGTTTCGTTACAGTGTCGACAATCCCACATCCTGACCTCCAGGTTTGTGTAAGCACTGATCCATTGTGCTCGAGCCCAGGCTTTCGGTTCAGTAGCCAGTACGTCTACATCGCATGGACACACCCTTCTTACTTTCTGAACACGTTCTACTGATCCGACAACCGCTGCTGCTTTTTTTACCCGCGCAGTTCTTAAGAGACAGCATTTCTCAGTATTTCTCAGTGGTTCTCAACCTGTCAGGTCACGGACCCCTGAATCCAGTAATAATTCACCAAAGCCCCAGGTATATCTCTTTCTATTAAATTTTAAAAAGGAATCAGGATATTTGTATTCTATGAACTAATATGGCTTGAGCTCTTTGTGATGTACACAAATAAAAATAATTTTCAGACCTAGACTTGCCAATGTTAACTTCTATACGTCCCTTGAGTGGACCTCGAGCGATCCAAACTCAGGAAGTAAATGTCTAGTTATTTATAAATTTATATATATATAATGTTATATATAAAGGAATGTCTTTCTATATATGATACTGACAAATCAAATGAAATGAAGTCTCTTTCTATATATATAACACTGACAAATCAAATGAAATGAAGTGTCTTTTTTATACATAACACTGAGAAATCAAATGAAATGAAGTAGGAAAAGAAAACAAAATTGAGAGTGATTTGAAATTTCATTATACAGGGTGTTCTTTTCAATGCTAAATGTGGGTCCAGCTCGGAGACGCGGATCTTCGGCCATTTCAGCTTGCACTGGACAGGGAATCTTCATGTGACGTGTCCTTTCCAGAACACTGTCCATCTCACAGCCTCCTTGAATGCAATGTGGTCAAGTTGACCGGCGTCTTGCAGCGGCATATTCAGGCTTTCCGTGACGTCCTGAGTCCATCTGCGGCAAGGTCGTCCCTTTTCTCTTTTTGCCGGGCATTTATGCCTTTATACCATCAACCTCTCCAAGCTGTTGTGTCTCTTGATGAGGCCGAAGTATCTCATCTTTCTAACCTTGGTGGTGTTTACGCGTCAGTTCCCTGCGACACTTTATCCCACTAGTATCTCTTCACTTGATCTTCTTTCTATCCATGATACTCTGAGTGCCCTTCTATAACATTTCAGGGCCTAAAAACTAAGTTATTGTGGGTTCTCTGCGTTGCGGGTAATTGTCATACATATCAGGAAAAAAACCCTGCAAATTAGTTAATTTTTGTGTTTTAACTCCAAAAATTTGGCACAGCATCTATAGCTCTCGTGGCACATTTCTAGCTCTTACGGTACACCTCTGGTCAGACCACCGTTACTCTATCCAAGATTCTAGGAATAGGCCAGACCACCGTTGCTCTAGAAAAGATTCTAGGAATGGGGCAGACCACCGTTGCTCTATCCACGATTCTAGGAATAGGCCAGACCACCGTTGCCCTAGCCAAGATTCTAGGAATAGACCAGACCACCGTTGCTCTAGAAAAGATTCTAGGAATAGGCCAGACCACCGTTGCTCTAGCCAAGATTCTAGGAATAGACCAGACCACCGTTGCTCTAGAAAAGATTCTAGGAATAGGCCAGACCACCGTTGCTCTAGCCAAGATTCTAGGAAAAACCTACCACGAAGATTGGGACATGAGCTTGGAATGGTTATGCTAACAACGGTAAAACAGTATGTGCCTTGTACGGCACCAGTTGATACTGAATTGTATGTTATCTTTGCACCAGTGTTCTGAATACTGAGTTATCCTGAATTAGTTACACGCCGTCTTCAGACTCAGATTCGCTCCAGGATTCTTTCTAACCCTTGTGTTGGCTCAAATAGATACGGAAGACCAAGTCAATCCAGCGTGACAAGTTAATATGATGTTTATTCGATTAACTTGATGATAATGAAGATGGTGACGAAATGTTGACTCCCGGCAGGTTTCCCTGCCACATGGCAAGTCCATTCATACGTTCCGAACATTCCAGTAGCTATGACAGGACATCGCTTCTTCTCTAAGGTAGCATGAATCCATCTACACAGCTTCACATTCAGAGGTAGACTGTCTGCAACTCAGTCTTTCCCACAATTCACCTGTCACGGGATTCTTACCTCACGTGACCATCCAGAAAAAAAAAACAACAGGTGCCTTGATTCGCCCCCAATTCGACATGATGCTATGCTTAAACACCTCCACATCATCGGCTGCAAAGAGTATCATCTTGCAGTTCCATGGTCACAGAAGAAGAAGAAGAAGAAGAAGAAGAAGAAGAAGAAGAAGAAGAAGCTTGTATCTTTGGTCTGCTCCAGGTCTTCAAGCACGCCACCCTAATCCACTCTTCGACAGTCTTGTTTTGTTTTATCTTATCTTATCTTGTCTTGTCTTGTCTTGTCTTGTCTTGAATGAGCTATCTCCCTGTAACTGCGAGCTGTTGCTCTTAGCAGCCGATGCTGTAGAGATGTTCAGGCGTGGGAGTGGGTTATGGCGGCTACTTTTTCAGTCCCGGAGTACAGCTAAAATGCAGGGGGTGTGCACCGTGGGGACTATGGTGATCCCTGCCCGACTAGCCAGGCTTGGCCTGCTACTGGGGGTACCAACGTACAGGTGGGACAGGGTCTTGGTCAGCTATGGTTCGCTAACCCTGACGCTAGCGTATCAGCTATGGGTCGCTGATCGCCTAATTTGACAGCGTCTTCACTCCCTTCCCCCCCCCCCCTCAGCCAGCGAAATCATCACTCTTCAACAGTAGAGTATATTCAATATCTCCAAGGCTCAGGCTAAAATATTCATCAGGGCATGACATTTTTTTATATGAAAAGTAATGACATTAAAGCTTAAGTGCGAAGAAATTTTAGATAACCAAAGCCCAAATCTGTGCGTGGTTTAAAGATGAAAAAGATTTTGGTCCTCTTCTTTTGGAAATCACACTCTTCCTAAAAATAGACAGGTCATTGGTTATTCAAACAGAATGTGACATCACGTGGCAGGGATGATATCCTTTCATGCATCAACGGATGTGTATAAAAATTGCCTGTCCTTCTAATAAGAGGTCTTCTGAACACAACGGTCGAACTGGATTTCTTGTAGAAAGGTGTTTCTCTTAGGCAGATTAACTTCTAGGAGCCGTTTGTGTTCCACTGTTTCTGTGTATGTAATTAGTACAAAAACAAAGTTCAGAAAGAAACTTGTAGTGAAGATAAACTTGGTGCTTAATAAAAGTTTTAGCAAGCAAAGGTAAAATAGTTTCTATGTATGTATGTATGTATGTATGTATGTATGTATGTATGTATGTATGTATGTATGTATGTAGTATGTATGTATGTATGTATGTATGTATCTATCTATCTATCTATCTATCTATCTATCTATCTATCTATCTATCTATCTATCTATCTATCTATCTATCTGTTTCTTTGTCTTTCTGTCTGGCTGTCTGTCTGCCTGTTCGTCTGTCTGTCGTTCAGTTCTACGTTATGTCGGTTTATTTAGAAAGCAGTACAATTCTTCCAGATATTTACGCTATTGAAAGTATACTTCACATTCCTTGCTAATAGTTCTGAAGATTTAACATATGTAAAATATCTAGCATTGTCTTTCCATGTCATGAAATAACAGGATAAACCTAAGGAAGTAGCCGGTATAGAAGCATTCAACAACATGTACATTCCACAACGGTCGGTGCGTCTCTTGAGTCTTTTCCTTGTATGTGTGGTCTATGTCTCGGCACAAGAAAACGGTGGTAAGTTATACAAGACTGAAACATTTCACCTCACTCCATCATCAGTATCATAAAACATCAGTAGTTAACACATCGTTCCTCTTTATTTTTACATGTACTCCATATTTCTGGGCTTATTATTCTGAGCATTTAGAGTGCATATTTCGGTACAGAAGATAATAACAGTTTTGTCGGTATTCTTCTGTACTGATTTCTGGTCACTTTTAAATATCCCTAGCAGTAATGTCTTACATCCTAGTTACGTTTCTTTTAAAAAAAAAATAATATTTTAATATATTAGATAATTTCCTGAAATATTAAATTATTTTCTGAAATATCAAACTCTTGACCTACTATGAAACGCTTAAAAGGCTTTTTAATGATTTAAAAAAACAACAAATGATAAATAATACATGAATATATAATAATAAATAAATAAAACAAATCTAGTCCCACAGTTTAACTTTATATAGTCCCGAGTTCACAGATTGAAACTGACGCAAAAGGTAAAAATAGGTATATCGTCTAACTCCGCTAAAACAATAGCAGCATTAATTTTTAATATCCTTAATCATGAGTGTTATTTTGTAAGTTAAGAGTTACCTACTTCTCCTCAGAAATGTTTGGAAATGTTAAAAGTTTTATGTGTGTATGTATTTTTTAAAAAAACAGCATTTTAACCTGTTCTCTTGTTTTATTTCAGTCTAGTAACTAAAAAAAAAAATTGTGTGTGTGTGTTAATCCAGAATAAAAGAGTTACTTAAATCGTGTGGAATTTATAAAAGTAGATGGTGAAGTGTGTTGCTTCCGTGACAATATTATTAGATGAATGGGTTTCACATTTGGAAGTTAAGATCTATGCACGTGGTAAATGGTTGTGTTAGAATGAATTATTTCCCTCACCTTGTTATACACCAGCCACCTGACAGTTTAGTTTTCTTATGGCATACCGAAAATGTCACGTTTATTAATTTTTTTAATTTTTTCTTTCTCTGAAGATTTTTGTCTTGTGTCAGATTTTTATGATAAATGTCACTTGTCACACCAGCGAGCAAATGTGAAAAACTGTTTTATTTGATTCTTCGTGTTCATATTAGGGGAAAAAACCCATTTAACAGAATATACGTCAGTGTCACTTTCTTATCTGTTAATTTGTCAAAAGCCTGCCATTCGAGGGTTAAAATGCATTCCATACTTCTGAAAAAAAAAACCAGAGAAGCAAACGATGTTTGAGAAATAATGTTATAAGTTCTGACAGACAAAGGTTTTAACAAATTCTCTTAAACCTATATGGGGAGGTCGTAAGTTGCCCGTAACTATGTGAAAGAGCTGACTACGACTACATACATGTAGACATAGCTTTAGTCTTATTCAATTCTTTGGATATACATAACTATATATATAGGTATATAACAGTTAATTATGTAAATATGTGCTACTGATAAACAAGCAAGACCCCCCCCCATACCGCCTAGACTTGGACACCTCATAGGAAAAAAAAATGAAAGGAGGGGGGGGGGGGGGGGTAGGCCATTGGGGATATGGAGACGCATAATAGAGGAAGAACGAAAGGACGTGGGAAAGACATGGTTTGAGGTTTCCCGACCTACTATAGACAAGACTGGCTGGAGAACCTTGGCTGAAGCCTTATTTTCTGTTGGGAGTACAGAATGCTGATGATGATGATGATGATACTGATATATGGAAATTTTCGTTTTGTAAATAATTTGTATGTTTTGTTTTATGGAAGTGAAAAAGAAATTCATTTTATAGCAGAGGGTAGATTTTCAAAGGTGTCACATAACAGAGGAGTGACAGAGGAATAACATAAAAAAGTAACACAAACATGGAGTGACATAACAAAGGACTGATATAAGAAAGGTGTGACATAAGAAAGGAGTTATTTAACAAAAGAGTAACATAAGAAAGGGGTCATATAACGAAGGAATGACATATCGAAAAGTGGCATTTTGAAGCAGTGACGTAACGAAAGAGTGACATAACATAGACCTGATAAACTGAAGGAGTGACATAACAAAAGAGTGACATGCAACGTCATTGGCAATACAACAAACAAGTGAAAAATCGGATATGAACTTCAGTGAAGTGAAACAAATACTGTAGAAACGGTTAGCAACCAAGTACAGGGCAAGCAATATGAGCTAATCTGAATTGTCAAATAATTTTGATAACGGAAAATAACAATTATTGTTCCCGAGTTAAAATCATTTGTAGTCACTTTTAACTGTTACCTACTTCATTCTGAAATATTTGTACTAGCATATCTAACTGGCACTCCCTCGTTATGTCACATATTCAATACGGTATTTACAACATTCCTTCAATATGTATTTATGTCATTTTTTCAATACGTATATGTGTCATTCCTTCGTTATGTCACACCTTTCATACACACCCCCATAGAATTATAATGGCAATCTTCATCTTCTACAGATTTGTTATTAATGATTATCTGCCGACTTATACTTATATATATATATATATAATAGAGATCGAAAACAGATGTAACAAATTAACCAACTTATCGGGCAAATGACTCCCATACTAAACAACAAGCATGTCTCAATGGAAAAACCAAAAGAACTATCTATAAGACGATCTTCATAAAAACTTTGTGCTACCAATGCCAGGCATGGACGCTGACAGCAAAAGACAAAAGGAAAATTACAACAACTGAAATGAGATTCTTGAGAAGAATTCTTGGAATATCAAGAATGGACAGACTCAGAAATGATGTCATTAGACATAAAGTAGGAGTTGAACCCGTTCTGAACTATATTAAAAAAAACAGCAAATAAAATGGTTCGGTCATGTATCACGACTACCAGCAGAACGTGTACCACAGAGAGCAATGTTTTACAGACCACACAAAGGCAGAGGAAGGGGCCGCCCATGCAAACGATGGACCGATAGTATAGCAGAGTCCCTGAACATCTCAATGTACAAAGGCAACAGGCGAGCCATTGGGAGACAATAGCACTTCACCTTTACACCTAACAGTAAATAAGGAAGGACAGGACAAGACAAGACAATATATAAAGACTATTTTTGTTGGTTCGAACTTTTCTATTCTCAGTTTTAAATTTGTCACATCCCTTCTTTAGAGCACTCTTTAAACCTAATTTCTAAGAAAATATATTTAAAAATGTAAGAGACAAAAGGACATATTGGTCTCACTGTGGGCACGAGTTTGACATGTACAAGTCTCACTGTGGATCAGTCATAGATTTACAAGTCTCACTGTGGATCAGTCTTAGATTTACAAGTCTCACTGTGGATCAGTCTTAGATTTACAAGTCTCACTGTGGATCAGTCATAGATTTACAAGTCTCACTTTGACACAGACATAGGCTAATTCTTATACTAGAGTAAAATGGAAACTATCATTTTCTTTTAACACTTTCGCTCCTGAATTAATTTCCGTGCTCTGTCAGTATAAATCTTGATAAGAAACTTTGGCAGAAAGAAACTGGAAAGGAATTACTCAATAGTTTGAAAACCATGGGTCGGGTTATAAATATTCATTTTATTTAGACTCGTGTGTAAATATTACTCTCAGCATTGATTTACATGGGTATGGAAGATCTACCAACCCTACCAATGCTGTTTCGAAGGTAGAGAGTTAATGAACATTATAGCCCTGCTTGAATATCTCGCCTACTAATAAAATACTGACCAAAAATGAAACCAAAGAGACCTTCCGTAGCCGTACACTCGGAGGTTTGTTAGGTGTGTACATGTGTGAGTCTTAAGTGTGCCAAGCGCTGTGTGTCAGCATATAGAACAGGTCGTTGAATAATGCAACATTGTAATCGTTATAATCACTAAGTACCGTGTCGGTTAACTCTCTAGCCCTCGCGGGAGATCAAGTATCTGGTGATAGGCCTCTTGTGAGCATCAGTTAGTTTTTAGGGGTGGATGTTGTTTGGGGAGGCGGGGGAGGGGGGGGGTCCAGAGACATAATACTTAAGCAAGGGGAAAAAAAGGGGATACTGGTGAGGGATTTCTTGATGACTGTCTGTGACGGGTTTAAGGAACCACAAGTCACTATGACCATATTCTATACTCCCCAGCCCCACCCCACCCACGTAGTGCGCCTTGTAGCAGGCAGCAGTCTCAGTGAAAATGGGTTGAAATAGGAATGGAAACCGCCTCACAGTAGGCCGAAATAGGATGTGTCGTGCCGAAAGGCGCAAAAACCACAGCCTAGTTCCAAATGTGGCACAACAAAACAAACGTCTTTTCAGGACGAACGCTGAAGAAGAAGAAGAAGAACAACAACAACAACAACAACAATAACAACAACAATAACAACAACAATAACAACAACAACAACAGTGACGACAAAGAATAAAAAGAAAGAAAGGAAACGACGACGACGACAACGACGAAGAAGAAGAAGAAGAAGAAGATCTGCAGTGTTTCACACGTGGCCGATCTGTGGACACACAAGTTCTTGTAGCTAGCAGTCTTTACACCCATCCCTCCCCTCCCCCCCCCCCCGCCCGCACCTTTTCTGTCCCCCCCCCCCCTCTCTTTTTTCACAAGAGTAAACTTTTATTGTTAACTTTTTTCTTTCTTTTTTCACTATTTCTGAGCGCGAAACTTTTGCATGAGAATCAAATGTATCTGCGGCTGTAATGCAAACAACTGCACTAACCGAGTAAAATTTCCCATAAAGTGACAACCATAGAAATCATCTGTAAATGTGTTTTAGATGTCTTATGGAAGTCGGTAAACGCAAAATTTTCACAGACGAGATGGAAGAAAAGGTTTTGCTGATCTACTTCTGTCATGGCTGACCGTACAAAACATTCGGTGGTATAATCTGTGTTAGGTAACAGTAATCTGAGTTTGCGTTGGAAGATATGTTTTCTTGCGGTCGTAAGTTCTACGAGTGTGAGTCGGAAAGGAATCGCAATTTTGCTCTAAATGTTCCAAGCTAAGTAGTGTACTAGACACTTGGCATGGTACTGTGCAGTTCCTCTCAATCCTTGATTTACTCGTACATTGTCTTGTCTTGTCTCGTCCTATGTCCCTGTAGCTGCGAGCTGGTGTTCTTTGCAACGGATGCTGGGCTACATCATCGTACCGGCGTGGGAGCAGGTTATGGCAGCTATTTTTTCAGCCCCGGAGTACAGCTAAAAAGCAGGAGATGTGCAATGCTTCTTTAGCAGACTCCACCACCATGGAAAATATGACGATCCCTGCCCCGTGAGCCAGGCTAGGCTTGTTACTAGAGTTACCAACGGAGAGGTGGAACAGGGTCTTGATCAGCTATGGTTCGCTAACCCTGACGCTAGCGTATCAGCTAAGGGTAGCTGATTGCTTAATCGGACAGCGCCTTCACCCCTCCTTCTAATTTACATATAATGAGAAAATAAACATTCTTTTTTTTTCCTGAATAGTCCAAAAGAAAGATTTTTTTTTTAATTTGGAGAGAAAATCTGACCTATTAGCAAGAGGGTTGTCCACGTTATGTTAGACTTACAGTTGTCTGAGCCAAGAATCACATAACCTATGAAGGACTTCAGAGCGGCGGTTCTCATACTGTGCCCCCGGGCAGTGAGCTAACAAAGGTGCAGTTTAGTATGCCATGTTCTTTCCTTCACACGCTGGGACTCGAGGAAAGTGTTATAATACACGACACTGAGCTAAAAGTTATAACCCTGTCTGCGCTTCATCACTGACAACTGTTTGAGCAGGGTAATCCAGTACACTTCGCCGTGGAAGAAGATATTCTCTATTGGCGAAGGCATAAATTGGTGAATATCTGTTTCTATGTCTGGACAGACTAGAGGCTTCAGACAGGTCTGGATTAGATCACACACTCTTCAGGCCGAGAGAGAGAGCGTAGCTATGGACTCTACCGCTCCGACCCTCACAGTATATGAAGCTGCCGTTGTTACACTGCTTGTTCTGAGGTTCGCTGTGGTTCACAACATCGTTAGTGAGCTTCTGTACATCCAGTGAGGCAGCCCTTGAACAAAGGCGAAGTTACATTATTCTGAAATTCGCGTGACGCCTTAGTCTCCATTCATTCACTTGCCTGTCGCGTGTACACGGCCATGTGTGTACAGTGTTATGTATATAGTGCCATGTGTACAGTGAAATGTGTACAGCGCCGTGTGTACAGTGTCACATGTACAGTCCCTATGTAGACTGCAATCTGTACAGTGCAATCAGATATGGCCCCTTTTTTTTTGGAGACAGACATTCTCTGTTATCAAAGTCTGTTTTCCCCCATGTATTAGTGTGCTTATTTTCACAACAGGGTTGACTGTATGGCTTCGGCATCAGTGTCCACATCCACCAACCTCCCAGGTGATATAATCCACTAATACATTCACATGGTTCTCTTGAAGGCAAGTTTCAAGAAGAAAAATAAGCATAAACTCAAAGCATCACCTGATCTTCTTCTTCTTCTTCTTCTTCTTCTGCTTTCGAGGTTGTTGGTCACATCAGATCCTGATCCCTGTCGACATGGCAAAGCCCGCAGTCCTCTCTAGATCCTGATAGGAGCCCCAAAGCTTTTGCCCCAAGCTTGTGTCCTCTGGCCATGTCTCGCGCATCACGTCTGCGTGGTTTGGGCACTACTGAAGGATATGTTCTGGAGTCTTGACTCCACTGCCACACGGACACTCGTCTGTGTGAGACAGTTTAAGTCGATGCAGGTGGCTCAGTAGTCTGCAGTGGCCTGTCCTTAGGCGGAAGAGGATGGTTTGCTGATGTCTTTGTAGTTGGTGTATTGGATCTGTTTCGTTAACCTGACGGTAAATAATGCGACATAATTATCATTATTATTACTTGTAACAAAACAACTGGAAGCCACTGAATTGTGGTTCCTTAGAAGAATTCTATGAATAACGTGGACGGCAAAGAAATCACACGAGGAGGTTCGGAGAAAGGCTGGAGAGAAGAGACAAACAATAACAAAATTCAGAACAAGACAATACAAATTCTTACAGAGAGGCAAACTAGAATACATTGTGACAACGGGAAAGATGGAAGGCAAAAAATAAAAGAGAGATTGAGGTAGACACAGAGAGAGAAAATGCTGGATAGACTAACTAGATGGCACAGACAAAAGAGCACCAGCACAACTTATAATCAGCACTCGGTGCAGGGAGTTGTGGAAAAGCATGATAGCCAGCCGACAGGGCAACAGATGAATAAATCTAAACCAATAAATCTTTTTTTTTCTTTGTCTTGGTGGAAGATAAGTGTGTAAGATTCATTTGGCTCAAGCTTAACATAGATAACAACTGCGGTAAAGCTGGTTCTAGTAATGAAAGTAGATGGTGTGTGGTTCGGTTCTACAAAGAAAAAAATTGATAGAAATAATGTAACACCAAACCCTACACCCGTCTATAATCAAGCTTAACCCTTTGCTATTCTTTGTCGAAAAAACTTACTAGACAATCTTAGACATCTGGTAGAGATTTTACTACTGGTTAATTTTTTTAAAGTATAATTTATTCAAGTTTATCGATAAATTTTCTTCATAAATTTAACTTTGATGTCATAAAAGTGGGACGTTTTACGCCCAGTTAAAAAAAAAAAATAATAGGGGTGCAAAGGTGAAATAAGTTTTAACTGTTCCGAATATGAATGAGTCACAGTTATAATGTTAAGTGACTCAATATTGACCGCCTGCGTCAGGGTTCTATCTTTTAGATATCGTCTTTCTTCGCGAAAGAACTAATACAAGAACTGAATAAAGAAAGAAAAAATGAAGTAACACTGAGCTTCGCCCTAGACTGTAGCTCCTTTATAGGCTTGTTCCGGTTTGCCTTTATGGCAAATATCATTTTATATGGTTCTGCCCTTTGCCAATTATCAAAAACAAACACGTTTAAGGAATTCATGCTTTCATTCTCCAAACTTCAGTTTCCATAAATTCCTCAGATCGCCTAAGCTAATATTAGTAGAAATATGAGTATGGACATATACAAAACACCGTAGCAAAGCGTGGGTTTACGTAAACTTTTCATGCGACATTGTCACTCCCCTGCCATCTTACTTTCATATCCTTGCGCGACCGTTGTTTCCGGAGTATTTTACTGTATTTTTTGGCGTTGAGCAAAGCTGTCATCTTGTTTGAACTACTTTCTAGAAAGCGTGACATGAAATGCTTGCTCATACTCGGATCTCTGGCATCTTCGGTAACCTATACGAGTGTGTTACGCCATATGGAATAGGATATGCAAGGAGGCGTTCTTTTGTACTGAATACTAAACTCCCCAGTTCTGTAACGTTAGGATACAATCTCTCAAGGGTGGCATAGTGGTTAGCGCACAAGTCTCTCAAGGCTGAAGCTGGTGGATTGAATCCGGCCGGAGGCGCCGGGGTCACTCAACTGTTCCTGAAGCTGGGAAAGAAAAGGCGGTAGCGGCGGCTGCCAGGCGTGGTGCTTGACCACATCATCCTCTAGAGTGCCTTCAGGTCCAAGGAAAATATGGACACTAACAGCATATCCTGTAGGTACCTCCAAAGCTTAACAAGGTTACTCTACCCTTTTACCTTAATCTACAATTTCATTTGTATATATATATATATATATATATATATATATCTGTAAGTAAATGGGGCTTTGTACAGTGCATGGAATCACATAATGCAGTTAGGCAGCAAATTACCGATTTAAAAAAAAGAAAAACCGAAACGTTTCGAGGTCATCGGTTACCGTTGCCGGTTTATACAGTATTATCCAAAACTTAGTAGAAGAAAGCAACCAGCGAAATCGGCTGGATAGGGCCAACAGGATGATTCTCGTGGAGGAGACTCAGCCAGTTTTGGCTGCGGTTCAGCTTGTGGGCATTTTCTATCTATCTATCTATCTATCTATCTATCTATCTATCTATCTATCTATCTATCTATCTATCTATCTATCTATCTATCTATCTATCTATCTATCTATCTATCTATCTATCTATCTATCTATCTATCTATCTATCTATCTATCTATCTATAAGGTTTACAGTACCGAACAGTATACTGAGAAAAACCGATATTTTGGCAAGTTCTTCATGTATGATGAGAGACAGATAGAGCTGTACCGGTTTCAAGAAATCTAGCACGGTCACTGTTCAAATACCTGTCATAAAACAAAGCTTAGAACAAACGTTACCCCCGCCGCCAAAAC
Source organism: Achatina immaculata (assembly GCA_009760885.1). Taxonomy (NCBI): domain Eukaryota; kingdom Metazoa; phylum Mollusca; class Gastropoda; order Stylommatophora; family Achatinidae; genus Lissachatina; species Lissachatina immaculata. The sequence continues at coordinate 3,627,932 of CM019713.1, forward strand.
AATGAAGATCAAGTCGTAGGTGTTGAGAAGACTGAAAAACTTGTACTCAAACATCTTAGATTTTTAGAAAGAAATATTATTATGTGCCGCGCTGGACAGCGTTGGCAATGATGCTAGTCCATCTTGGGCTGTCTCATAGATTTCTGAAGCATGATTTGACAAGGAGATCATGGTACGGCGGTGATTTCCCTTTGCCTTCAGCTCGGTTTGTATATGCTTTTTCTCCGCTAGCCTTTGTCAGTTTAGAGACTGATCAGTAGGGCAGAAGAAGTGCGCCTGTTTGTTTGGTCTGCTGCTGTTTTAGTCAGATATTCACAAATGACCTCTGTATCTAGTGACCGTTCTATCATCCGCCACCCGGTGGACCCATCTGGTGGAAGTGTTAGCCCCTGGTTCTCTCAGGTTCAGAAGGACTGACACTTTTCCCAGAGTGAAATTTGACAACGTCGCGAAGCAACGGGGTGACGTCAGATTTTGAGACTGACGCCATAGTTGGAGACTGGCGCCAGAGGTTGAGACTGACACCAGAGTTAGAGACTTGCACCAGAGTTCGTGACTAACGCCAGAGCTCGAGACTGACGCTAGAGTTGAAGACTGACGTCAGAGTTATAGACTAACTTCAGAGTTAGAGACTGACGAAAGAGTTCGAGACTGATGCCAGAATTGGAGACTGACGGCAGACTTGGAGACTGATGTCAGAGTTAGATACTGGCGCCAGAGTTCGAGACTGACGCCAGAGGTGGAGATTGATGCCAGAGTTCGAGACTGACGCCAGAGGTGGAGATTGATGGCATATTTCGAGACTGACGCCAGAGGTAGAAATTGATGCCAGAGTTCGAGACTGACGCCAGAGGTGGAGATTGATGGCACAGTTCGAGACTGACGCCAGAGGTGGAGATTGATGGCACAGTTCGAGACTGACGCCAGAGGTGGAAATTGATGGCAGAGCTGGAGACTGACGTCAGAGTTAGAGATTGGCGCCAGAGCTGGAGACTGACAAATGTAAAGACGGTTTGAGAGGACGGAGAGTTTAGAACCCCTGCGGACGAGCAATCACGGCATTATGAAGATACTCGTACGTCGCACTGCAGATGAAATCTACAAAAATCTAAGGAAAATAAGAAGGGCCTTGCCTACTAGAGGCTTGAACAAGTATTGTGTGTGAAGGATGATCAGTGGAGAACCAAATAAACTTCAGACTGGCTCTATCTAAAGTAAAAAGATACTCCCATACGAACTTTATCATGTTGTGAGTTTCGTAGGTACTAACGGTTGAAGTCTCCGCTAGGAAAGGATCACTGGAATAACAAGATATAACGTTAACGAACAATAACCCATAAAGGCTCGCGGATATTTTACCAGTGTTTGGTGAAGGTTTAGAGCTGATGGACAGCTGTGTTTGGAAGAAGGTCAGAGACAATTTCTACGTCTTGATTTTGGTTTAAAACTTTTCTTTCGTTCAGAAAGAGTTTTGAATTAAAGTGTGCATTCCTTTTGTTCCAAGAAATCATTGAGGGAGAGATCAGTGCTTGACTCTGTTATTATCTTTATACCATTATGTTTCTCTCTCCTGTCCTTTTTGTCTGGCACATACAAGTATGTCGCTCGTGCTTTTGATATCTGGCCAGTATCTCTCACGCCCACAGAAACGCAGGCTCTTCCCAGCAGAGAAAAACACTGCAGAATATCTTAGCAATGTTTAGTAGAGCTTCCATTGTATACGTTAATGATTTATGGCAGTGTTGTATGTTTAGTCTTCGAAAAACACTCCACAAAGCCCATTAGATGTGAGAGACAGAAAAATGGCGAGAGAATGACTGTGACTGGAATCACGGACTCCGGCGGCCAGCAAGCCGCCCAACCACAACAAAAGAGCGCCTTTCACTTGCCCATCAAATAACTCCGAGTAGTAGGTGGCCGAGTGAGTAGTGGACTGTTTCCTTATGCTCACGTTTCGGGGTCATTCACTTGTCAGTCACTTCTAAAATGCTTTGCCTACTATTTCTCGAAAGCTAAGCATGCAACACTGTGTTAAATCATTTTACTATGTTAAATCACTCTGCTGTGTTAAGTCTTTTTACTGTGTTAAATCACTTTACTATGTTAAATCACTCTGCTGTGTTAAATCTTTTTACTGTGTTAAATCATTTATTGTGTTAAATCACTTTACTGTGTTAAATCACTTTGCTGTGTTAAATCACTTTGCTGTGTTAAATCACTTTGCTGTGGTAAATCACTTTGCTGTGTTAAATCACTTTGCTGTGTTAAATCAATTTATTATGCGAAAGCTTCGCTGTTTCTTATGTGAAACATATACATTGCGGTGTTGCTTTTCCATGCAGTGGCAAATGTAAATACATAATTCAAAGTTCAAAGCTCAAAGTTCAGACTCCGGGTTCTCTGCATTAAGGACAGCCCCATATATGCCCCGCCACACGCCGCAGGATCCATCCAAGAGTGTGTCTGCTAATAGTTCCTGTCAGATGTTGGTTTTTACAATGAGTTTTCTGCCACACAGTTCAGATTTCCTGCCAGCACCTTTAATTTGTCCTAGCTCCATCAGTCTCCTCACAGCTGCATTGTTCGTCCATTCCCGCTCTTCATTTTCCCCTCAGTCTGTCCTTCATAGTCTTAGCAATGCCCCCATTGTCCATTGACAATCCGCCATTTATTTTAGCCTGTCCAGCAAGTCTGTCTGCCACATCATTACCATGTACGCCAGTATGCCCTGGAAAAGCCAAGTCGGGCTTGTCACAGCTGACTGACTTAACAGTTGGACCCATTCTTTACGAAGGACATTCTTCTTAATCTTACGGAGCACGCTCTGTAGAATCCGTCACAGTGACACTATTAACCACATCGTGACCAACTAACCATTCCATTGCTGCCGACACATCCTCAGTTTCCATTCGCATGCTTACATAATGCCTATTAAGGCAACGAGAACTCTAAATTCAGTAGAGTACAGAAAAAGTCTGACCGGATGGTGTGAGAGGAGATCACCAACTGAGCTGATGGCCTGTATGAAAGATCGTGCACTCTGGAGAAGCATAATAGCCAACGCCAGTCGGCACGGCACATGATGATGATGATGATGATGACAGAAAAAAGCTTGTCTCATCAGACGTTCATCATGGTCGTGCGGTATAGATATCTCTGCTTCTAACAGTAACTGAAGGTGAGATGAAGCTACGAGAATCATGAAAAATATGCAAAAGGACTTTATTACAGGGAAGCGAACCATGGTTGCTAACAGAAACAAACTAGAGCTTTAGAAGCAACTGGACTGTGGTTCCCACGAAGAATGTTAAGAATAATATGGACAGCTAAAATAACAAATGAAGAACGCCTAAGGGAAGACATTGAGTAGGAACCTTAAGGAACACAGTACAGGGGAGACGGTCCAGGTACGGGGGAGACGGTCCAGGTTCATTGGCCATATAATGAGAAGAAAAGGTATCGAAAATATCGTGACAACAGGGAATATTAGTGGCAGGAACGAAAAGGTTAAGAATTTGGCACGCAGGCCCGTCTGACATTCTGCCCTTCAACATACAGCTTTCGCTCAGTTACAGTCATTCAGCATTTGTTAATGAGCATAATAGGGAAGGGAGAGGTAGACCAAGAGAGAAAATCTTACATGGCCAGAAAAAAATGGCATAGGAGGTGCACAACAACAGAACTGATGAATGACATGAGAGACAGGAAACTGTGGAAAGACATGGTCGCCAACGCCCCCAAATAGGGCCCACTATGGTGATATGAAGCTATTATGAAAAAATATGTGAATAATATAATATTATTTTTTCATAAGCAAAAGGACATTTTTTCGGGAATCTAGTGGGCTCTGATAGCAATATGTAACACTTGAGCTTTACACAGTGTGTATATGCACTTAGTCACTATAGGACACTTTATGAACAAATCTAGTTTCAGACTGAATGAACAAACTAAGGAAGCCGAACTATCGATTGGTCAATATTTTCGTTAGAAATCACATTTAAAAGGACTCGGCATGCGAAATGTGAGAAAGAAAAGCTGTGAAGTTCAGCGAAGTTCTCAAGTACTGATGGAATGTATGAATATTTGGTTATGATAATTATTTCATTCTTACTGAGGGTTGTGGATAGCACTTGTTCCTAGTTCTATAATGCTGAATATGAATGACGATCCTCTTTTGTGCGTTTTTTTGTGTGTGAATAGTGTGCTCAAAGAGGTGGCAAGTCTTAAACTGGGTCCTACATACAGGAGACGGTTGTAGCAGAAATGAATTAAGAGTAAATCTTAAAACATGCAGTCACGATCATCTGGGTTCTTTGAATCGCCAAGGACACATAAAACATACACTACTTTTCTTCACTGTTTGAAAACTTTCCGGAGATGTCTCCTTGAACACACGGCTTTAGCTTCTGCTGATTCAACATTATCCCGTTCTCTGTTGACGTAACACAAATCTAGTTCTCGACCATCTCAGATATCAATATTTTTTTCTCTTTAAGATAGCAGACCGCAATGGCTGGTTGTAGTTATACTAGTGGTTAGATACAGGGCTTCAGAGAGTGTAAGCCCGTATAAAAATCCATCGACTCACCCCCCCCCCCCAACCCACCCAATATCTGCTTATTATCTTATCTTCTCTGGATCCATCGACTCACCCCCAACCCACCAGATATCTGCTTATTATCTTATTTTCTCTGGATCCATCGACTCACCCCCCCCCCCCAACCCACCCGATTTCTGCTTATTATCTTATCTTCTCTGGATCCATCGACTCACCCCCCAACCCACCAGATATCTGCTTATTATCTTATCTTCTCTGGATCCACCGCGAGCCCTCCGAGTCCAACCTTGAAACAAGAAAACACTACGGACCCTGTTGATATGGACCCGCTGGATCCCCTTCTCAGTCAGATGCACAATGGCGTACCTAAGCACAGGCGTCTCAGTGATTCGGAATAGCAAAAGCGGCTGGGGTTTTGTTGCTTACTGTGTTAAATCACTTTACTATGTTAAGTCACTTTACTATGTTAAGTCACTTTACTATGTTAAATCACTTTACTATGTTAAGTCACTTTACTATGTTAAATCACTTTACTATGTTAAATCACTTTACTATGTTAAATCACTTTACTGTGCTAAATCACTTTACTATGTTAAGTCACTTTACTGTGCTAAATAACTTTACTATGTTAAGTCACTTTACTGTGTTAAATCACTTTACTATGTTAAGTCACTTTACTGTGCTAAATCACTTTACTATGTTAAGTCACTTTACTGTGCTAAATCACTTTACTATGTTAAGTCACTTTACTGTTCTAAATCACTTTATAGGAGCCGCGATAGCGCAGTGGATTAATCACTCGTTAGCCGACCAGCTTCCGATTTCTACTCAACACAGTTGCGGTCAGACAGTGGCTCGCAGAAAACTCCCCGGGTTTCACCCAGCCGCAAGGAAAAAAAATGGATACCAGGGTTAACACTCTGGGAAGAAAGAGGAATGACGCCGCTAGCTACGGAGTTAGTGCTGATGGCGATACTAGTCGGCAGTTTCTGGTCACTTATGGTTTGACCGTTTTTTCAATGACGCTGGTTCGCAGTTAATACCTATTTCTTTACCATTGCTTACTGAAATAGAAGAGTACTGGCACGGGGTTCTGGAGCCTTTGAAGTCACTACATCATGCGTGCGAATATAAATTAAAGCTGTGTCGGCGGCACTGGATTCACTAGTAACCCATGATGTGGTTAACGGTGTCATCATGGCCGATTCACAGTGTGTGCTTCGTTAAACTGAGAAGAAACTGCTTCGAAAAGAGTGGGTTACGTCATTCAAATGAGATGACTCTAACGTGGATTTACTGTCCACGTGGTGTAGGAGTATTTGGAAATTAAGTGGGGGATAGACTTGGTGGACAGACTAAAATAAAAACCAAGCTGAGAATCAACAAGGGTGACATTGCTAAAGCTGTATTGGACATATGTCTGCGGAAAATGAAGAGCTGGAATGGAAGGACTATGTAGATATAAGGAAATTGCGAAGATAGGACAAACTTAGGCTGCTGGAAGGAAATCCAGAATGTGTGGCAAGAAAACACATTGTAAACAACCAACACGTGACGGTAACTATTAGTAAACAAATTCCTGGATGGATGCTTCGGCGCGCTGAGGGGACATATGTCGGACTGTCCTGAGAGCAATGACGCTAGAGTCTGAAATTTGAACCTTAAACCATGAATCTCATTAACTTTAGTACAGAAACTTAGGTCCACTTTTTCTTTATCGTCCCAGAAATGTGTACTCGAACCCTGGACCTAATGTTTGTTGTGGATGGTTCCAACAGTGTGGGAGAGGAGGATTTTAACAAAATGAAGGAAACAATTGCTAATGGTAAGTTCCAAGGCAACATTTGTTAACGGTAAGTTTCTATGTTAAAAAAAACTTTAGCGGTGTGGAAATTTAGAAGGTAAAAAAAAACATAAGAAAGGTTTTGAACAAGAAACCAATTGTACAGAAGACTGGTGTATCTGGAACTATTTGCCATTACCTACGGTGCCAGACAGCGTTGGTGATCATGTTTCTCCGTATTATGCTATCTTTGTTGTTTCCAGTTAATTGAAAAGATTTTTTCCATGCCGCTTGGTCGATCTCAGATCAAATCAGATCAGACAGTTCCATGTCAGTAAACGTAGGGGGTCATCTCTCTCCATCCCGCTCGATCCTCTGTGTTTCGAAAATCAAGTCGACTGCTGTTTTCCTGTCGAGTTATATAGTCAGGCTATCCAGGTATGTCTGTCTTCTCCGCCCTCTCTTTCTTTTGACATTTATCTTTCCAGTCATGACCAAGTTTTCGAAGCCTTCATGTCTGCTGGTATGTCCGAGAAACTTTGATTGTCTTATGTACGGAACTAGTATGAGATGGTCCTTTGCCTGTTGCATTACTTCTTCATTTGCCTTTCTGGCTGTCCATGGTATGCAAAGCATCCTTCTTAAGATTCACGTTTCTATAAATTTTATTCTTCGTTCTAATTGTCTATTCATAGTCCATGTTTCACTTGCATAAAACAAAATCGGTTCTACATGGCATCTTAGAACTATCTTTCTTATTGTCAATGGTAGTATTTGATTTATTAATATGTTCTTCATTTTTTTTCCCCAAAAGCTGTCTTTGGTTCTAATTTCTTCATTGCACCTGTCGTCAGATGTTATGAATGTACTTAAGTAATTGTATCTAATGGTCTGTCTTAATCTTCCACTGCGCTAGAATTCTGACTTCTGGTAATTTCTCTTTCTTTGGCATCGCCATTATTTCTATTTTATTTGTGTTTAAATGGGGTTTTTTAAAGTGCCTTTTTATGGCTTTGTCTGGGGGTTTTTGTAAAGTTTTCATATTCCCCGCTATCAGTACTGTGCCATCTGCATATCTGATGTTATTTACTTTCTTTCCTCCAATCTTTACTCCGTCTCTTTTCTTGATTTCCCTCATTATTATTGGCCTGTCTGCTGAGATATTTTTTCTCTTGGCCTTCCTCTAATTTTTTTCCCCTTTTGAGTTTTCCAGCCATTACTACGTTGTCTTTCTCTCAGTGACATGTCCAAGAAACTTTAACTGTCTTTTCTTACACCCTTTATCTGTTTTTTTTTTTTTTTGTTTGTTTCAAAATTTTTCTCAGGATCTTTTTATTTTGCCAGACTGGTCTTCTCACTAAAAAAAAGCTGCATACAATTTTAACACAAAAGTAACCAAAATAAAGTCACTTCAGACCAGAAATCTCTCTCTCCTCTGAACTTTAAGTACCCATGGCACATGGGGGTTTCGCAAGGGTTTTCCACAAATGCCTGTCTTTTGCCTTTTTTCCCGTTCTTTCTCAGGTCGGCCCTCTTTTGCTCAACATCCTCTCTGTTCTTCTCCATGTCTTCTTTGGTCTACCCTTACTTCTATTCCCCTGTGGTGTCCATCTTAGTGCTATTTTTGGTAGTGAGTTGTAAGTCATCCGGAGCACATGTCCCAACCATCGCCAGCGTCTTTCCTCAGTAATTGCTGTCAGTGGTTTCATCTGCATTTCTACCAACAAGATGTAATTTAGAGCAGAAACATATTGCAACATTTTCAAATCAAATAAAGTCTGAAAATCTAAGAACGTAAGTTGTGTTCTGCACACAATCCTATAGTGTTTAAAAGATGAAATATTTTCAAAATTTGTTTAGTGACGAGAACAATTCGTCATAACCCGTTCTCAAGCCGGCACAATGCTGTGCCCCAGCATCTCCACAGCTTCGGCTCCAAGGAACATCAGGTCGTAGTTACAAGAAAAGTGAAGAATAAAAATAATAAGATAATGATAATGGTAGTTGTGTTGGTGATGATGATGATGATGATGATAATAATAATAATAATAATGATGATGATGATGATGATGTTGATGATAATAATAATAATAATGATGATGATGATTTTCAGTAGTCCTGACAAAAGTCTTCTCCTACGAATTTATAGGCCGTTTTATACTGTACGGAACTTAAAAGACCTCTGTGATGTTCACACAAAAATAAAATGAATAAATTATCCCCATGTTTTCTCTTAAGCCACGGAAGTCCTGGCTTTCGGCGAGGATCAGGCACGTGTGGGCGCTGTGCTGTACAGCACTGTGGTCACCAAGGTCGTCCCCCTTCAGACTAACAGGACCAGTTTCCAAACAGGTTTGCTCACGTTGCGAAAGTGTTCTAAAAATATTTTAAAATTTCATACTCGCCCACTTGCTGGGAATAAATATCTTCCTTCAAAACATGGATGAAGTTTCAGTCTTATTTTCTTCACATGCCACTTCTGTTTTCTTTCACATATTTCACACTTTCTTTACATTTGCGAGGTTTAATCTTCTGTCCTTTTTTCCCACTATCTATCTATCTATCTATCTATCTATCTATCTATCTATCTATCTATCTATCTATCTATCTATCTATCTATCTATCTATCTATCTATCTATCTATCTCACTGTCTGTCTGTCTGTCTGTCTGTCTGTCTGTCTATCTATCTGTCTGTCTGTCTGTCTATCTACCCGTCCATCCATCCATCCATCCATCCATCCATCTGTCTGTCTGTCTATCTGTCTATCTGTCTGTCTCTCTATTTGTCTATTACAATAGATATCAGTTACATTAATTTCCGTACTCTTTCCAGCTGTAAGAGCTTTCGAGTACCCGGATGAAGCAACGTACACGAACCGGGCCTTAGCGGAAGCAACAAAGATTCTGAATGAATCTATGCGGACTAACGTATCTAAAGCCATCATGATCGTCACGGATGGATCTTCGTCAGCTCCGTAAGAGAGCTTCTGGTTACTGTCTGTGCTTGTGGTGATGGTGCTGTTGCTGCTGTGGCTGTTAATATGCCATTAGTCCTTTCGATAAACACTAAGATGGGAGTGGAGCGTGCAAAGGAAAGCTCCTTCAGTTTAGCGATCCTTTGCCAACAAGATTATATTTGATGAAGTTTTTGTGCTAATATACGACAAGCAGAGTTAGCTTTCTTTATTCATTTCTTTTTTATTCAGTGATGATGTCCCTTTGAAAAAAAAAGGACTACCATTCCTGCACACACACGCATATATATATATATATATAGACTGAGAAACACATAAATGTCTTTGAATCTTTGAATGTAAATGCTACAGAAGAGTTCTTCAAATATTATGGACACAGAAAAGAACAAATATATCTATACTACAAGAACTTAATATTGAAGAAAGCTGGCTTGTAAAGGGGATTAAAGAGAGAAAACTTAAATATTTTGGACACATTAAACGTCATGATAGTCTCTTGGAAGGGTGAGAGAAAGAGAAGAAGGGTGAGAGAATGAGAAAAAGAAAGAGAGGAAGACCAAGGCGAAGATGGCTGCAAAACATCGTTGATGATCTGCAAATGGATGCAAAAGCAGCAGGCCATCTTATTCGAGAGACCTACAGGAGAGCTGTTAGGAAGTCAAAGTTCCGCAAGGGACATGCAAATGAATGAATGAATGAATATATATATATATAATCTTGTACTTGTACGAACTCCCTGTAACTGTGAGCTGTTTTTCTTTGCATTCGATGCTGTAGAGATGTTGATGCGCAGCATTATGTCAGCGTGGGAACGTGTTATGGCGGCTACTTTTTCAGTCCAAGAGTATAGTTAAAAAGTACGGGGTCTGGAATGCTTCTTTAGCAGACTCCACCTCCACGAGGATTATGGCGATCCCTGCCCCATTAGCCAGGCTAGGCCTGTTACTGATATATATATATATATATATGTCTTTCCATCCTTTGATAATTGACCAACTTTTCTTGGCTTTTTCTGAGTTGGTAACTTCATAGGACGTTTTCAGTCGAATTGTCAGAATGATAGTACTTCCAATATCTGGCGGTGTTATGTTATGTTATGTTATGTTATGGTTATGTTGTGTTTTGTTTTGTTATTTATTTATTGTACACGTTGTCAATAGACTAGGTTTTAGCGATTAGTACCAGGGTTAGTGTTTAGCGACTAGTACTAGGGTGAGGGTTTAGCGATTAATATTAGGGTTAGAGTTTAGCGATTAGTATTAGAGTTAAGGTTTAGCGATTAGTTCAGGGTTAGGATTTAGCGATTAGTACACGGTTAAGGTTTAATGATTAGTATTAGGGTTAGGATTTAACGATTAGTACCAGGGTTGGGGTTTAGCGATTAGTACCAGGATTCGGGTTTAGCGATTAGTACAGGGTTACGGCTTAGTGATTAGTACCAGGGTTAGGATTTAGGGATTAGTACAGGGTTAAGGTTTAGTGATTAGTACCAGGGTTAGGATTTAGCGATTAGTACCAGGGTTAGGATTTAGCGATTAGTACCAGGGTTAGGATTTAGCGATTAGTACCAGGGTTAGGATTTAGCGATTAGTACCAGGGTTAGGATTTAGCGATTAGTACCAGGGTTAGGATTTAGCTATTAGTACAGGGTTAAGGTTTAGTGATTAGTATTAAGGTTAGGATTTAGCTATTAGTACAGGGTTAAGGTTTAGCGATTAGTATGAGGGTTAGGATTTAACGATTAGTACCAGGGTTAGGGTTTAGCGATTAGTACAGGGTTAAGGTTTGGTGATTAGTATGAGGGTTAGGATTTAACGATTAGTACAGGGTTAAGGTTTGGTGATTAGTATGAGGGTTAGGATTTAACGATTAGTACAGGGTTAAGGTTTAGCGATTAGTATGAGGGTTAGGATTTAACGATTAGTACAGGGTTAAGGTTTGGTGATTAGTATGAGGGTTAGGATTCAGCGTTTACTGTTAAGGTTAAGATTTAGGGCCAGGACTAAGGAATTAATAATAAAGGTAACGGTAAAACTCCCATTTCCATGCCATTGAGACATATAGGGGAATACGATGTTAGACCCGTATTTTCCATAACCTTCGGCACATGAAAGTCTGATGTGGCAAGTATCACGCCTGGCCGCATTTAGCTTTCCAGATTTCTCTGGTACCCATTTTTAGAGGCTGGGTGAACCCGGGGGTTTTTTCGGTGTGTACCAGAAAAAAAAATCCCATTGCTGGGAATGAACCGAGCACCCTAACCACTCAGCTAAACCTACCGCCAATCAGTGATAAAGGATTCATAAAAGAAAGGCACCGAAGAAATCAACTGGTAAAACGATTTATTTTTCGTTTTCCACTTTGAAAAAATTGTTAATAAGCATATCTGTGGCTTCTTGGAAGGGCGCATAATGGGAAAAAGAAAGAGAGGAAGACCAAGGCGAAGATGGCTGCAAGACGTTGTTGGCTGATCAGCGAATGGACGCATCAGCAGCAGGGCATCTTGCTCACAACCGAGAGGCCTACAGGAGAGCTGTTAGGGAGGCAAAGTTCTGCAAGGGACGTACAAATGACTGACTGACTGCCGCTTATTCGCTATGTTACCCCTTCAATAAGTTATTTATGATACTCCTTCTCTATGTAATTCCTTCAATAAGCTATCTATGATACTCTTTCTCTATGTAGCTCTTTCAATAAGCTATCTATGATACTCCTTCTCTATGTAGCTCCTTCAATAAGCTATCTATGATACTCTTTCTCTATGTAGCCCCTTCAATAAGCTATCTATGATACTCCTTCTCTATGTAGCTCCTTCAATAAGCTATCTATGATACTCCTTCTCTATGTAGTTCCTTCAATAAGCTATCTATGATACTCCTTCTCTATGTAGTTCCTTCAATAAGCTATCTATGATACTCCTTCTCTATGTAGCTCCTTCAATAAGCTATTTATGATACTCCTTCTCTATGTAGTTCCTTCAATAAGCTATCTATGATACTCCTTCTCTATGTACCTCCTTCAATAAGCTATTTATGATACTCCTTCTCTATGTAGTTCCTTCAATAAGCTATCTATGATACTCCTTCTCTATGTAGTTCCTTCAATAAGCTATCTATGATACTCCTTCTCTATGTACCTCCTTCAATAAGCTATTTATGATACTCCTTCTCTATGTAGCTCCTTCAATAAGCTATTTATGATACTCCTTCTCTATGTACCTCCTTCAATAAGCTATTTATGATACTCCTTCTCTATGTAGCTCCTTCAATAAGCTATTTATGATACTCCTTCTCTATGTAGTTCCTTCAATAAGCTATCTATGATACTCCTTCTCTATGTAGCTCCTTCAATAAGCTATCTATGATACTCCTTCTCTATGTAGTTCCTTCAATAAGCTATCTATGATACTCCTTCTCTATGTAGTTCCTTCAATAAGCTATCTATGATACTCCTTCTCTATGTAGCTCCTTCAATAAGCTATTTATGATACTCCTTCTCTATGTAGCTCCTTCAATAAGCTATTTATGATACTCCTTCTCTATGTACCTCCTTCAATAAGCTATTTATGATACTCTTTCTCTATGTAGCTCCTTCAATAAGCTATTTATGATACGCCTTCTCTATGTAGCTCCTTCAATACACTATTTATGACACTCCTTCTCTGTGTCATTCCTTCAATAAGTTATTTATGATACTCCTTCTCTATGTCACTCCTTCATTACGCTATTTTTCATACTCCTCATTATATGACTCTTTTGGTACAGGCCATTTTAAAGTACATTCATTAGAAAAGACCCATTCCTCATATTTTTGAAGTAATTAGTAATTTGTCCTAAAATGCTATATTGAACCTATCTTGTTATATGGAAGTGAATCATGAACAATAGGCAGGTCTGCACAAAAATCATTGGAAGCAGTAGAAATGTGGTTTATTACAAGAATGTTGCGAATCTCTTGGACAGCAAAAATAACTAATGAAGAATGTATGAGAAGAGCTGGAGAGACAAAAAAACTTGTCAAAAGGATAAGAAAGAGACAATTTACTTTCATAGGACATGCAGTGAGAAGATGGGGCATTGAAAATATTATAACAACGGGGACAATACAGGGAAGAAGATCAAGAGGAAGACCAAGAGAAATGATACTGGACAGTCTGACGGGATGGTGTGAGAAGAGATCACCAACTGAGCTGATGGCCTGCTTGAAGGATCGTGTACTCTGGAGAAGCATAATAGCCAAAGCTTTTCGGCACGGCACATGATGATGATGATTATGACGACGATGATGATGATGATTATGATGATGATGATGATGACGATGTGTAAAAAAATAGTCCTTTAATACTCAACAGATAAACGCGTTCGCATCTTGAAATATACATGGATTTTTTTTTTCAGTTAATTCGTCTGTTTCATGTCCATTTCTTCCAATGCTGTACTTGCTGAGATCTGTGTTACATTTGTTGCAAACAGGAACGAAACCAGGTATGAGGCTCTTGTGGCATCCAGCAGAGGAATATCTATCTGGGGAATTGGAGTGGGTCCTCTTGCAGACATGGATGAGCTGGAAAGAATAGCTACCAACGGGTCCCGTCAGGTATGTCCATAAGGAGAATTTATCACAATCTTCTGAAGACGCAGACGTTGGGCCGTACCTTTGGTTCTTTAGATCCACCATGAAAGAAAAGTGTGGAGATACTGCAGTCTTCTTGACTTATCACACACACAAAAATGCTCCTGTTAAACTTCCCATCTTGATATCTTGATTCTTCTTCTTCTTCAGTCTGCCGGGAACTGTGAGCTAATGCAGCCGATGCAGAGAAGATGATGAGGTACAGCCTAGTGTCAGCTTGGGAGCAGGTTATGGCAAGTTTGTTTGTGGAGTAGGGGTGGGGGTGGGTGAAGCTAAAAAGCGAAGGGGTGTGCATTACCTCTTTAGCACACTTCACCCTTGTGGGACAATCCCTGCCTTGTTAACCTGGCTAAGCCTGTTACTAGGGGTACCAAAAGAGATGTGGAACAGGCTCTTGGTCAACTATACCTCGTCAGCCGCGACTCTAGCATGTCTCTAACTGTCAAAACGGACAGCATATTCGCCTCCCTTGATACTTTTGATAAGCTGGTTTTTAAAAGTAAAATTTATGTTAAAAATTCATTACTATCTACTTCTATTCATAACTTTTAGATTTCTCTTCAATTTTTGTCCTTATTCCACTTTATTAACATTCTTGTAGAGTCCGATATGCAGGAAATTTCAACACACAAGAGGGGACTCAATATCTTTCCTTTAGACGAAGAGTCTGATGTGTGACGCAAACCAACACTTTGGTTATAATAAGAATCCAGGCCAACATAGCACTGACTGGTACCATCAGTTTCTCCACTCTGAAGAAAAGGAGATTAGATATCTACGGACTTGTCTGGACTGCACTGATTGTGTTCTTGACTAATCTTACAGCATATAATCATTTAAGGATTTCCCAAATGTAATGAAGCCTTACAACTGGTTTCCAGCATGTTATGACTCTTGCTTTCACTTCTACATTCAGCAATGCCGATTCTTTTCCTAATCTTTTTTTATTATCTACCCATTTTTTAAAGAAATTCATATGGCTAACCGAATGTTTTATTTCCTTATCGTCATCAAACTATCATTAGTGTGCCTGATTCTAATTATTTCATTATTTATATTTATATTCCACGGTTCTACTCCGGTTCCATTTTTTCTTTATTTTTATTACATTTCATTGTTCTACCACTTCTTTCTTTACCAGCTTTTTTCACTTTAAAATACAATGGGCCCTATTATTCGGTGTGTCCACATTTCAAGGCCATTCATTTTCTTCTTCATTGTCTCTATTTCCGCACTGAAGAGAACATATATAACTGAAACATAATTTAGTACTCTGCTTCTATACGTCTTTTTTTTCCAAATACTGTTAATCAGCCAAAGATTAATCATCATCCTTTACCACGTATATCATCATCATCATCATCATCCTTCAGGACGAAGGTTAGCGGCAGTGATTCTCCAGTTTCCTCCCCTTCTGGCCTTGATGATGCACTCAGCCAGGCTGTGTCCTGTCCATTCTCGTATGTTATCTTTCCATCTACATCTCGGTCTACCTCTTGCTCTTTTTCCTTCCACCTTTTCTTCTAGTATGGTATGCTTCCGTTTCCTTCTTCTGGAGGAGGCCATTGTAAGATAAGTTCTTCGCTTTGTTATTTGTTTTTGTCTCGTTGCGCATGTAATCCTCGAAAGAGGCTCACGCCGAAATATCGGATGTTGTATGTTTTTCATTTATACATTCTCATACTTTCTATTCGTTTTTTTTTCTCACTTAACTCACTCCCTCTGTCACTTTGTAAAACTACACCATACACCTCTATCTAACTTTATTGTTCTAGAACTTGTGCATTTGCTCTTTTCATTCTCCATATTATACGACCTAGTTTTCTGTAGAACCACATTTCTTCTGCATTAATCTTTCTCTCTAGCTTTTTGTTTAGAGTCCAGGTTTCTGTTCCATACAGATATAGCATTATATCTTATGTCTAGGTAGGTCTAGTGATGCTTGGATCATCTCTCTGTTCTTCCTGGTGAAAGCTCATCCACGTAAGACAAGTGCTGGTCATTGATCACATGTTTCGTCACTTTTGAAAGTATCAACATTTTGGCCGAAGAAGAGTTTAATATCTGACCATTCTCTTCATTTCTAAAACACTTATCGGAACAACGGAAGCGCAATAATTTTGTTTTAGACAATGAATGCCACACAATCCAGAAATTAGAATGCTGTATTTTGGATATATCACGAGGCATAATAATGTGTTTCCATCCATCCATCCATCCATCCATTCATTCATCCATCCATCCATCCATCCATCCATCCATCCATCCATCCATCCATCCACTCATCCATCTCTTTGATCAGTGACTGGCTATGCAATCACTTCCCAGTATGTCTTATAGAGTCTTCTGAGCAGCAAACATTTATTTCCATTTCTCACGGTCCGGGGCCAAGCTTTGTATTGTCCCCCTTTGATGTGCTGCTTGAGATTCATTTCTGCTTCTACAGTTCCCCGCCATGCAGCCATTTGGTCGGCCTCTCTTTTTCCTCGTGTATCCCTAGCATGACTGTTCTAGCCATGTTCCTGGGGTCCCTTCGGAACACATTGCCGATCCTCTTTTTTTATTTTTTGGAAATTATAAATTTTGATAAAAAGGACGAATATTAAAGAGCAAAGCAGACATCATCAGGAGTTGGACAGGATTTAGCTGCAGTGCGAAAAGTAAGAGACAATGATTTACGAAAATCTATTTTTGGAGGAAATGGCACATGATGATGATGATGTGTTACAGAGTTATAATATCTAGCAAAGACCATATTCCATAATATCTTATTCAGTTTTATATATTTGTAATTTCAGGCCTTCCGCATTGAAGATTTCAATATATTCAGAGCCCGATTGGCAAACTTAACAAGTCTTGTATGCACTGACACCAGTGAGTATCTGTTATGATACTGAATTAAGTGGCTGTCTTGTGTTGTCTTCCTTCTCGCATACCTGTAAATGGCAAACAGATTTCTAAATGGCCCTCAGCGGTTTACTCCATATAAAGGGATATTTTGAAGTATCTTCTATCTATTCCAACCATCACTGGCATAGATGAGTACCCGATCTCTGTTCCGACCATTTGCGTGTTTTCTGAATGGTGTTTATGGTGGTGGTCATTTGTGCAGTAAAACTTTGTTAATCCTTCCGCTGTTTTGTGGCAAAATGACATTTATGTTGGTGGCTTGTTGCCGTGGACACAGCTGCTGTATTCAAAACGGTTATTAGTGAGTGTGGAACAGTTATCGTTACCTGAACGAATGGCAACTGAATGAATGATTTTAATTGAATGAGTGGCAATTGTTAGTAACTGAATGAATGAAAGTTATTAGTAACTGAATGAATGCGAATTATTAGTAATTGAATGAATGATTTTAATTGAATGAATGATTTTAATCCAATGAATGGCACTTGTTAGTAATTGAATGAATGACTATTATTAGTAATTAAATGAACAGCAACTGAATCAATGATGATTATTAGTAACTGAACGCTTATTAGTAATTGAATGAATTAGAGTTAAATGAGCGAAAGACAGATATTAGCAATTCATTTTTTTCCAGCATCCCATGCCAGTTAATGACAGTTAATTAGTAATTTAGTGAATGGCAGCTAACTGTACTTCAGTAAATGATGATTATTAGTAACTGAGTTGATAAACGGTTACTATTAGTAAGCGTATGAATAGCAATGAATATGCCTGTGAGACCTGGGCACTTAACAAAACAGCTGAGAAACACATAAACGCCTTTGAATATAAATGCTACAGAAGAGTTCTTCAAATATCATGGACACAAAATAGAACAAATATCTCCATACTGGATGCATCAGCAGCAGGCCATCTTGCTCACAACCGAGAGGCCTACAGGAGTGCTGTTAGAGAGGCAAAGTTCCGCAAGGGACATGCAAATGAATGAATGATATCCATACTACAAGAACTTAATATTGAAGAAGGCTGGCTTGTAAAGAGGATTAAAGAAAGAAAACCTAAATATTTTGGACACATTAAACGTCATGATAATCTAGAGAAGACCGTCTTGGAAGGGTACATAATGGGGAAAAAAGAGATGAAGACCAAGGCGAAGATGGCTGCAAGACATCGTTGATGATCTGCAAATGGATGCATCAGCAGCAGGCCATCTTGCTTACAACCGATAGGCCCACATGAGTGCTGTTAGGGAGGCAAAGTTCTGCAAGGGACATGCAAATGAATGAATGAGCATTGAAGTAAATGAGTTTCACCAAGTAGAGCTCGCATGAATTAATTCATGTAAATTTATTCGGCATGAGAATTTAGAGAAGACCGTCTAGGAAGGATAAATAATAGGAAAAAGAAATAGAGGTAGACTATGGCGAAGATGGCTGCAAGACATCGCTGATGATCTGTAAATGGATTCATCAGCAGGAGGGCATCTGGCTTAAAACTGAGAGGTCTACAGGACAGCTGTTAGGGAGACAAAATTCCGCAAGGGACATACAAATGACTGACTGACTGATATTTATTCGAAAATTTTTTTTAAAAATGAAAGTACTTCATGAGTCGGAGCAATAAACATTGATATTATTGGAAATCTTTGATTATATTTTGTTAATGTGTAAAAGATATCCCCCTGGTGCACTGACGTTTCTAAAGGATTGCCATGTTAACCCTCTTACGATTAAACAAACAAATTTTAAGACTACACCAAAAATGTATAATAAAAGCAGGCTGTAGTTAGTTTTGATTGTTAGTTTAAAATCTAAATCCCTAAAAGAATTTAGCAAGAGTGAATATGAGGTTTTTTTTAAATCTTTTTTAATAGTGTTTAATTGACTTCTGGCAGTGGTTCTCACCTTCTTCCGCTTGCCACCCCCTTGGCAGCTATTTCTATAAATTGTACTCCTTCATATCAGCAATTTTTTATAAATAGGAAACTACGAGGTTTTGGTACGGTAAAGTAAGAGAACAAATATTGTAGGATTAAACCTCGAAAAAATCGTAGACAAAGCACTTTAGTGAGACGTGAGAGAAAGAAAAATCACACTGGAGTCCGTGTTCGAATCCCAGGTAATTCTCTTGTGATTTTTCTTTCTCTCACGTCTCACTAAAGTGCTTTGTCTACGATTTTTTCGAGGTTTAATCCTACAATATTTGTTCATATCAGCAAAACTGTTTGTTGGTATTGCAGTAGTTATAACACTGAATTAATATGACAAACATGTTTGCTTTCCGCCATTATCCAACTTCTTCTCGCGTACCTCTAAACGATCTGCCGCGTAGCACTAGGGGTATGCGTACCTACACCAGGTTGGGAACCACTGGCTTATAGTGTCAAAAGAGTTAAAATTTCCTTGTCCTGTATGCAGAACAAATAAAAGTCTAATGTGTTGCTAATTTGTTATGCGTATTGCAGGTATCTTGACCACGTTCACTATTCCAACAACGACCACAACGCCAACAACAACTACAACATCAACAACAACTACGCCATCAACTACAACTACAACATCAACTACAACTACAACACCAACTACAACTTCAACGACAACTACGACTACAACACCCACTACGACTACAACACCAACTACGACTACAACACCAACTACGACTACAACACCAACTACGACTACAACACCAACTACGACTACAACACCAACAACAACAACGACACCAACTACAACCACTACGCCAACAACGACAACCACAACGCCTACTACAACTACAACGCCAACTACAACCACAACGCCAACTACAACTACAACGCCAACTACAACCACAACCACAACGCCAACTACAACCACAACACCTACTACAACTACAACGCCAACTACAACTACAACGCCAACGACAACCACCACGCCAACCACAACTACAACACCGACAACCACTCCACAAACAACCACAACAGCTCCATCTACTACAACAATGCAGGTTTCAACAACGTCAAAGACGCCACCAGAATATGACAATCAAGATTCTTATAAAGGTATAAAGTATATAATTTATATATATATGGATGTATATGTATATATATAAAGTAAAGATATGTGTATATATATAAAGTAAAGATATGTATCTATAACTATAAAATAAAGATATGTATATATATAAGTATTAAGTAAAGATATGTATGTATATGTATAAAGTAAAGGTATGTATTTTTATGTATAAAGTATGTATGTATACGTATAAAGCAAAGCTATATCTATCTATCTATCTATCTATCTATCTATCTATCTATCTATCTATCTATCTATCCACCCACCCACCCATCTGTCTATCTATCTATCTATCTATCTATCTATCTATCTATCTATCTATCTATCTATCTATCTATCTATCTATCTATCTATCTATCTTTCTGTCTGTCTGTCTGTCTGTCTGTCTGTCTGTCTAATCTATCTGTATATCCACCAATCCATCCATCCATCCATCCATCCATCCTTCCATAAATCCATCCATCCATCCATCCATCCATCTATCCATCCATCCATCCTTCCATAAATCCATCCATCCATCCATCCGTCCATCCATCTATATGTATATATACTTGTCGTTACTTCCAAACTGCGGTTACCATATACACATATAAAGGCACAACAATAAATTGCAATGCATTTATACATGGCGGAAAAAAAAGAACAAAGGAGGATGCTTGAAGCAAATAAATGAAGCAGTGATTCCTAGGTTTTTTTTTTATTTTTGTTTTCGCTTTTTTTCAGATTGCAAACCTATCGAAGCTAATGTTTATTTGCCATATCTTCCTCTTCCCCCCACCCCCCCTCTCTCTCTCTCTCTCTCTCTGTCCCGCCCTCTTTACAACACAGTCACATTCTCCCTCTACATGTTGGAAAATTTAGAACCCTCATACATTTCTACATTTTTACTATTCTGCAAGACCTAAACTCACTTAAGGTCCTCACGTGACTCTTTGTGAAGCTTCAGTATAACTCTTCACTGACCTTCTTCACCGCTCTTCGTAAAGTCTTCCCCCCACCCCCAACTCCCAATGTCTCTTAGTGGACATCTCCCTCATCCCACATGAGTCTTCGCTGAATCTCCCCCCCGCCCACCACCCCTCATATGACTCTTGACAAATCCTCCCACATGACACCATCCTAGTATGATACTTTGCAGACTCCAGCTTGGAACCACATGACATGAAAACTCCATTTTAGTGACCCGTGGCATGCAGACTCAGTGTTGGAAACACATGACATGAAGTAAAAAAAAAAATACTGCTACAGAACGACAATGTGAAGATTTACATCATGTTGGCATGGGCAAAGCTACGAAAGAAAACCTTGAAGCGGATCTAAAGAAGACGTCATGACAGTAACCACACATACCTCGAATGAGCACACAAACGAGAGCGATGAAGTAAAACTATATGACAAGCCTTCTTCTTATTATTACTCTTCGATTGCTCAGACATCGACTCCAATCTCTCTAACAAATGCGTCTGTCCGTCTCTGGTTTTCATCATCATATCTCCTGCAGGGACTTAAGATCTTCCGGGTCCTTTCTCTCAAAAAAGGTTGTGTAACTTACATCTTGTAGTAATATATTAGAATAAGCACAGAGTGATCGGAAAAATCCGATCCTTTTGTGGTCGCTCGGGTAGAAAAAAAGCACAATGCGGCACTTTAACTAGCAGACGACTTGACTATAGCAGGCGACTTGACTAGCAGACGACTTGACTAGCAGACGACTTGACTAACAGACTACATTAGAGCTTTTTTCGGAAGAAACGGTTAGGACAGACATGACAGAAGTTTTGTTCAGAGTAGAAGTTTTTATGATAGGACTGTGATCAATGTGAAACTATGTGGAACAGCTGGAAGTGATTTAGACTGGTCAGCTTGACCAAGACGTTTGTGCTATCTGTTATTGTAATACTGGTGTGATTTATTAGGACCAATGGTTCTAAATATTTGTGTGTGACTTCTGTGGAAATTCTGTGGCATGTTCATGACATTCCGTAAGTTGTACTTTTGTTATCGTGTTGTTAGATTGCTGTTTGTCTGGGTGTGAATGTAGATCACCCATTTCCCACATGACAAACTTTTGTCTTGCCGGAGGTGGAGCCTAACTATACCTATCGTTTAACATTCTTCACCTCATGTCACCTATCATCAGTACTCAGTAATAAAACTTGTTTTGTTCTTCACATCATGTCGAGTCACTACACGAAGTTATCTGTAGTTTGTCTCGGAAATGTCAGAGGTTCTCATACTGTGCTGCTGTGATCTAAGTTGGAGCTGTGTGCCTGGGAGTGTTCGTTTCTCTGCGTATATCAAAGAAACAATTGCTTATACTTTCAGATTAAACATTCAAATTGACTATAACTTACTCCGATTAAAACTTCATAAAACAGCAGCACGTGAAACCTGCTTTGACTCTGACTTATCGGCACCAGCCCCCAGTAAACTATTTCAATCTCTCTAGATGTGCTGTAGCCGAAAACTAGTAGAAATATATGATTATATCAAAGCGGTCATGCACTTTAAAAAAAATTCTTCCTTTGAAACAAACGCTGGGTTTGTCTGTTAAAACATAACACGTTGGTCTTATATTCTGCAGAACTATGCAAGAACAGTCCAAGCATTGGAGGGGTTGGTTACGTACCGTATCCAGGTGACTGCACAAAGGTAACATGATGATAGTGCTATTCTATGCGGAACTGTGACGCATTGTTAGACTGTGCTCCCAGATGTCTGATGCTTGATAGTGTTGTATAATTTATTATCAGGGAAAATGTTCGTGTTCTAGTTCTACCTCCCTGGAACTGCAAGCAGGATGTTCTTCACAGGCAGTGTGGCGAGAATGTTGAAGCACAAGCATCGTGTAGGATGGGGAGTGGGTCAATGTGGCTATTTTGCAAGATCCGGAATGAATCCAACCAAAAAAAAAATCGAGGAAGGGAGCAATGCTTTTTTTTTTAGCAGATTCAGCTGTCTTAGGGAGCGTGAAGATCCCTTCCCTGTTAGCCAGGGTGAATCTGTTACTGGGGGCACCAAGGGAGAGGTGGGACAACCTGTAGCATGTGGTTCTCTGATGTATGCGACAGGTATAATGCTGAATTTTTAGTGGGGTATAGCCTCAAATGTGGGCATCTTCACACCAAAGCAAGGGTGGTAGGTGCTTTATAAATTCCCTCTATGCTGACCAGGGAAGTCTTGTACACGGCATCTACAACGTGTTCTTGTCATGTCCTTCAGGTTTTGCGGTCTCCTGCTTCTTCTGGCCCGAACTGGTTCTCTGGACGTTAAATGACGTCTCCTACAGGCTTTCTGATCATGAGCTGTGCTAAGAAATACAGATCTACGAAACCGGGGTTGACCGTCTCAAGGAGTATTGTATACGTTGCTGTATGGCTTATTACTGCACCATTATTCTTTACATGCATTTTCCTGTCTTTTCCCCAGGTTCTTCAATGTTATTACAACCCCAGCACTAACAAAACCCTAGTCGTGACACGAAAATGTCCGTCTGGTCATTTCTGGGATCAGTCTTGTCTTAAATGTGTCTCTAGCTGGAAGGTTGATTGTCCGTATGGTAGGTAACACTGCACTTTCTTCTTTAAATACGTCTATATTTTGGAGATACTCTGTTTAGATAGTAAAATATTTGGTACAGTTGACAATAGCGAGGCTTGCTGCATAGTAACGTGGTAAAGTAGGCATGATTAGACTCGAAATTTGTAGATTATTTCAGTTTCATTGTTTCAGATTCGAGTATTAGGTTCTTGGTATCATAGCAAACAGGATACTCCCATAACCACTCAGCTTCCTCTGCCAGTTGAATATCGCACAGAATGCTCATCGATGGTCCTTCGCATCAGTCCTAGTGAGGACCCCATTTTTGAAACCACAGAAGTCCAAATGCGAAACTAGTCAGCGTCGCTCTCTGTACGGACTCCGTAGCTAAGACGCCAAGTGGAACCAAGACAAGCAAAGACCATCATTTGTCAGGGAGATAATAACACTGGAATCCGAGAATGATAACGTGGAACCTCAGACAATGTTTTGACTTTAAATCTGTGACCGAACTAGTGGAAAACATAATAAATCTAAATCTATGGTGAAGAATGGTTGCCCGAGTTCAGTACAAGGTACTTGATGATGATGCTTCCTCATTTTCCCTGCTATCAGAATATCATTCTTGATTGTTCCTTGTTTGATTTGTTAATGATGTTTTTTAAAAAAAATAATTTGCTGTGTACCATAGAGCGAGTCAGTAGTATTCTTCCGCGTTAGCATTTAATCTGGAGAGGAATATTGAGTAGCACTATCAAAGTACCATTGGCCAGTTTCTAAACTCTCGTTACCCTTGTTTCCCGCCTATTTTTGTTTCCCTCAGACAAATGTAAACCACAGTCATGTGACGGCGTGGAGTCAACTGTCAGCAGCTATCCAATGGAAGGTGTGTGCGGCGGATACTGGACGTGCCTCAACGGGAAATCCTATCCCAAATGCTGTCCTCCTTGCTACAGTTACCTGAATGGTCACGGCTGCGTGTTTGGAAATGCCTGTTTCGACAAGTGCGGTCCGCAAGAAGATTGTGCTGATGGCTTAGGTAGGACGTTTCACTGGCATAAAGCTCGTTTTCTTGTTTCTTCTACAATTCAGTATCAGGACATGTAAATGGCCAAATGTGTTACCAATTACAATTAACTAATTAAGTTGGTTTTTTAAAAAGTTTTTCGTAAGTAACACTTAACAGTGTGCTACATTTTAATTTCTTTCCCTGAGCACCAGTTACAGTTAGCCAGTTAGCCATGGGTTAAAAGGTGATTTACACATAGTTCAATTTACAGTTCGCTGTGAATTTACGGGAGTTCACATAGAAAAAGAGCACATCTTTCAAGTATTAGTTATACTTATTTTTTTAAACATAAGGTACTGTTAGTTTTGGCAGTCAGCGACTCATAGCTGACATGATAGCTTCAGGGTTGGCAAACCATAGCTGGCCAGGACCCTGTCTAACATCTCTGTTGGCACCCCCAGTAACAGACCTAGCCTGGCTAACAGGCCAGCGATCGTCGTAGTCGCCATGGGGGGGGGGGTGGAGTCTGCTAAAGAAGTACTGCACAGACCCTGGGACTGAAGAAAAAATGGCCGTCATAACCTGCTGTCAAGCC
The DNA here is from genome assembly GCA_009760885.1 of Achatina immaculata. Classification (NCBI taxonomy): domain Eukaryota; kingdom Metazoa; phylum Mollusca; class Gastropoda; order Stylommatophora; family Achatinidae; genus Lissachatina; species Lissachatina immaculata. The sequence goes on from CM019713.1 coordinate 3,652,991, forward strand.
GACGCGATGCTGTACCTCTGCACCTTTACAGCATGACTGCAAGGAACACCAACTACCAGTTCACGGGAGAGGGAAGTGAACATGGTTTTTGAGAGACTAAAGTAATTAAGTGATTTTGCTGATGACATAACTCTTATCAGTAACAATGTGAGTTCCATACAAGAAAAAAACAGATAGTCTGGCTAGCAAAATAGGATTTGAAATTAACAAGAACAAAACAAAAATAATGAAAATCCCCATTAATCAAAATGGAAAAATTCACGCAGAAGGGACAGATATTAAAGAAATTAATCAATTTGCATACTTTGGCAGCTACATAGTGACATCAGAAAGGAAGTTAGAATTGCAAAAGCAGCATCGATCTTCAAGAATCTTGAGAACAAATGGCATTCAAAAGTTATAAGCACAAAAACCAAGTTAAGACTATTCAATTTAAATGTAATATACACCCTCATTTATGCATGTGAAAGCTGGAAAACAACTAAAGAAATAGAAAAGAAATTAGACTCTTTTGAAAACAAATGCCTAAGGCAAATACTCGGCATCAAGTGAAATGAATTCAAGAACAATGCAGAGATAAGACAGATGACTGAACAACAAGCAGTCTCATGGGTGATCAGGAAAAGGAGATGGACATATGTGGTCACGTGATGAGAAGAAACAGTCAGATAATCCCAAAACAAGCTATAAAGTGGAGCACGACAAAGAAAAAGAGGCAGACCACGTGAATCTCTGAAGAGGACATTGTTAAGAGAGGCCAAATTAATAGGCATAAAATCCTTTGATGAGGTTGAAAGACTCGCCGAAGACAGGAAAAATTGGCGAACTACCTTGCGAGACCTATGTGACGTTTAACGGCACGGGAAGGATATAAGATATAAGATAAGAAAGTAATTTTAAAATCTAGTTTTCCTAAGTACTAAAGTGAGTTTTTAAAAAAAAATTTAAACTATGTCTTTCACAATTACTAAGAAACGAGTGTTTTTAGTTGATACCACTTTCCATCGGAACTGCTCGCGTGTAAATAAAAGCAGGATTCGAACAGACAACAAAAGAATGGATAATCATTTTGATATTCAGGTCTTCCTCATTTACACTGGTTTAACTACAACACACGTAAGTACTGCACTTATCATACAAAACGCTTATTTAGCACAGTGTTGTGTAGTCAGCATTCAAAAAATAAAAGGCAAAGTACTATAGACGTACAGAAAGAAAAATGACGAGATAATTACTTGGGACTCGAACCACGGACTCTGGCATGGCGAATAGCCGCCTAGCCTTGAGGAACGAAAAAGGTGCTTGAATAACTGAGTCTTTAATGCGGCTGAAATCAGACCTGGTACCTGAAAAGGAAACGAGTTATTGCACAGAAATTCATTCTCTTAAATTCAGTCTCTTGCAGGTATCAGATATGTCCCTGGGCAGTTCTCTTATTAGTTTTCCGTCTCCCACGTCTGAATTGCTTTGTCTACTACTTTATGGTCTATGGTCTGGATCATCATCATTGCACTCCGGACTTGCCCATATAAGCTTAGATCCCCCTCTCCCACCCCCTCAACATATCCATCAGCATCCTGTGGCTGACAGTGTCCGTTCTGTGTTGGGTGGACAAGTCCTCTACGCACCCAGCAAGCCTCTCGTTCCTGGCCGTGTCAGTCTGTACTCCCAGTTCTCGTTCTCTCAGTCTAAACAGAGACGCGGATTCGCTGCTGTCAAAGTCCTCCACTCTTGCCTGTCTCTCGTACTCTACTTATTTTTCGAATGCTAACCATTCAATACTCTACACAATCACTTTACTCTGCGAAAGAGTCGCTGTTTCTAGTGTGAAACATTTGTTAACATTTAAACAAAGACCTTTTATTCTGCTAACCAGGTGTGTGTGAGAAGATACCCGTGTGGGAGAACGTGACAGACTACGCTGTAGCTACGGACACGGCTGGCTTAGAGTCGACTACCTGCTCCCAGTCCGATTTCAGCGTCATCGAGTGCAAATGCCAACTGAAATTCATGGATGTATTCATGCAGGATAAAGCTGGTCAGTATTTATATTGGGAATATGTTGTGATTCTATATGAAGTTTACAGAAATGACAAGACAAATATAAACCAATTTTTCTATTTTATTTAAAATGAAGAGTATTTTATAGAGAATTTTTAAAAAATAACCTCTACATAATAAGATCCTGGTTAGCCGAGTGTTTAGGTGCCCTGTCTACTAACCCGGTGGTACTGGGTTCAAATCCCAGCAATGGGAAATTTTTTCCTGGTACCACCACATCAAAAGGCAAAAAAAAAAAAGCCCCCAGGTCCACCTAGCCTCTAAAGATGGATTCCGGAGACATCTGGGAAGACAAATGTGGCCAGGCCTGATTCTGACACCACACTTTCATGTGCCGATGGTCTTGGAAATAGGGACCTAACACCTTTTCCCGAATATATTTTGTTGGCATGGAAACGGGGGTTTTAATTTTTCTGCCTACCTAATAAGATTAAAGTGAACGTAGATCTGTCATGCCACTGAAGGCATGTGATGTTAGCGTCCGTATTTTCCATGACGAGCTGGCATATTAGAGAATGGTGTGCTTATTTCACGCCTGGTTGCTTTCTTCCTCACCTTTAGATGAAGCCAGACACCTTTTTCTACAACTGAGTGACTCAGGCGCTTTCGACTGGTGTAGAACCACAGACCTTCGCCGTGATATCTCAGTGCACAAACCACTGTGTTACTTAGGCGCCGATGCATGATAAAGTATAACTGAAATACTGCATGCATCAGACACTTTACTTGCAGGTGCCATTTTTCTGTTTAACGACAAGTTAATTAACGACGTAGACTGGGGTGCACAACATCAAGAAGTGGATAGGGACCAGCTTGGCCGAGTGTTCTACGAAACCAAGAGACAGGACAGATTGTGGATTCACTGCAGCCAACCTTCCATGGGGAGACGGCACAAGATGATGATGACGAATTAACGAGTCGATACGGTTTTTAAAAGTTAAAGAAGAAGGGTATGGGAATATCGCCTAGTGTCCGGAAGCCATGTTGATAAAACTTGCATTTCAGTGTTCAGTTCATCGTGTTATCTTTTCATTGTTAAATGTTTTGATATGAATCTGGCCATAATCTGGAAAGCTCTGGTGACAACTATTGTATCTTACATATCTTACCTGTACAATCTTTTGTAAGTTTAATATTCCTAAAACACGCCTTTTCCTCTCTCAATATTACATATTAATCCAGGGCTTTGATTAAACAGATGTTTCACAACGCCAACTTGTTTGTTTCAGAGTGTAGGCCGTATTATGAACCCAACTCCACAGAAATTTGTTCATGGGGCTCCACAAACATCCCGGTGATGAAGTTAACAGAAGCTGGAGCATTTGCTTTCAGACTTGAGTAAGTTGTCAGGTTATTTTGCTTATTTGCTTTTTTTTTTTATGTGACGCTGTTGGTGAGAGATTATTTTTTGTATAGACCCAGTTTTTTTTTGTGTGTGTCTTTCTGGGGATTGGGGGGGGGGGGGGAAGGAAAGGGGAAGAGAAGACGTGGATCTGCAATAGATTGGCCAGCAGTGACTTGTATTCTCCTTCAAAAACTTCAGGATTCCCAAGTCCTGTAAAGTGAACTGTGGATTAGCTGTACGAATTAGAGCCCAGCGTATCAGTTTCTCTCCTCGCGTGTGCTGACTGTAGTATGATTGCCCTCTCCTCGTGTGTGCTGACTGTAGTATGATTGCCCTCTCCTCGTGTGTGCTGACTGTAGTATGATTGCCCTCTCCTCGTGTGTGCTGACTGTAGTATGAGTGCCCTCTCCTCGTGTGTGCTGACTGTAGTATGATTGCCCTCTCCTCGTGTGTGCTGACTGTAGTATGATTGCCCTCTCCTCGTGTGCTGACTGTAGTATGATTGCCCTCTCCTCGTGTGTGCTGACTGTAGTATGATTGCCCTCTCCTCGCGTGTGCTGACTGTAGTATGATTGCCCTCTCCTCGCGTGTGCTGACTGTAGTATGATTGCCCTCTCCTCGTGTGTGCTGACTGTAGTATGATTGCCCTCTCCTCGTGTGTGCTGACTGTAGTATGATTGCCCTCTCCTCGTGTGTGCTGACCGTAGTGTGACTGCCCTTTTGGTCACCAGGGTGATTTCTTACATTGGTGGCGAGGGTGCTAATTTGACAGTCAGCGACCCATTGCTGTTGTTGGTGGCGACCCATTGCTGTTGTTGGTGGCGACCCATTGCTGTTGTTGGTGGCGACCCATTGCTGTTGTTGGTGGCGACCCATTGCTGTTGTTGGTGGCGACCCATTGCTGTCATTCTAGAGTTAGGGTTTAAGAACAGTAGCTTACCAAGACTCTGTCACGCTTCTGCATTGGTTCCCTAAAAAAAAAAAAGGCCTAGCCTGGCTAACCGGGCAGGGATCGCAATAATCCCCATGATGGCAGAGCGTGCTAAAGAAGTAGTGCATAACCCCTGCTTTTTAACTTAACTCGGAGACTGAAAAAAAAACCATCTCCGGCGTAACCCTTTCTCAGTCTGGCACAATCCCCACCACAGCTGCTTCAACGGACGCTAGCTCGCAGTTCCAATGAGAGAGAAGAAGAAGAAGAAGAAGAAGAGATCAGTGCACTGCTTCTCCATTCCGGCGCCTGCGTCTTCATATGTGCGGCTAAAATCCTGAAAACAAACTTCCCAGCAAATTCTTTCTGTTGTTCTTGGCACCGTACTCACGTAAATATTTGATGTTCCCAGAATCAACGCATCTGTTCCACATTTCGAAATCACGTCAACCAATTCCATGGACGACTGCGACAACGCTTCTGTGGTCAAGATCTGGGCGGACAAAGCAGGTATACATGCCTCTGTCGGTGACCCGAGCAAAAGCGAGGCTTTGGCAACTGTGCTCTTCAAGGTAAAATCAGTCATTCAGTCATTTCCATATCCCTTGCGGAACTTTGCCTCTCTAACAGCACTCCTGTAGGCCTCTCGGTTGTAAACAAGATGCCCTGCTGCTGATGCATCCATCTGCAGATTATCAACGATGTCTTGCGGCCATCTTCGCCTTGATCTTCCTCTCTTTCTTTTTCCCATTATGTACCCTTCCAAGACGATCTTCTCTAAATTCTCATGACGTTTAATGTGTCCAAAATATTTAAGTTTTCTCTGTTTAATCCTCTTTACTTGCCAGCCTTCTTCAATATTAAGTTCCTATAGTATGGATATATTTGGGGTTTTTTTTGTGCCCATGATATTTGAAAGATAAGGTAAACAAAACAAAACAAAAATCCATGCCAGTATTTCATTAGCAAGCAAAGTGTGTTGTATTTTAAATATAATTAAGATTCTCCTAAAAAATGTAAGAGGGATGTGCGCGGCCTCCAGATGACCACTAAGTACTTCAAAAGCATACAAGTAGGCATCGAAAACTGTTTGAAGAAGAAGTTCTCAAACATTATATAGATTGGTAATTAATCATTTGGCAGATGAGTGGCGTAGTAGGTATGAGCTTCTTGTGTTGTGATGTTGTTTTACTCTCTCTCTCTACAGTTGTTTTACTCTCTCTCTACACTAGAATGGGTACGGCTAGCGTAGTGGTTAGAGCACTCGTCTAGCAACCAAATGGTCGAGGGTTCGAATCCCCAGCTGAGCGGGATTTTTTTTTCCGACCAATACGGCCCTGAGGTCGACCCAGCCTCGTAAAATGGGTACCAGAGAAAATCTGGGAAGTAAAGGCAGCGAGGAAAGGAACTGGTCACCCTACCTCATATGCTGATGACCCAGCATAATGAGGTCTCTAACGCTTCACACCCTACGGCATTTGAAATGCTATGGGACTATCTTTACTTTTTTTACTACACTAGAGTAATACTCCATAATTAGTGTATGAGTAAATAACTATACACGGAGTCACTGCAGTAAAGATGTGAAACCAAAATGTATAATCTAGGGAAAAAAGTAGGAACGTCTGTATTACTTAACAAGTACAAAGTTGTGACCTTTCGGCGCGGCCTTAATCATACAAAAACATACAGGACGAAGAAATAGAGAGAGAGAGAGAGGAGATCAAATATAAATTCACAAGAATCCTATGTTTAAATAAAAAATCAAATAAAATGAATAGAGCACTTAGCTGTAACTTGTAAGTAGCTGTGGCTTGTCCGACGCTGTGTCAGAAACGCTGATGATGGAGTGTAGAGAGTATTTAAATGGAGACTTGTGATGTGTGATAGGTGGGTGGTAACAGAGGGTGGTGGGTGAGGAAACCATGGAGGAGAGAGAGAGTGATACAATAGTAATCTAGCCGGGAGAAGGTGAAATATGTGATTATAGTAGGGGTAGAGGGGTTGTAACGTGATGCTGTGAAGAGGTTCTAAGCTATGTGGAACAAGTGAGAAGTGAGTGGAACTTAATGGGGAGGGATTACGATTTGTGGAAGAGGAGACTTCAAACCATGTGGTTCCAGACTCCCATATTCTTGAATGTACCGGTTCTCATGCGATAGGCGGCTTGTGTCATCTGCGGTTCTCTACATCAGTTTCCTGCATGCATAAATATCTGTATGTGCGTTGCGTCTGTGTGTTTTCTCTGTGTGTTTGCTGTGTATGTCTTCTGCCTATGATTTAACATCTTGACCTATTTTTATTTTCCCACCAGAACGTGACTGGAGAACTGGAGATCGTGGTCACACTCCACCAAGGCAAGCTGACCCTGGGGGTCAGACAAAACAATTATCAGTTTGTCTCGGCAGTTAGGGGTGAGTTGTTTAATAGTAACAAGTTTGTCTCGGTAGTTAGGGGTGAGTTGTTTAATAGTATCAAGTTTGTCTCGGCAGTTAGGGGTGAGTTGTTTAATAGTAACAAGTTTGTCTCGGCAGTTAGGGGTGAGTTGTTTAATAGTAACAAGTTTGTCTCGGTAGTTAGGGGTGAGTTGTTTAATAGTATCAAGTTTGTCTCGGCAGTTAGGGGTGAGTTGTTTAATAGTAACAAGTTTGTCTCGGCAGTTAGGGGTGAGTTGTTTAATAGTAACAAATGTGTCTCGGCAGTTAGAGGTGAGTTGTTTAATAGTAACAAGTTTGTCTCGGTAGTTAGGGGTGAGTTGTTTAATAGTAACAAGTTTGTCTCGGTAGTTAGGTGTGAGTTGTTTAATAGTAACAAGTTTGTCTCGGTAGTTAGGGGTGAGTTGTTTAATAGTAACAAGTTTGTCTCGGTAGTTAGGGGTGAGTTGTTTAATAGTAACAAGTTTGTCTCGGTAGTTAGGTGTGAGTTGTTTAATAGTAAAAAGTTTGTCTCGGTAGTTAGGGGTGAGTTGTTTAATAGTAACATAAGCCTGACTTCTGGAATTATCCTGAACAAGTCTTCATAAGCCACACTGTTGTTGTTATTTTGTTGTTGTTGTTGTTGTTCTTCTTCTTCTTTCTCTTTAATCTCCCTGCAACTGCGAGCTAGTGTTCTTTGCATTTCGACTTAGGACTGGGTCATAGTAGCTATTTTTTCACTCGCTGAGTTGCAGCTAGAAAGCATAGGAGTATGCAACGCTTCTTTAGCAGGCTCCACCACCATAGGGACTGCGGTGATCCATGCCACGTTTGCCAGGCTAGACCCGTTACCGGAGGTACCAGCGGAGAAGTGGGACTGGGTCTTGTCCTAGTCAGCTGTGATTCGTTAACCCAGGGTTCTTATATCTTATATCCTTCCCGTGCCGTTAGACGTCACATAGGGCTCGCAAAGTAGTTCGCCAATATTTCCTGTCTTCGGCGAGTCTTTCAACCTCAACAAAGGATTTTATGCCTGTTAACTTGGCCTCTCTTAATAATGTCCTCTTCAGAGTTTCACGCGGTCTGCCCCTTTTTCTTCGGCCTTAACACAGGGTTACTGACTGTTTAAGTAAGCGCTGAACTTTTTAGAATCCTACTTCAACTAAGCGATAGAGAACAATGTTTCTTGGTTAGCCTTATAAAAGAAAAACCACTTTAAGATGAGAGAGAGAGAGAGAGAGAGAGAGAGAGAGAGATAATGGCTGAGTGAATGAATAAATGATCTTTATTTTTAAAGGGTAAAGAGAATTGGGCACGCAGGCCCGTCTTACATTCTGCCCTTCATCACTCCATATTTCATTCTTCTCACACACTCGATTTAAAACAAGTATACAAATTACATGAGGAAAATATATGAAAAAAAGTTTACAATATAAGAGATGAAGTAATTAACCTAACAAAATAGCGCACAAACACGTACACACTCAGGAATATACATAAACACGTTCAGATATTTCTTCTAACACATATTCTTTAATATTCAATAAAATAATTTCTAACACGATCTAACAACTTACTTTTACAACTATGGGTTGAGAGACTACTGGTTATTCTATGAAGGCATATAGTTAACAAGCAAGTCAATAATGAAAAAGGTTTCAGTTAAAGAATAAAGTATTACTAATGGATTTTAAATGGTAGGTGAGGGTGTTCCAGAGCTGTACTGCAGAGTATACAAGGCTTTTCTTATACAGATCAAACCTGGGTTTAGGAAGAAGACAGAAAGAGAGAGAGAGAGAGAGAAATACTAAAAGAAGGACCGTGACTCGAACCACAAACTCCGGTAGAACTAGCAACCGCTCAGTAACGCGGGGCACACAAGAAGACGCCACCATCAGACCAGTCCAGTGGTAATGGCGTTGCTGATGAGTCAATGACGAGATGATGCGTTCTTCGGGGATGCCCAGTCTTTAGAGAAGAGAAAGAAGATGCACACCACCTTAACTCATTCACAGTCAGGCATGATGTTGTGAGCCACCATCTTCACGGCACCGACTGCTAAGAATGTTCCTTCCTGCAGTTCCAGGAAGATAAAACAACTAACAAACATTACAGCGAAGTGAAATCTTACCCACAGCGCTGCAGTTTAACCAGGTCTCTTTTTTTTGCCAGCGATTCTTAACCGGGGGGGGGGGGGGGGGAAGGGGGGCTGTGGCATGGACCCTATGAAGTTCTATTTAATGATTTTGGAGGGTCAAATGACCAGGAATTTGATTGGCTCATTTCAAGAAACATCTTAGCACCATTTGGGTTCTACTTACTGCTTTATTTTTAAAGATGGGCCCGTATCGGTTCTAGGGCTTGAAAAGGGGTCTACGGCCCCCCTCTCCACCCCCACCCAAAACAAAAACTGTTAAGAACCACCACTGCTTCAGAGCGTAAGTAAAAATTTACTGCATAAATTTGGATTAATGTTTTGTTTCTCAGTAAATTGTGAAATACTTGTTTCTGCCTGTTTCTTGTTTGTGTCAGCCAAGTCAGCAAGTCTGTGCAAGGACTGCGTGCATACGCTTACCATCACATCTACTGACACGGAACAGTGCCTGCTTAATAAGGTAACTCATGCGTGCCACTGTGTGCTATACATGAATCTGACTTGAGAGGGGGAGATCTGGGGAGGGGGAGGGAAGTGGGGAAATGGGGAAGAAGAACATCATATATTTCTATCACGTCACTGCCTATAACATCATATATTTCTGTCACATCACTGCCTATAACATCGTATATTTCTGTCACATCACTGCCTGTAACATCATATATTTCTATCACATCACTGCCTATAACATCATATATTTCTGTCACATCACTGCCTATAACATCATATATTTCTATCACATCACTGTCTATAACATCATATATTTCTATCACATCAGTGCCTATAACATCATATATTTCTATCACATCACTGTCTATAACATCATATATTTCTATCACATCACTGTCTATAACATCATATATTTTTATCACATCACTGCCTATAACATCATATATTTCTATCACATCACTGCCTATAACATCATATATTTGTGTCACATCACTGCCTATAACATCATATATTTCTATCACATCACTGCCTATAACATCATATATTTCTATCACATCACTGCCTATAACATCATATATTTCTATCACATCACCCTCTATAAGATAAAAGATGCTTGATATAGGAGGAAAACTCAAAACAGGAAATACTGAAATCTGCAGTAAGATTTAGCCAGGATCACAAGATTAAGGGAAGATAAAAACTATTTCGCCATATAATACTTGATGTTGAACCTGAAAAACACAGGTGCGCGCGCCAAACCCTTGCGCGTGCGCACAGACACAACAACAAGTGCCCTTTTCAAGCACTTTTCTGTCCTTCTTTTTCACAAAGAGGAGACCAAAAAGCTAAATGTTTAATTTTTCATATATTTTTTCGTTTTTTTTAAATAATGTGTTGTGTTGTTTTTTGTATGTGGTCCTTGAAAAAAGTCTTTTGCCGAAATATTGGATTGTTGCATGTTTTTCATTTATGTGTGCTCATCTTACTTTCTGTCATTCATTGTTTCTGCACTCTTTCCTCACCCTTTCCATCTTTTCGTAAAACTGAACCATACATTTCAGCCTAACTATATAACATTTAACAGGTATAAATTAGACAAAATGTTGTTCTTACTAATAGTAGATTATTTCAGTGTCGAGTTTTTTGGTTAATATTTATAGGTGCAGCTGTACAACTGTAAGCCAGAGATGACTACAGTCTACGACGTAAGCTGAGTCACGTGACTGGATGTGACAGAATTACAGCATTTGAAGCGTCGACCGTTCACGGTTTCTGTTTTTTTGTTCTTGTTTTCTCCCAACTTACAAGTTGGTCGAAGTTTTATGTGAAAAGTTTTAACTTTTTTAAATATCTGAAGTCTTTCTCTGGTTTTACGTGAATAGTTTTAAGTTTTTAAAATATCTGAAGTCTTTCTCTGGTTTTATGTGAATAGTTTTAAGTTTTTAAATATCTGAAGTCTTTCTCTGGTTTTATGTGAATAGTTTTAACTTTTTAAATATCTGAAGTCTTTCTCTGGTTTTACGTGAATAGTTTTAACTTTTTAAATATCTGAAGTCTTTCTCTGGTTTTACGTGAATAGTTTTAACTTTTTAAATATCTGAAGTCTTTCTTTAGTTTTATATGAAAAGTTTTAACTTTTTAAATATCTGAAGTCTTTCTCTTAATAGTGTAACGTTATGTATAACTGAAGCCTTCTTATTTTTGTACTGAGAGATTTATGCTTCTGTGATACCTAACACCTCGTATGTTTTATGCACTTAGCTCAGTCCCCTTTTTATATCTGGAATCTTTCATGTTTTATGGAAATAGTTTTAAAACTTTTTTTTCAATGTTTGAAATCTTTCATGTTTTATGCGAATAGATTAAAACTATTTTTTTTTATTTCTGAAATTTTTCATGTATATGCTTGAAGTCCTCCATACTTTATACAAATAGTTTCAAACTTTTTATATCTGAAATCTTTCATGTTGTATGGAACTAGATTATAATTTTTTTTCAGTGTTTGAAATCTTTAATGTCGTATGGAAATAGTTTTAACTTTTTTTTTTCAATGTTTGAAATCTTTCATGTTTTATGGAGATAGATTAAAACTTTTTTTTATATTTCTGAAATCTGTCATGTATATGTTTGAAATTTTCCATACTCTATTCAAATAGTTTGAAACTTTGTATGTCTGAAATCTTTCATGTTTTATTTCTGCAGGTTTAACTTTTGTTTGTATTTAAAATATTTGTTTTTTAAAAATGCCTACGCTTTCAGTTTTTTTATGTCAAAGAAAATAATCCCAATATGTAGCACTAGCTTTAACATTCTTGTTTTGTGCCATTATGTCGATATTTTCTTAACTGTCCCCTGTGCCAGTCCTTTGTTTACCAACATTTTCTCTGCTGGTATGTCTCCGTGTCTCTTTCGGTCGCCCTTGCTTCATTTAACTTGTGGAGTCACATCACAGCTAAATGTTTGTCACTCTCATAATCCACTGCTACCTTTTCCTTTGGATCACTGCAGCCTGTGGTATCACGTCTGTCTCCCTTGATAAGAGGTCATATTACAATATTTGGCCAGATTACTACTTCTATCTTATATAGACACCTGGTTTGGAAGGTGTCAGATGAACATACCGTTCCAGCACACTTTCCCATATAGTAAAACATCTAAAATATTGCTTTTGAATATTCTACATTTGGTTTTCCAGTTTATAGATTATTACACTATAATTTTTTTTTTGTAACGGTCAATAACCGATGCATCGGAGGAATAAAAAAAAAAACAAAAACCAAGCAAACAATTTTCACGGATGTCTCCCGTGATATCTCGGGCGCTCCGGCCGACCACGTTACGCCAACCATAAAATTGATCACTTATAATTAATTTTTCCAAACAGACGTAACTCTTTGCTAATTTACTATTATTTTTTTAAAGAAAACCTTTTGTTTCAATCTAATTTAATTAAAGTTTGTTCAGGAAATTGTTTTTGTTTGTTCAGGAAATTATTTTAATTTTTTTCGGGAGTGACGGTGTTGTGAAATTCAGACTGTGTAATTAATATGTGAAATTAAAACTGTTCTTCCTCTTCTTTGCTCATGTTCTTTGCAGCCGATACTTAGAAGGTGTTATCAATGTAGAGATAAGACAGATGAGTGAACAACCAGTCTCATGGGTGATCAGCAAAAGGAGATGGACATATGTTGGTCACTTGATGAGAAGAAATGATCAGAGAATCCCAAAACAAGCTATCAAGTGGAACACAACAAGCCGAAGAAAAAGAGGCAGACCGCGTGAAACTCTGAAGAGGACATTGTTAAGAGAGGCCAAATTAACAGGCATAAAATCCTTTGATGAGGTTGAAATAGTCACCGAAGACAGAAAAATTGGCGAACTACTTTGCGAGCCCTATGTGACGTTTAACGGCACGGGAAGGATATAAGATATAAGATAAGAATTAATATGTGAAATTAAAACTGTTCTTCCTCTTCTTTGCTGATGTTCTTTGCAGCCGATACTTAGGAGGTGTTGAGGTACACGATCTTGTTGTATTGGGAGCAGGTCATGACAGCTTTTTTTTCAGGCCCTGCGTGGAGATAAAAAAAAAGCAGGGGGCGTGCAATGTTTCTTCTAAAGGCTCAACTGCCATGGGGACTACAGCGACCCCTCCCCCCTCCCCCTCCCCGTTAGCTGGGCTGGGCCTGGTGCTAGAACTGCCAACGGAGAGATGGAGCAGAGTCTTAGGTATCTGAACGGCGAAGTGGTTTAGTGTACTAGTCTCTCATGACGAAACTCGGGGGTTCGAATCCAGCCAGATTCGCCCTGATCACTCAGTTGTAGAAATGGGTACCTGACTTCTTCTGGCTTGACTTTATCTATTCTCTCTCTCTCTCTCTTCACCAACACTGCAAACCCCCCCCCCCCCTCACCACCTCTTCTTCTCTTGTAATGATTTTGTTGCTAACACTCAATAAGGGTATATTTCTTCCAGCTGACCTATATTACGATATTGCATCTGCTTGTATGCTGCTAGTTGTCTATTGTGCTGAGCATAATACAGCTGTACAGACAAAATACATCGAAACACTCCCTGCAATTATATACTCTTTACAGGACACACAGGACAATCACATACTGGCACACTGGGTATGTCTATCAAGACTGCATTACCCTGGCACTCACGTCCGATTTATTGCGAAAACGTGATGATGACGGTGATGGCTGACGATGAAAATATATGGAAACGATTTCTCAGAAACACGCATGGTCCAACACATATGATTCCGGGCTGCTAATAGCCAAGTTATTAGGATAGCGCCATAAGAATTCAAGCTGGCTAACAACTATCACATACCAAACATGACTACATTTCTCAACACATACCGGACTACACTACCTTCTCATTCAACAGTCAAAACCTTTCCCTTCTTTCTGAGCTGAAACTTTCGTCTCAGACCCAGAATAGGCAACTTACTTTCCACGTGCAACGAATGACTTGAAAATCACGAGCTCTGGCAGAGAAAACAAGCATGGGACTAACTCTAATTTAGAGTTATCTCAAGGGTCAGTTACCCTTGACCAAATACTGTCATGCTCTGAAACTCTACCCTTGACCAAATACTGTCATGCTCTGAAACTCTGTTACATAAAGAAACTCTGTTACATAAAGAAACTATATTACATAAAGAAACTCTGTTACATCAAGAAGATCAATTTGCTTCAGCCGCAGAAAGTAGGAGAAAAATAATTTTACGGGCAGATTCATATTTTGTATGAGATATAAAGGAAACACTAAAACAACTATAAGTAATAAAAAAAGTAAAACAAATAAAGAAACTGTGGAGAGGAATAAACAGAACTACAAACATAAGATTGTTAAAGGCATGCATCTTTCCCATCGCAACATATGCCTGTGAGACCTGAACACTTAACAAAACAGCTGAAAAACACATAAATGCCTTTGAATGTAAATGCTACAGAAGAGTTCTTCAAATATCATGGACACTACCGGAACTTAATATTGAGTACGGTTGGCTAGTAAAGAGGATTAAACAGAGAAAACGTACATATTTTGGACACATTAAACGTCATGATAATTTAGAGAACACCGTCTTGGAAAGGTACATAATGGGAAAAGAAAGAGAGGAAGACCAAGGCGAAGATGGCTGCAAGACATCGTTGATGATCTGCGAATGGATGCATCAGTGGCAAGGCATCTATCTTGCTTACAACCGAGAGGCATACAGGAGTGCTGTTAGGAAGGCAAAGTTCCACAAGGGACATGCAAATGACTGACTGACTGACCAAAACACCAAGATGCAGGGGGGTAAACAGCAGTTACACACAGGACCCCATACTTAGACTAAACGAACAAAAACAGACAGTCCTCATGTTACGAACATCTTACTGCAGACTCTACACTCTTCTCCACAAGATAAAGGCGACTACGACAACAGCCCAGTTCATATACCAAAACGCCTATGAAACTCCGTGTACTTTTATAGGAGCCATATATGACCTCTGAGATCTCTCTGTACGGCGCAAGTCTGAGTTTGTGTGTGCAGTATATGGGAAGAGGTAGGAGCAAATTTTTTGAGGAAGGCCATTAACTCCCGTACATGAGACGAAAAAAACAAAGCCATGTCAATTTTACCGGTTGTCTCCCATGACACGTTAACTCTTACTGTCCAGGTAATTATTTTCCATCTGTGCAGGAATGATTTTTTTTTTTTTAATGAAATTAATCAACTGTAAATATTCTTTCCAAACAAACGTAACTATTCCCTTGTTTCATAATGAAAACCTTCTTTTAGAATCTAATTTAACTACAGCTTCATAGCTTTTCTTCCCGGTCTCTCGGGAATTACTTTGTTCGTGTTCCTTCTTTCTTGGCACATGTTAAATTTAGATTGCTTGAAGATAGAACTGCTCCATTTCTTCTTCTTCTTCATCCTCTTCTTCTCCTTCTTCTTCATCCTCTTCTTCTTCTTCTTCCTCTTCTTCTTCTTCGTCTTCTTCTTCTTTCTCTTCCTTTTCTTCGTCGTCTTCTTCTTCCTCTTCTTCTTCCTCTTCTTCTTCTTTCTCTTCTTCTTCTTCTTATTTTTCGTCTTCGTCTTTTTCCTTTTCTTTCTCTTCTTCTTCCTCTTCTTTCTCTTCTCCTTCTTCCTCTTCTTGTTCCTCTTCTTTCTCTTCTTTTTCTTCCTTTCTTCTTCCTCCTCCTCCTCTTCTTCTTCTTCCTCCTCCTCCTCCTCTTCTTCTTCTTCCTCGTCCTCTTCTTCTTCTTCTTCCTCTTCTTCCTCTTCTTCTTCATCTTCCTCTTTTTCTTCTCCTTCTTCAACTTCCTCTTTTTCTTCTTCTTCTTCTTCCTCGCCTTCTTCTTCCTCTTCCTCGTCTTCTTCTTCTTGGAACTGCGAGCTGGTGTTCTGTGCAGCCGATGCTGTGGAGTTGTCGAGGCGCAGCAGTTTGTTACACTGAGAGCGGATCACGGCAGCTATTTTATTTTTGTTTATAGTCCCTGAGAGCAGATGAAAAGTAGGGGGCATTCAATACTTCTTTAACAGACTCCACCCCCCATGGGGGACTGTGACGATACTTGCCTCGTCAGCCAGGCTAGGCCTGTTACTGGGTCTGCGGGTCTACTGGCTAAGAGATGTGGGCAGGGTCTTGGTCTTCGTCGTGAAGTCCCAACTAAAACTTGTTACCGAATGAAGATTACGAAGAAAGTGTTGACAGAAACTGTCTAGGTAAATAAAATGGTCTACAAGACAGGATTAATGAACAAGAAACACACACAGACACACATACACATACATACACCCCCACACATTTTTTTTAAATGGTCGGTAACTGCAGTAACTGTAATTTGTATTTAATGCTATCTAATGGCCAGGCGGTGAATGATTTTAAAAGACAGAACGCGGTGTTTTAAATAACGTTGAACTTAAATAATTTAAGAGTACAGTTTCGCGCAAGAAATAAAGTTAAATTTCAAAATAAACGTAAAAAGAACAAAAACAACAACAGATAATAATAATAATAATAATAATGCACGTCGTGAAATCGTTTCAAAATCAGAAACGTCAATAAAATAAAATAAAAAATTAGAATAGAATAAAATAAAATAAAACAAAATAAACACATGAACAAAATTACAATAATGAAAGGAGACACTAACATAAAAATTTACCTAATGGCTTTTCTTTTGATTAAAAGCTTCGGAAAACTAGAAAATAAAATAATTGAAATTCCAGAGAAAGTGCTGGATTAGAATAACTCGCTTCGCAAAGCCTGAGGAATACGTTTATGAAAAGATAAAATACACAAACACACAAATAAAAAAAAAACACCTTGAAATGAAACATATAAACTACGAAAAAAAAAAAAGCCTAAAAACTCAGAACTACAAACAAGGCTTTGCTGGGTATAGTGCAGGAATCTGAAACAGATATTACATACTTAAATCTTTCTAGTTCTTTATCACAGTTTTCTATTGACAATATTGTATGTTGTATATGAAAAAAAATTTTACTGATTAATGGAAAATATTCATTTAGACTCTCAGCCAGTCATTTCTTCACCTCAACAACAACAAAAAAAACCCACAGCACAAATACATTTGAAGTTCTCTCTCTCTCTCGCGTGCGCAACCTTAAGTGAGCAGGGCACATGTGGTTTCTGCAAGTGTTTTCAACAAATGCCTGTCCTTTGCCTTTTTTTTCCGCTCCTGCCCAAGTGAGCCCTCTATTGCTCAACATCCTCTCTGTTGTTCTTCTCCATGTCTCTTTTGGTCTACCCTTAATTCTTTTCCCCTCTGTGGTGTCCATCTTAGTGTTATTTTTGGTAGTGAGTTGTCAGTCATTCGGAGCACATGTCCCAACCATCGCCAGCGTCTTTCTTCAATAATTGCTGTCAGTGACTTCATCTGCATTTCTGCCAACAAGATGTTACTACATTTTAAGTTGCTAAAATAAAATGATAGTTAATTAGATCTAAAAACAATGCCGGAATTTTTATTGAAGAAAACAAAATTAATGAGGAAAGAGTTTGTTTTTTTCAAATGACATTTACAATGTTGCAAAGAATCACATTTATGTTCTTTATTATTTTTTTTTCTTTCGGTTTCTAAATACGTTTAGAAGCCATGCACAAGTTGAAAATATTGACAAACAATTTCAAACTTATACCCGCATTTCAAGCTGCAGTCAGTTTACTGTCACGAACAACGCAGATTGGATGACAGACTGGATGACAGATTGATAAGAAGAAGAAAAAATAAATACACTGCACTTCCCTAACGTTGCTAAAATCGCCAGTAAAAATACTACTACTACTACTACTACTACTACTACTACTACTACTACTACTACTACTACTACTACTACTACTACTACTATACTACTACTACTACTACTACTACTACTACTATTACTACTACTACTACTACTACTACTACTACTACTACCATTGCTGCTGCTACTGCTGCTGCTACTAGTACTACTACTATTATTGCTGCTGCTACTACTACTAATATTAAAACTACTACTACTGTTGTTGCTGCTACCAGTAGTACCGCTATTACTACTACTGTTACTACTATTACTACTACTGCTGCTACTGCTACTATTACTAATACTGCTACTGCTGCTGCTACTACTACTAATACTATTACTACTACTGCTGCTACTGCTACTACCACTTCTACTACAGCTGGTGCTACTAGTACTACTACTGCTACTACTAGCACTAATGCTGTTGCTGCACTGCTACTACTACTATTACTACTGATACTGCTACTAATACTGCTGCTGCACTGCTATTACTAATTACTACTGCTACTACTACTGCTACTGCTGCGGCACTGCTACTACTAATTACTACTACCATTACTACTGCTACTACTAATAATACTAATACTAGTAATAATAATTATAATCATACAGACAACGTGTTTTTTTTTTTTTTGCACTTGACGGAATTTTTAAAAAATCAAAACTCTCTCACGTGAGATCATAAAAAGATCATTTATCATAAGTTTTCATGTATTAAACTATTAAAAGCACAACAGAAAGTTTTTGAAAACCCCATTTGAAGCCGTTGAAGGTTGCCTAAGCTGGGATAATATGGTTTAAAAAAAAAAAACCCAAAAACTGTCATAGTTGCTGGCTTGCGACGAGCCTCGAATCTACTCTTTCTGACAACTGCTTTTGAAGACCGAGTGCCGTGATCGAATGATACACACTTACAGAAGCGCTGCCAATAATTTTATGCCTGCCAGAAAAACCACTTTTGACATGCCTGACCTATATAACTTAAGAACAGGAGGGAAGAGGGAAAAAAAAGCCACACAAAAACGCAGGAATAGGTACTCCCAAGGTCTTTCTGTGGGGTAAAAAAAAAAAAAAAGCAAGAGAAATTTGGTATTGGACGCATTCATCATCAGATATTACTTTGAATTATTCTTGCTCTTCGACGCCCTTCATGTTAGGCAGTGTTTCCAAACGCGAGATGACCCCCCCCCCCCCCCCCCCCCCACGGGGGAAAGGGTGAGGATTGAAATATTTTTAAAAAGGGGGAGGGGGGGTCAGTTAGAATATATTTATATTATACTTTTTCAGAACTTGGCTGACTATTATGTTTCAGACTTGGGGAAGGGAGGGTGGCATTAAAATCTCCGAGGCGTTGAGGTGGGGGGCACGAACCACTGAAGGTTGGGAAACACTGAAGTAAGATATTTAAGCAATTTTTTTTTTACCCCAGCGGTTTTCAACACTTGTTTGCCTCATGACACACACTGACTATCGAAGCGGTTTTCACACTTGTTTGCCTCATGACACACTGACTATCGAAGCGGTTTTCACACTTGTTTGCCTCATGACACACTGACTATCGAAGCAGTTTTCAACACTTGTTTGCCTCATGACACACTGACTATCGAAGACCTCATGGCATAATACTCACAGGTACATGCCACTGAAAATCTTGGAAGCGTTGTTTAACTCTTGGCCTACCAGAATGAAAGAAGAAATCCAGCACCACACAAACAAGTTTGTAAGAAAACAATACGCCATGTTTTATATCGTAAAATAACAGCGGCGAGTATAAACAGGTTATACAGTAGGTATTAGTCTTGATGTTAAAATCCGGAATAACTGTAAAGACAATGTTTATTTTTCTTTTTTATTTTTAATAACTCTTTTCCTGCCTAGGTATTAGCTTAGATTTAAAATACCTCATTTTAAATATCTTCTTTGTTTCTTCGTATGCTGAGCTTCTATTTATATGCAGCATCCTTCTTCCTTCTTTTGCCAGCCTGTCTGCCTCTTCTTTGCTTTAGATGTTAATCTGGGGATGTATCAATTGCATCACCGTTTTGTTTTGTATTTGTTTTGTTTTGTTTTTCTATTTCTTTGCTCACTAGTCTTAAGGCTTTTGATATGTTTTCCAGGTCAATATTATTATTGTTATTATTATTATTATATTATTATTATTATTATTATTATAATTACGTTTTAGTGTATGTATGGCGAAATGTGACCTTGTGAAAATATAACCTTTCTCTCTGCAGTATTCTATTGGTGTCTTAATTTGACATCCAAAGGAAACTTTGCGTTCATTGATCTGTTATTTAGTGCATTACTTAAGTGGTTTTTGATAACTACAAGCCAAGTCTGCGGCTTATTTTATATTCACGTGACCCGGAAAAGGAGAATGTAACAGATAAAAGGGATGGCGACTGCAGTAAAACTGGTTCAAATAATAAAGGTAGATAGAGGTGTATGGTGCAGTTTTACAAAGCGGCAGAGGGAGTGAGTAAGTGAGAAAAAACGAATAGAAAGTATGAGAGTAAGATGAGAATTTACAAATGAACAACATACAACATCGAATATTTCGGCGTGAGCCTTTTTCAAGGATTACATACACAAACAAAAAAAAACGACATATAACTAACAGAACATGAAAAAAGAACTTACCTTAGTGCCATCCTCCTAAGTAGGAAACACAAGAATGCGGTAAAAAAGAGATACTGGAAGGTAATATCCAAGATCCAAAAGAGTTGAAAGGGAACCAGTTTCCCGTTCAGATTTAAATTACTCTGAAATATTTTGAAATAAATTGTCGGAGACAGTTTTTTTTTTAAGAAGATTAAAGCTACTGGTGGTATAAAATAATAAAACGACAGAATGACAACTTCGAGTCTGCAGCAGGAGTCCACCTGCATATGAGGAGCAAAGGAAGCACACGTGGCCATTACCAGTATAACGACAGACCAAGGTCTGCGATGTCGACAGCCTGCAGCGAAATGCTGCGTTCTTCAAAAATATTCGAATTGTCCTTTGAGAGTGGAAGAAAAAGTAGTAGTATAGTAGTAGTAGTAGTAGTAGTAACAGTAGTAGTAGTAGTAGTAGTAGTAGTAGTAGTAGTAATAGCAGTAGTAGTAGTAGTATAGTAGTAGTAGTAGTAGTAGTAGTAGTAGTAGTAGTAGTAGTAGTAGTAGTAGTAGCAGCAGCAGCAGCAAGAGCAGTAGTAGCAGAAAAAGAAGAAAGAAAGAAAGAAAGAAAGAAGATCTGTAATACCTGTGAAGCATGAAAATACATCTTGGTAACTAATCCTGGGCATGTCCCAGATTCACAGTAGAATATTTCTATTTCACTGCTGAGTCTAATGCTCTTGTCTGCCCCTTTTTTTCATATTTATGATCAGATTATCAGTTTTTCATAACTATCCTCAACATACGTTAATTTTCTTCACGAAAATTACCTCACAAAAAAGTAAAAACGATTCCTTTAACTTCCTTCTCTTAAAAAATGTAAGCAGGAATGTTAATATTTTGGTTCGGGACTATAGGGCTTCAGAGTTTGAAAACCACTTTACCTCTATACGTGTCAGTATCTTTTTTGTTCTTTCTGTCTTTGATGAATTACAGAGTTTCTAGAATATTCTTGATTTCAAAAGCAGTATTTTTATATAAATTACCTCAGACTTTTGAGTCTTTAATTTTCTCTCATCGCAATGTTTCACAGTCGATATTTCCTTACGTAAGTCAGGTTCACATACTTTAAAAAAATACATCCTTTGATTTTTTTATATCTTTCCTTAGTTTTACGGGATAATTTATGTGTAACACAGCGTTTAATGACACAATTCAATATCCTCGGCCGTTAAAAATTACAAATTGCTGAATTGCATGAAATTATTTTAGAATGTGATAAAATGTATCAAGATTGTTATAGAATGTGATAAAATGTATCAAGATTGTTATAGAATGTGATAAAATGTATCAAGATTGTTATAGAATGTGATAAAATGTATCAAGATTGTTATAGAATGTGACAAAATGTATCAAGATTCTTTTAAACTGTGCAAAGTCTGTCACTTGTTATTCCACCTCCTCCCTTGTAAACGAACTTTTCTTTCGTCTATTTGTATCAAGAGGCAACATCTCTGCAAGGGGTTGATATTCGCAAACCACGTATGGACAACCCTTGGCCTACGCGCCACATATGGCCCTTGGCAACATTATCCTGCGGCGCGCTGAAAATCTAGTTAGATTTTTTTTCAACCTTAAACAGTATTGGCTTTATATTTTGAAATTATAATAACCTGGCTCGATAATTTAATAATATGATAGTCGGATTCTCTCATTTGTCCAAATAATAATGCAGGAAAATCTACTGTAGCTCTTTCACATCATAAAAGGATATATATGTGTGTGTACTTGTGTAACCAATAAACCGCTATAGACGACCAATGCGAAGCAAAATAGGGCCGATTTGTTAATACAAATAATTGAATGTAATTCGAATTTTTAATACAACAGGCTTTACAGGAGACGTTTGTATCTACGGGCTGTACTTAAGTCGAAAGTTCGGAACTCGGGGACTGGTTGTACGTGCACAATATCGGATGGGGCGTGAGCTGCTAAAGTTTCCTTTAATTCCCGCAGCGAATATAATAATGGAGACTTACCTACAATCCCAAGTCCCATTAGGAATGGCTTTCTCAATTCTTTATTTTATTGATATGAAAATCGTAATAAAAAAAGTTGTGGAAATATCGTAATTAAAATTTATTGAAATAAAGAAACAAAGATCTGTCGCAATACCATACACACCGAAATGTACTTTTTTTTTCACTGATATACAGTAAATCCCATTGCAAGGGATTTCAAGGGGACTGGAAATCTAGTCTGTTATATATACACTCTTTTATATCCAGAATAAAATATATCCATAGAAGGACGAAGGAAGTTGCTACAATGGAAATATTGTCCTGCAAGGGGAAACAAATCCAACTAGAAGTAGTAAGATATTCAGTTAATAACGTCCCTTCGATGCGCGGTAAATATGGAGTTAACAACGAAAGTTTGGCACTTTACCCTGCCTTGTGATCAGGGCCCCAGTACCACGTGTGGCTTAGTGGGACAACGAATACAGCCAATAGTCCTCTTTGCAGCGCCACCTGGATGCAGGTTATTGTGTTTACAGATGTTTGTGCAAGATTTAAAAACAAGAGGCAAGCCGGCGGATATGTTACACCGACAGCCTGCGGGTCAGCATGCGTTGTCTGTGATTAATTTTCACACTCTGAACCACTTCACGGGGAAACAAAATGTGATTCAGGCACGTCTGGTTTACTGTTGATTTGTCACATGTGTTCAGGAATCTTTTCTGCATCTATGAGACGTGGTGTAACGCGTTGGAGCATGTTATACGGAAGCGAAGCAACACAGTGCAGAAGATTTTGACGAAACATTCCTGGCCGCAGAGGAGGTGATGTTTGTCTTAGTCTGGTCCCAGAGGCTAAAGGACATGCGGAATTGCACCGAACTGGGTAGAGCGTTAAGAGAGGCGTCAAATATAACCAGATGTCGAGTACACTCTGCCCCAGGTCAGTGTATTATTCCAGAAGCTTCCAGCGTAACTTCATGCGGTATCCAGCGACAGGATGCGGAAGTGGCGACATGTGTGACTTCTGGAGGCTTGTGGGATATAGATCTATGGTCGGAACTGGAGAATGCAGCACATGAGAAGAACCACGTGCTGGGAGGGATGCATATGTTCATGAGTCACTTGACAACAGATGAAGGTTAATCCAAGTTTTCAGCTGCTTGCTTAGAGATTGTTTATATGTTAAAAGTTTGCAGAAAAAAAAGAGAATGGGTATTTGAGTAGAGACAGATGAACAGCAGGTATTGCAGAAAGAGAGATAAGAAGAGCTGAATGCTAGAGTGAAAGTAACCATCACCTTATAACTGGTAAGAGAAACAGGTAGAGAGTTAGTCGAGTGACAGTTTCTACCACCACGGGGGACTACCTGAGCCCTGCCTGTTAACCTGTCTGAAGGGAGGTAACTACATGTTCATGACAATACCAGGATGAGACTGCTTGGAATGACGACCAGATCCAGTTTTCTGGAATCTTTCGGCATTCCACGCCACTGCATAGCAGTCACCTTTTCTCGTTTATACATGCCAAGCAAGCGATTGTATAAACAGTACAGTGAAGTCTTGTATCCCTATGTTGTGCATAAAAGAACGAGGAGAAAGGAAATGATACTGCGATGAATCTTTCGTTGGAGGGAAACTACATTCATTTCTTGCTGTTGAGATGATAACTAAGATGATGATAATTAATGAGTCGAAATCAGTACAGGATTTTTTTATGATGAAAGAAGAAAGTCATTCTTTAAATAAAAAATGTATTTATATACTTGCATACGTGCCTTTATACATTGAGGCGAAGAGAAGAGAGAGAGATTGATTGATTGACTGATTGATTGATTGATATTTATTTTAAAAGGGTTAAGAATTGGGCAAGCAGGCCCGTCTGGCATTTGGACCTTTTTCATAGAGCTTTCATTTTGTCCCAGACAATCTACAAATATGCTGCTTATACAACAAACATAATTAACATTGAAACTGAGAGGCATAAAATAAAATAAAATAAAATAAAATAAAATAAAAGAGAGAGACAGCGAGGTAGAGAGACAGGGGGAGAGAGAGAAGTACAAAGGGAGAGAGAGAGAGAGAGAGGAGGGGTAGGGAAAGACAGAACAGGCTGTAAACTTCTGTATTTTTTGTTGTGGTAATTATCGTCTTACATTTGGTCTGTGTAGCAAAAATGGAAAATCGAAAGTAACAGTAGAGGACCAGCCAAACAGATTACAGCTATGGAAAGAAAAAAACTGACTGCATAAGTATCCATCTTGGCCCGATCTGTTCAGTATCTGTGTTCGAAAGATAATAGCTGAATGCGATACTAACAACAAAGGAATCTCAACAGAAGATCGATATGTCAAAAACATGCGAGTTGCTGATGACCTAGTTTTTGTACATTTTTCTTTGGTGTGATTTTTATTAATATATAGGACTTATGACCTAAAAAATTTAAGCTTTTCAAGAAAGAAATGACTAATTTTTAAAAAAAAGAGAAAACAAGAATTTGTCTTGGTCCACGTCTACAGCCAATTGAAAGAGGTAATGACAAGTATATTATCTTATCTTATATCTTATATCCTTCCCGTGCCGTTAAACGTCACATAGGGCTCACAAAGTAGTTCGCCAATTTTTCCTGTCTTCGGCGAGTCTTTCAACCTCATCAAAGGATTTTATGCCTGTTAATTTGGCCTCTCTTAACAATGACCTCTTTAGAGTTTCACGCGGTCTGCCTCTTTTTCTTCGGCCTGTTGTGTTCCACTTGATAGCTTGTTTTGGGATTCTCTGATTATTTCTTCTCATCAAGTGACCAACATATGTCGATCTCTTTTTCCTGATCACCCATGAGATTGGTTGTTTTTCAGTCATCTGTCTTATCTCTGCATTATTCTTAAATTCGTTCCACTTGATGCCGAGTATTTTCCTAATGCATTTGTTTTCAAAAGAGTCTAATTTCTTTTCTATTTCTGTAGTTGTTTTCCAGCTTTCGCATGTTGGAAAACAACTAAAGTATGTTATACACAAATGTATATAGTATCATTTATCATACTTCGCCACGAAACTCACTAAAAGGAGGCTGAAAATGAGTTGTGGCGTTATTAAGACAGCCCTGACATTAATCATCATCATGTGATGTGTCTAGTGGGAAAGAAAGGATGGTTGTTTGTAATGGTCCTTCGACTTACTCTGTCCCTTTGATTTCACAATGTATCCCGTTAAGGTAAATCCAATACATTTTTAATGCTGTCCCCAGTCTGTATCTTTGTCTACCTCTTTCTCTTTTTTCTTCCAGTTTTCCAGTGTTTTTCATTATTATATTATAACTCTTGATACGACCAGATTGTTTGAGTTCTTTGGTCATGTTACATGTTAGGATTACACAGCAATCCTGACATGTTCCCGTGGAGTCTGTAGTTCAACTTACGGTTATTATTTTAACTATATTCATTTCTTTCCCCGCCTAAAGCGCTATATTTTCTTTTTTTTTTCTAAGATAATCATCCACAGTGTGTTCTGTCAGAATCTGAACTCAGGTCCACTGGCTCTGCAGATGGATGCCCTAACCATTGCATTAACCACTGTAGGCTTTAAAAATGTGCTTAATCAGCTAAAGCCAGACAAAAATAAAATGGCCAGAGTAAACCACATAATCATAGAATCACGTTCAATAATATCACTTAATGCATTACATTTTCTTCACTGAAGTATGCCTTTCTTATCCAACATCCAAGTAAGCGGAGTTGTTGCAGGAGTCCCATCCATCAATACCAAATCGGGCTGAGCCTATTATTTGCCCGCACAGCTCATCGTGAAGTACTCCTGCACCATATCTTAAATATTCCCCTAAGACACATAAGGCCAAGGGGGTCACATCTAGCCATGCGGCAACATTTTTTTTTCTCTTTTTGGTCCGCAGCCAGTCTAGGTAACTTCTTTAAAAATTGTATAATTTTCTGGAAACGTTAACAATATTGATTTTATAATGCACAATTACACTATCCTGGCTTGACAACTTAAAAAATATATTAGTTATCATACTCGTATTCGCCTGAGTTCTAAAATGAAGTGATGTTCAGTGGGCTTTGAACTTGATCGACGAACGTTTGTTTCTTCTTCTGCTATGAGGAAACTTCTTAAACGCAACCGTAGATGACATATTTATATTTTCTCTCAAAGCAATTTATATCCTCTCTCTCTCTCTCTCTCTCCTTCTCTTGTTCCGTCAGTGTGGAGCTGTTATTAACAAGAGATTTCCACTTCTGTCGGTCCGTCGCTATTTTTTGGGTTGTCTCCCTTCGTTTACCATCAGTTTCTCTGCTGTTATATCTCTATTTCTCTGTGGGTCAACCCATGCTTCTTTTGCCTTGCGGAGTCCACATCACAGATAAGCACGGTAAGGATCCGTCCAGCATTCTCATAATAAAGCCAATCCGTTGCCATCTTCATCTTTCTTCTTCTACTTCTTCTTTTTCGCCCGCTTCTACCACCAAGACCGCAGCGTGATCCTACTGAATTTACTCCTGTGGTCCTGTCTTCCTGTAGTCCCCGAGAGGACCACACGAGATCCCCGAGAGGACCACAAAAGGTTCAGAGTATCGCGGGGCTTGGGCCTGTATTCTCGGTGGGTCACAGAAGCTGGATTGCTTGACACTGTGGTTTTTGTTGCACCAGTTTAATCTAGAGTTGGACTTTCTCACCGGGAAAACCTCGACGTGTTTTGGGATATCCGTGTATCCCCGCGTTGGACTTTCACCGGAAAACCTCAGTGTCATTAGGATACGCATACATCCCCGTTGGGTGAGAGGTAGTTGCCTATCTAGACTGCACTGGTCCAGTGTCTCCGACTTCGACATTTTGTGCTTGTGGCCGCTATCCTTCCTAGTTGTGACCAGGACGGAGCTTTTGTCCATGAGGACGAATCTTCGCTACTAGTAAGTTTCACCCCTGGGTTAAGCCGGTTTAGGCATATTTCACCAGGATGGGTGTATATCAGACGTGGCCGGCCTCTAGAACAGAGGTGCCGTGATATGAGTAGATCTCGCCCTGAGGCTACTGGACCAACCGTTTAAACTTCAGTTTATCCTTTCCATCACCTTTTCACCGCGGCGCCGCCCGGCAACCTTAATCGGTTTTTCGCATTTTCTTCATTGGCCGGGAGGAGTTTCACCCCACGTGCAGCAGACGAAGAATCTCGCCAGCAATGTCTTAGTTTATCCCCTGGGTTAAGCCGTTTTAGGCAATCTGCCCCAGTATGGGTTTATATAAAGGACGTGGCTGGTCTCTAGAGCAGAGGTGTCGTGATTTGAGTATTCCTGACCTCGAGACTACTGGCTACTTCACTTAGTCCTTTCCTTCACCTTTTCCACGACGGCGCTGCACGGCAACCCTAACCGCATTTTTCTTTATTGGCCGGGAGGAGTTTCACCGCATGTACGGCAGCTGAAGAGTTTTTCTTCTCCTAGATGAACTACCAAACAAGACTCTCATCTACACGAAACGTCTTGCTTTCAGGTGCCAGATATTCGCCTTCGACCCTTCTCCTTTCAGTTTGAACAGTTCGCCACGAGAAGGCCAGGAGCTGGACTTGGCTGTCAGAGGCTATTTGAGACCCACGCCTTTGAGACATTTAATTGGAGTGGAAAGCGTATTCCCCCACCCCGCCTCCGGCTATAACAGTCCTTAGAACCATCTTCTCCTTTCGGTCACTGGTGACAGTGGATTTATGTTTGTTTCTCTTAAAAGAGGTCATTACTGATGATATTTGACCAGAGCACTCCTTTTATCTTATGTAGACACCTGGTTTCTGCACTTATTCAGTCTTCACCTGGTGCTTTGCCAACATTTAGTTTCTCTATTGCTATATGGGCCTCTTCTACTGTTGTAGTTCTGTGTTTGTTTTAAATTCTTCATTTGTATGTGGTATATCTGTTATCTTAACAAAATATGGTCATCTAAGAACATCAAAACAAAACTTAAACTTTTCAGTACAAACGTAAAGACTGTTCTGCTATATGGTTCGGAAACATGGGTTATGACCAAGACAATACAACAGAGGATACAAACATTCATGAACTACTGCCTAAGGAGGATTTTAAACATTAAACGGCAGGACAAGATCAGGAACAAGGAGATCTGAGAAAGGGCAGGACAGGAACCTATGAACCTACAAATCATATCTAAGAAGTGAAGGTAGATTGGCCACACTCCGAGGAAACCCAACACCAGCATAGCAAGACAGCCACTGACGTGGAATCCTCAAGGAAATAGAAAACAAGGAAGACTTAGACTTACTTGGAGAAGAGAAATTATGACAGTGCTCAGAGACAAGGGATACACATGGAAGGAAGCATAGAATAATTCCAAGAAGAGGGATGACTGGAGAGCCTTTATCCGTGGCCTATGCTCTCAAGGGCGTGAAAGGCAATGATGATGATGATGTTATAACTAAGTTTTGGGATCTATTTGGTAAATTTGCTGGAATATTATTTCCATCTTTCAGTTTTCCCTTTGTCTCCATTTATTTCGTTTCCGTCTTCTACTTTTAGCGGCCCGTCTTAACTTACGTCAGTATTGCCTCCAGTCCTCCTTGAGCTTGTGTAGAGTGTCCTCGTGTCATTGCTGTGTGCTAGTGCTTCTACTTCTTCTGCCTTATGCTTTACCATCTTTATCTTTATGGGCATAAGCTTACCTTCCCCGTCCTTTTAATCTTTGTTATTTTGTATTTAGTAGCTTTCCTTTCAGTTTTCTTCTTTGTTCAGTGTTATCCCACGTGGTATGAGAGAGAAAGAGAGAGAGAGAGAGAGAGAGAGAGAAAGATTGACTGATTGATTGATTGATCTTTATTTCAAAAGGGTTAAGAATTGGGCACGCAGCAACGTCTGACATTCTGCCCTTTATCATACATCTTTCACTCTAAACCAGACATTCTACAAATATGCTGTTCGTGTAACAAACATAATTAACACTGAAGCTGAGAGACATAAAATATAACATTTACGTTTCGCTCTTATCCGTTCACTCAGTACAGAAGTAACTACATACATATATAAATGACTATCTACTAATAAAAAATTTCGGGACTATTCAGAATAAATAATTAACTGTATTCGGTGTCTGTAAGAGCAGTCTAAAACAACTTTTAAGTTTTATGATTCATGGAGGCATGTAATCGACATCAAATAGATAATGGGTAAGTTTGTAGTTGTATGAAGGAGTATAATTTATATTTTTTATACAGGATGGGAGGGTATTCCAAAGATGAGCAGCAGAATAACTAAAGCTTTTCTTGTAAAGATCAAGTCTAGGTTTTGGAAGACATGTTATTCAAGCGTTGGCTGTCCTTTGGGCTAAATTTAAACGAGAGAGAGAGACAGACAGAGAGAGAGAGAGAGAGAGAGAGAGAATATAATATGTTTAGGTGCCTCTAAAACAAGATAATACTAGCATTATTGTTGTTGTTATTATTATTATTACTTGCATGTGCCGTGTCGGAAAACGTTAGCGAGCATACCTCTCCATCTTGTGCGGTCCTTTGTTCAATTTTTTTTTCTTTTTTCGTGCCATATGATCAGTCCGCTGAGAAATTCTTCTCTTGGCCTTCCTTTCTTCCTTTTCTCTCGAAATTCCCCAGTCATTACTAACTTCTGTAATTTCTGTCTTCTCACGACGTGTCCTCGTACTTTTAACTGTCTTTTTCTTATCATTTTAACTAATTTCCGTTGTTCTGAAACTTCTCTGAGGATCTTTTCGGGTTTGTTTTTTGTTTTTTGTTTTTTTTTCTGGCTCTCTGTCCAGGGTATCTTTGTTGCATCTTTCTCCAAAACCATTTCTCTGTTGCTTCCAATTTCTTTACGTTTTTTTTCGGGGTGGGGTGGGGGGGGGGGGAGTTGTCCACATTTGACGACCATACATCAATATTGGTTCTATATAGCACTGTGACACTTTTTTTTCCTAACGTTTAAAGGCATCTTCCTATATGTTAGCATCTTTCGTAGCAAAACGGAAGAAATAAAAATCTATAATGGGATATACAATCTCCGAGACATACCGTCAGCGAAAAAAAATTTTTTTTTAAATAAGAAAAGAAAGAAATATAATTAGGAAGAAATGGTAAGTTCCTTGAAATGTCACTCCTGTATAACTAGGATTGTATTTCTCATAAAGAGGTTTCAGGATTAGCAGCCCATCCTTTGAGACCTCGTGATCTTCCACAGATCAATAATAGATGACTTGTGTAGAAGTGGACTCTTCCATCGCGGGAAGTAGTGTACGTGATGGCCTCGTTGTAACTCTATCATAGTGAGGGATTGTTTTACAAGGGTCTAGAGTTTGTTTTGTTTTTTATTTTCTTTTCTTTTCATTATATTTTTGTGATTCAGTGAAAGTATTCAGCAACATACAGTGTCATATTACGCCAGGCAATTGTTGTCTCAGCGCTGTAAATGAAAAGCGTGTATTGATTTTACCGTTATTTTTTCCAGGTGTTCACTTCTGGCTTAAGTTTACTGGCTTCCAAAGCGAATATAGTTAAATGACGAAATGGCTGAATTGCCACGTGAATATCTTGTTGTAATATAACACACTTACGTGGGTCTCTCGCGAGGAAATCGGTGTTTCAGGTCGGGACACTGGGCTTTTAAAATGAGTACCCTGCTATCTTCAAATGTTGGGGAAAGAAAGAAGGCCAAAAATAATGCTGACCACATCACCTTCAAGTGTGCCTAGAGGTCAAGGCAAACTTGGACATTATGTCACCTAAGCTCCCCTTATGACTGGACTTATCTACATCCTCTTTAACGCACTGTCATCTACCTGTACAATGTTTTTTCATGGTAAGATTCATCTCAAATGCAAATATTTCTTTTCCATTCTCAGAAACAGTTTCCTGACATATTAGTCAGGTACTCTTTTTTTTTAAAATGGACTGAAATGAGTTTTATGAGCTGTTTAATCTTCCTGAATCCTTTGTCAAGGATTTATTATACAGCAGCCCGATATCAGGATCAAATTTTATTGCTGATCAAAAACACAAAGGCTTAATTTATTCAAGTTTGCAACATGTTCATGGATAAATTCTTTTCATAACTTTAACCGTAGGAAGAGGAAAATTTTATATCCAATAAAAAAAGGAAACACCTAACAAACAGAGCTATACATAAAGAAGAATTATTCAGAATAGAAGAGGGTTAAATCTAATTTATCTTCAGTTTAGAACAAAATCTTGGCCTTGCTGAGTTGATGATAATATCGTAGAAATTAAAATGTATTTTTCTTATTTGATGGTGGTTCAGATATTCCTTTTTTTTTTGCTCTAGTTTGTTATATACACCTTTTTGCCTGAAATTCAGATGAAGCCACTGACAGCAATTATTTAGGAAAGACGCTGGCGATAGTTGGGACATGTGCTCCGAATGAGTGACAACTCACTACCAAAAATAGCACTAAGATGGACACAACAGGGGAACAGAAGTAGGGTAGGCCAAAGGAAACGTGGAGAAGAACAATAGAGAGGATGTTAAGGGCATACTTGGGCAAGAGAAGAAAAGAAGGCAAAGGACAGGCATTTGTGGAAAACCCTTGTCAAAGCCCAAGTGCCTTCGGCATTTAAGGTTCAGAGAGAGAGGAGAGAGAGAGAGAGGGACGGAGAGAGAGAGATATTTTGTTATATATACACACGTATTTATAGTCTTTTCTATCACTCTCTCAGCCTACAATCCAATGTTCGTTGTGAGACCCACTTCACTCACGAACAGTTCATGAAACGTTCTTTTAAAAAAATGACTTTAAAAAATATATCACATTTATTTCCTTAGTTTATCTCACAATCTTCATCTTCTTCTTTCCAGAACGTTGTCCCTCTCACAGCCTCACTGGCTGCAACGCGGACATGGGCAAGTTGACCAGCGCTCTCAATGACATATTCAGACTTTCCGTGATGTCCTGAATCCAGATGTGGCCCCGCTCCTCTTTGTGCCGGGTACTATTCCTTCTGTTATCATCCTCTCCAAAGTCTTGTGATTCATCTCATAATACGCATGCTGTAAAACAAAGTTCTACAGTTCAACCGTGTAGGTGACTGTACCTGGGCAAGAGAGTGCTTTTAACTAATACTTGTTAAAGTTCTCACGTTTTTTAATGCTTTTTAAACGCTTTTTTAATACTTTTTAATGCTTTTTAATGCTTCCACTTGCCTCTCAGTTTCTCACTCAACTCCCAACCATGAACTGCTAACTGCCACTGACTCAAAATTCCAAATCCAATTTTTCACTAATCATGACTGGCCGATACTGGTCAAAGAGATCGGGTGACCTATCATACGCTTCATTTGAAACTCTTGTCGATCAGAAAGCCTCTCTACCGCTCAGTCTGTCCTGCAGTGCTTCTAGCTGACTCAAATCTGATTGTGGATTACCAGCCATTGGTGCTACGGCAGTTGGTCGTAGCTGATGATAGTGATTAAATTATTAATGACGATAACGTTACAACACTGATTATAAATGTTGACAGTAATTCTGCTGTTTATTTCTGATGCTCATGCTGATGATGTGGGAGAGGCAGAGGTTCATTTAAGACATGACCAGTGATGCAAAAGTGGCGGACAGACAGACAGACAGACAGAGACAGACAGACAGAGACAGACGGACGGACGGATAGACAGACACACAGACAGACAGAGACAGACGGACGGACGGATAGACAGACAGATAGATAGATAGATAGATAGATAGACAGATAGACAGACAGACAGACAGATAGATAGATAGATAGATAGATAGATAGATAGATAGATAGATAGATAGATAGATAGACAGACAGACAGACAGACAGATAGATAGATAGATAGATAAATAGATAGATAGATAGATAGATAGATAGATAGATAGATAGATAGATAGATAGATAGATAGATAGATAGATAGATAGATAGATAGATAGATAGATAGATAGATAGATAGATAGATAGATATGCACACTATAACATAGCTATTATTCATCATTATAATTATTAGAAAGACAAATGAAAACACAACACAAAGTAATCCTATTATACTCTGACAGTTCCAATTTGCTGGCTGGTATATTCCAACACGCGAGCCTGAATGTGGAATCCTAACTACGGTAGTATCTATAAGAAGATACAAGTCACAAGGAATAGAATAATAGAAAGACCACTGTAGAGCATTTTTAAGTTAGGTCAATACGGAAATCATCATTCTAAGTTTTACTGTGGATTATTGCATGGTGAGGTCAAGACTATAAATAAACTGACAAACTATGGAGTGTCCTAAGACCTTAGGTTTGTAGGAAATTGTGAAATTAATCATTTTATCATTAGTCGAGACTGCGGTACTGTTTTTTTTTAAACAAATAGCCGACTAGGTACTGGTTTAAATACGCTCAACTCAGTAGAGTGGAAGGACACATGATAATAGATGATGGAAAATGTGAAATGGAAAGTAATAGATAATAGGAATGGCCAAAAACACCTCCAGCAGAAAAAGGAAGATCCTCACATCAAAAACAAATATCACAGCAGTTGAGAGTACGCATCTTTAAGTATCGTCAAGCTCAGTTTTCCTTTATGGTATATAATCTTAGACCTTTGATAAGACAACAGAAAGAAAACCTAGGCTTTTGAAATGTGGGGAAAAGGAAGAATAGGGCGTATCCCAGGGACAGAAAGGAAAATAAACAAATTAGTGCTAAACCAGCCAGAGGTTAACAGAGAAATATTGAAAACCATAAAAACAGGATTACTTTGGGCACGTTAAGATGCACAATACTATAATATATACCCTGCTTGAGGGTAAGATAGAAGGAAAGAGAACAAGAGCGACGTAGATGGATGGGCAACATCAAGAGGCGAAGAGGAGCAGCTTGGCCGAGTGCATACAAAGGCAAAAAACAGAGGCAAGTGGAGATTCATCGAAGCCTATCTTCAGTGAGGACACGCCACGAGATGATGGTGACTCAGTAGAATACACTGCCACTAGGAGCGGGCCTCTTCTGACAAAAAGGAAGTGGAGTACGTCCAAGCTGTACACAAAATATCACCAACAACAGCCGGTCTGGGATCTGTCTCGCTGTCTCGAAATGCTGGTTCAGAAACAGAGGCGTCGCAAAGATGGTTAGAAACAGGTAGAGCAGATGTCGTCCTTGTGGTGATAGACTCCTTTGAAGAAAAGATGAATTATTTTTTTTAAAGTAGAGATTGCCGCAAACGAAGGTAACGATGACAGCTTGCTATTATTGCTACCAGTCGTCAATAACATCATCGTCAGCGTCATCATTTGTCACATTCTGCAGCTCCGTCACCTCTGCTGAGAAGCATGAAGGAAGTTGTGTCCGCAGGTAGGTACGCTGGAAGACAAACTTTGGGCTACAAAGAATATCCTGGAAAAGACTTCACAATTAACTACAGACGTCTGAAGTTAGAACATTAAAACAAAGTGAGTCTGTCACGCTGCAAAGTTATCTGTGGAGAACATACCTCCAGCAGCTTTAGGGTACAAACAGGAGTGAAACAGGGATGTGTACTATCACCAACATTATTTATCTTGGCAGTAGACTGGTTAATGAAGGAGGCAACATCAGACAAACGCAGAGGATTACAATGGACCCTTAACACAGTGCTGGAGGACCTTGACTTTGCGGACGACATTTGTCTATTATCAAGCAGTCACAAAGATATGCAAGATAAAATAAACAAGTTAACCCAGAATGCAAACAACATAGGACTAAAGATCAACGTAGGAAAGACAAAGTTAATGAAGCAAAATGTGAACAACAGAAATGTACTCAGAGTAGATAACAAGTTAGTGGAGGAGGTCAACGAATTTGTATACCTTGGCAGCAGAGTAGTAGAAAATGGAGACAGCACAGAGGACATCAACAGCAGACTTACTAAAGCAAACCAGGCTTTTGCAATGCTACAGAATATATGGAAATCAAATAAACTAAGCATAAATATGAAAATCAGGATATTTAAGAGTAATGTTCTAAGTGTACTACTCTATGGAAGTGAATGCTGGAAAATCACCAAAACCTTAGAAAACAAGTTGAATTCTTTCCAGACTAAATGTTTACGTAGAATTAAAAAAATATTTTGGCCAAACACCATAAGAAATAACATCTTATTGGCAGAAATGCAGATGAAACCACTGACAACAATTATTGAGGAAAGACGCTGGCGATGGTTGGGACATGTGCTCCGAATGACTGACAACTCACTACCAAAAATAGCACTAAGATGGACACCACAGGGGAGCAGAAGTAAGGGTAGACCAAAAGAGACATGGAGAAGAACAACAGAAAGGATGTTGAGCAATAGAGGGCTCACCTGGGCAAGAGCAGAAAAAAAGGCGAAAGACAGGCATTTGTGGAAAACCCTTGCGGAAGCCCCATGTGCCCTGGGCACTTAAGGTTCAGAGAGAGAGAGAGAGAGTCTGTCACGCTGCACTAAGAACAAATGTGATAACTATCATACGGTCAGTAATATACGAGGTCCGACAATTAAGTAATGAGACTGATTTTATTGTGGCCAAGACAACAATGCCTTCTATGAAGCAAAGCATTGAATCCAAAGAGGCAACCTTAATCTGTGATATGGCAACTTTTCATCGCCGCCGGATAAGCAGACGCCAAACAAGCAGCCATTTTGTTGACCTAGTCAGAGGTGCATTGTTACGTAATCAGCATGGAGCAAAAAGTTAACACTAAATTCTGTTTAAAACTCGGAAAAAGTGCATTGAGACAGTTAAATTGATGCGACGAGTTTATGGGGATAATAGTTTTTCTCGTGCACAGATATTCAGATGGTATTCACTATTTAAAAGTGTTGTGGAAACTATTACAAATGCAACTAGACATGGACGCACAATTTCTGTTCGTAATAAGGAACTCATTGCAAAAGTCAGAGAACAGATACAAGACGATCGTTGTCTAACTGTGAGGATGATGGCAGAGAATGTGGTGTTAACCGAGACACCATTCGTAAAATTTTAGTGGATGATTTGGGCAAGAAAAAAGTTACTTGCCAGTTTGTACCACATTCGTTGTCTGATGACCAAAAACATCAGCGTGTTGAGTACGCAAAAGACATTATCAAAACGCGTCGCAGAAATAAACATTTCTTAAATTTGATTGTTGGAGAGGATAAAACATGGATTTTCCGGTATGATCCCACAAATAAACGCCAAAGTGTTGAGTGGAAGTCATCATCATCACCAAAAGGCAAAAAATTCGTCTTCAAAAGTCGAAAGGGAAGACAATGTTGGTGTGCTTCTACGACAGCAAAGTATTCACAAAGAATTTATTCCAGAGGGACAGACTATCACTGTCAAAGTTTATTTAAGCATTTTGAAATGCCTTTTGAAAAGGATCCTCCGAGTCCGACCCGACCTAGCAGTTTTTTTTTCCTTCTTCGTGATAATGCAGCGGCTCACGGGGCGGTAGTTGTACAGGAATTTTTGGCCAAAAAAAAACAAGTGTGTCTTCTCAACAATCCACCCTATTCCCCAGATTTGTCTCCTTGCGATTATTTTCTATGACCAAAATTAAAGTTAGCATTGAAAGGACGCTTCTGTAACGATACTGATGAGATCCAAAGGGCCGTAACATCGAATTTAAGGGCCATACCAACAGAAGAACTGCAGAGGTCGTTCCAGTGTTTCTTAGATCGTGCTACTCAATGTATCAAAGCACAAGGAGCTTATTTTGAAAGATGACGTGAATCGGTGTGAGAAGTGTGTTGAAAAGGAGTGTGATTATGTAGAAAAATGGCAAATAACTTGTATCTCTATCTTATTATTTATGTTTAACGTTGTTAATTTGCCGTTACTTTTTTAATCATCCTCTTTTAAATATTATGTCTTTGACGATGAGCCTCATATCTTGCATTATTTAAATCTCTGTTCTTTGGACTCTGTTACGTAGCATTAAAGATGCAATTACGGATACCTCGCTGTGGAACACAATTTTGAGAACAACTGAAAAGGGCATTAGAAAATTATCCTTTTCCCACACGACCTGTCTCAGAGAAATTTTGACTGTTTAGAGGCTAAGTGAATCTGTGGAGAGGAGCAGACAGAACCACAAAAATAAGATTTTTAAGGGCATGCATCTTTCCCATCGCAACATATGCCTGTGAGACCTGGACACTTAACAAAACAGCTGAGAAGCACATAAATGCCTTTGAATGTAAATGCTATAGAAGAGTTCTCCAAATATCGTGGACACAAAAAAGAACAAATATATTTATACTACAAGAGCTTAATATTGAAGAAGGCTGGCTAGTAAAGAGGATTAAAGAGAGAAAACTTAAATATTTTGGCCACATTAAACGTCATGATAATTTAGAGAAGACCGTATTGGAAGGATACATAATGGGAAAAAGAAAAAGAGGAAGACCGAAACGAAGATGGCTGCAAGACATCGTTGATGATCTGGAAATGGATGCAGCAGCAGCAGGCCATCTTGCTCACAACCGAGAGGCCTACAGGAGTGCTGTTTGGGAGGCAAAGTTCCGCAAGGGACATGCAAAGGAATGAATGAATGAATGAATGAAGAGGCTAAGTCCAAAAGATAATACGGAGCTAGCTGTCACATGCAAACAAGAATGCAAGGGTATAATAATAGCAAAAATACGGTGGAAATGGGCTGGTCATGTGCCCAGAAGGGACTTCAGGAACATTGCTAAAAACAGCCATGAGATAGACATCAGAGGGAAGAAGAAAGAGAGGGCGACCAAAGACTACCTGGCGGACAAGTGTAGAAACAGAGATGACTAGCACGCAACAAATGGGACGCCCATACAAAGAGAGGGCGACTAAAGACTACCTGGCGGACAAGTGTAGAAGCAGAGATGACTAGCACGCAACAAATGGGACGCCCATACAAAGAGAGGGCGACTAAAGACTACCTGGCGGACAAGTGTAGAAGCAGAGATGACTAGCACGCAACAAATGGGACGCCCATACAAAGAGAGGGCGACCAAAGACTACCTGGCGGACAAGTGTAGAAGCAGAGATGACTAGCATGCAACAAACGGGACGCCATACAAAGGCTAGCCGCAGTTTGGGGTGAAGTGGAGAGAATCTGCTGCTGCTCTGCAAGACGCCAGAAGGCGTACTAGGCAGTGACCGCTACGTCAGTGGATGACATGGATGATGATGGATGGAAGTCAAGCATCATACATTAAAATGCGGATGGATATTGTGAATGTGAAGCACATATCCTTCACCTTTCGTAATTGTACTGATTACCGATCAATCAGTCTTTTGCATGTCCCTTGCGGAACTCTGCCTCCCTAACAGCTCGCCTGTAGGCCTCTCGGTTGAAAGCAAAATGGTCTGCTGCTGATGCATCCATTCGCAGGTTATCAACGATGTCTTGCAGCCGTCTTCGTCTTGTTCTTCCTCTTTCTTTTTCCCATTATGCATCCTACCAAGATTGATCAACAGACGAGAAAAAAAAGAAACGTTCAGATCCATCAAATCACTTCAAGTTTCGCTGTAAGAATTACTCAGTTCTAGAAAATAATCTTTCTTGCCCCGGTAAACTGAGCTTATTTATCTAAACTCGGATTCAGAAACGTAATATATTCAGCTCATGTTCTAAATCGTGTATCAAAATTGTTATGATTTATACGCAGTAGAACAAATTGTGACAGGCGAATGTAAATAACTGCGAAAGAAACATAAATGTAAACTAACTGCAGACAATTGGATATGAAGAAATCACAAGCTGCATTTCTGTATGTGTCTTTTTTTTTTCCTGTTTGACTTTGCATTGAAGCTGAACATACCGGCGTTAGATTTGGCGAGGAATAGCTGGCCAAGACCCTGTCCCGTTTCTCTGTTTGTGCTCCCAGTAAAAAGAGGTCCAGCCTAGTTAACGGAGGCAGGGATCGATATAGTCCCCAAGGTGGTGGAGTCTCCTGTAGAAGTATTGCACACCCACCCCCAGCCCCTCTTTATAGCTGGACTCATGGACTGAAAAAAAATAGCTGTCATGGCCCGATCCTAAGCTACCTCGATGCTGTACTTCAATATCTTCACCGCATCGGCTGCAAAGAACACCAGCTCGCAGAGTGTCCTAATGTTAACACGAAAATGAGGACAGAACAAGAGAGAAATAGCGGCGGGGTTTCAATAAATAAAAATACTCATCAGCGTGTCTGTCTGTCTGTCCATTTGTCTGCCTGTCTGTCCATTTGTCTGTCTGTCTGTCCATTTGTTTATCTGTCTGTCCATTTGTCTATCTGTCTGTCTGTCTGTCTATTTGTCTGTCTGTTTATGTGAGTGTTTTCTCTGTTAGAATTTAAATTTCCCTTAGGTAGAAAAAAAGTGATAAGAAAATATCGATTTACATGTAGTTCTCAGTTTCCAGGCTAAATATCTATTTTTTTAATGAACCTTCATTCTGCCTATGCAAGTGACATTTTCTGGAATTTTCCGTTTTTTCTGATCGTTGACGAAATGTATCACTTTGTACTGCGGGTGATAAAGCACAGTTTAGTCATGGTTTATATTACAAAAAAATACGTTCTTCACTGAAATGTATGTGTGTGTGCGCGCGCGTGTGTGTGCGTGAGAGAGAGAGAGAGATTGGCTGACTGACTGATCTTTATTTCAAAAGGGTTAAGAATTGGGCACGCAGGCCCGTTTGACATTCTGCCCTTTATCATACATCTTTCACTCTATTCCAGACATTCTACAAATATGCTGTTCATGTAACAAACATAACTAACATTGAAGCTGAGAGACATAAAATACAACATAACATTTACGTTTCGCTCTTGTCCATTCACTCAGTACAGAGGTAACAATTAAGTGTATTCGGTGTCTGTGGGAGCAGTCTAAGATAACTTAAGAGAGCGAGATCGCGCCAGTATTTCTTGAAACCAGCATAGTTGTACCTGATTTCACTTTACGTGAAGTACTTTCTGTAAAATACGGGTTTTCTCAATACAACATTCTGTACTTTATACCCCCCCCCCCACCTTTTTTTTAAATCTAAAACTAAACACATTTTACTAACATAGGCGAGAATTAAAAGTTCGCGTGATTTTTTTCCATACGTTATTTACGGCGAGATTTAATCTTCGCACAATGCTCACATCAGTCAGTCAGTCATTTGCACATCACTTGTGGAACTTCGCCTCCCTAACAGCTCTCGTGTAGGCCTCTCGGTTGTAAGCACGATGTCCTGCTATTGATGCAAAATGCTCACATACAGAACCAAAATCAAGGCTAATTCTCCTCCAAACAGACTGAGCATCATCATCATCATCACGCTGGACCGATTATCCTCCAGCTGATTTCGTCGGTTTCTTTTTGACAAGGTTTGTAATAATATGAAAAGCTTACGGTAATCGACGGCCTACAAAATTTTCGGTTTTTAAAAAAATTTATTCGGTATTTCACCTGTAATTTCCGGTAAACACATTCACTGGTTGATATATATATATATATATATATATATATATATATATATATATATATATGTATGACATATTTAACATTTTGAGAGGGATGGAAGAAAAAACAGTTTGAGAGGAATTGAAGTTTTATTATTTAAAAGGTTCTTTTCAAAGAAAATGTGAGGCCTGCTTGAAGACACAGATCTCTGGCCATTTCAGCTGTCACTGGACTGGGACTAATGTCTTAATTGCTGCGAGTTCTCTGCCTGTCAGGTATTTATCAGATAGACGAGCAAAAATACGCTGTATATATGTATACACTCTAACATTTTAATGTCACGTCTCTAGCTCTCTGCGGCACACCACTATGCCATTAAACATCACTGAGCTGCGGCACACCTTTTGATTTTAAAAAAAAAAAAAAAAAACTATAGTGTACAGAGTCATGCTTGAGAGAAAGATTGCGAATATAACAGGACAGGCTACGCAGAATATGTCGGTGTAATAAGTAATGTCTGAAAATAAAATGTGGAATGACTGGAGTCGACTGGACGCATAATGGTATAGAATACAACAGATAAGAGAACGTTTGCATGGATAAGACAGTTAAGACATACTGAGTGTATATAATTGTGTACACGTTGTATAAGCAAATAAAATGTCAAGCAGGAGTCTGCCACAGAGAAAATTGTAAACAGATATTACGAAGCTGTTATTTTCATGACTATTCTTGTAAGCGATTATGTACGGGGTTTTTGGAT
Organism: Achatina immaculata; assembly: GCA_009760885.1. Classification (NCBI taxonomy): domain Eukaryota; kingdom Metazoa; phylum Mollusca; class Gastropoda; order Stylommatophora; family Achatinidae; genus Lissachatina; species Lissachatina immaculata. The sequence continues at coordinate 3,694,448 of CM019713.1, forward strand.
TTTGCATCTAAATCAGCTCTATGACTGTCACGCCATGCCGTTAGTAGTATTCTCGAAGAGGTTTTAAATGAAAGAACTTGTGGAAGACTGGAAGACACTGTAGTATAGATTGTAGTATAGATTGAGTGTTCATCAAGCAAACAAAAAAGAGAAAAAAACACTACTTTTACCGAGAAATGTTCTAAACTGTTTAATCTTTTTCGGACTGTTTAAACAAGAATGTTCTTATAGCGATTGTTCTCGCTGGTTCTATCTTCATCTTTACTGTTTCCTATATTTGTTCTTGCTGGTGCTATTTCATCTCTATTGTTTCCTATATTTGTTCTTGCTGGTTCTATCTTCATCTTTACTCTTTCTTATATTTGTTCTTGCTGGTTCTATCTTCATCTTCATTGTTTCCTATATTTGTTCTTGCTGGTGCTATTTCATCTCTATTGTTTCCTATATTTGTTCTTGCTGGTTCTATCTTCATCTTTACTCTTTCTTATATTTGTTCTTGCTGGTTCTATCTTCATCTTTACTCTTTCTTATATTTGTTCTTGCTGGTTCTATCTTCATCTTTACTCTTTCTTATATTTGTTCTTGCTGGTTCTATCTTCATCTTTACTCTTTCTTATATTTGTTCTTGCTGGTTCTATCTTCATCTTTACTCTTTCTTATATTTGTTCTTGCTGGTTCTATCTTCATCTTTACTGTTTCCTATATTTGTTCTTGCTGGTTCTATCTTCATCTTTACTGTTTCCTATATTTGTTCTTGCTGGTGCTATTTCATCTCTATTGTTTCCTATATTTGTTCTTGCTGGTTCTATCTTCATCTTTACTCTTTCTTATATTTGTTCTTGCTGGTTCTATCTTCATCTGTACGGGGTTTTTGGATTTTGCATCGAAATCAGCTCTACGACTGTCACGCCATGCCGTTAGTAGTATTCTCGAAGAGGTTTTAAATGAAAGAACTTGTGGAAGACTGGAAGACACTGTAGTATAGATTTTTTTAATGGATTGATGATTTATTGGTGTAGTATATTTATCTTTACTTTACTGACGTGAATTAATTGTTCAGTCTTTTATTTCTTCTTGCCGCCGTCGTACTGAGTGGTGGAAGGCTGACTACTCCATACATTCACACCTTACGTATAAATAACGGGAACACGAAACAACAATCTTTTTTTCTTAAAATCACGATCCTTATATTTACAAAACTCTGATCCACAAGGCAATGCGAATCAAACGAATCCTATGCGCATGAAGTCCATATGTTTATATATTTCCACACGCGTTATTGAATCATACAAAAAAAAAAGGTTCCTTGAATAATATGATTTCAATCCTGATTACAAATGCACACAACTAAACTATACACGCCAGCCTCCATCTATCGAATGACCCTCCTTGTCCACGTCTGCCGCTGGACTTCCACGTGCTCAACTCATCCCCCTTTTTTTCTCTTCACGTCTTATATACCTGGTCAGCGCCGGACTCGAAGGCCTGGGGATTTCCATTCAAAACCGGGTCACTGCTTGCGTATTTTTCCACTCCTTACAACACAAGATAGATACTGCTATAATATTTTCGGCGTTTGTAGTACCAGATGCCAGCTTGGCCTTACTAGTGAAAGAGCAACTTACTGAACAACAAATATAGGAAACAATAAAGATGAAGATAGAATCAGCAAGAGCAAATATAGGAAACAATAAAGATGAAGACAGAACCAGGAAGAGCAAATATAGAAAACAATAAAGACGAAGATAGAATCAGCAAGAGCAAATATAGGAAACAATAAGATGAAGATAGAACCAGGAAGAACAAATATAGGAAACAATGAAGATGAAGATAGAACCAGCAAGAACAAATATAAGAAAGAGTAAAGATGAAGATAGAACCAGCAAGAACAAATATAGGAAACAATAGAGATGAAATAGCACCAGCAAGAACAAATATAGGAAACAGTAAAGATGAAGATAGAACCAGCAAGAACAATCGCTATAAGAACATTCTTGTTTAAACAGTCCGAAAAAGATTAAACAGTTTAGAACATTTCTCGGTAAAAGTAGTGTTTTTTTCTCTTTGCTTGATGAAGGCATATCATCATCATTCATCTTCATCATCATCATATCATCGTTATCATCATCATCATCATCATCATCATCATCATCATTAATACTGGTCTGGAATATAAACCGCTTCGTGCAGAAGCGTTCTAAAGAACATTTGATCTTGCATGTCTGTGACTCTTTGTCTACACTCAGTGTATTCTTGCATGTCTGTGACTCTTTGTCTACACTCAGTGTATTCTTGCATGTCTGTGACTCTTTGTCTACAGACAGTATGTTCTTGCATGTCTGTGACTCTTTGTCTACAGACAGTGTATTCTTGCATGTCTGTGACTCTTTGTCTACAGACAGTATGTTCTTGCATGTCTGTGACTCTTTGTCTACAGACAGTGTATTCTTGCATGTCTGTGACTCTTTGTCTACACACAGTGTATTCTTGCATGTCTGTGACTCTTTGTCTACACACAGTGTATTCTTGCACGTCTGTGACTCTGGCTTTTTTTTTTTTCATTTCTCCGAACGATACCTTCTCCCTCTCCCCAACAAGTGCTGCAATGTCTGGGTTTCAGAGAGGCTCCACCAGAATAGGATCACGCTGGTGCTTAGTGTGTTGTTTAAGCTTTACACAGAGAGAGCGCAGAAAGGCTAGACAGTCTTAGATATTATATGAAGCAGGCAGTCAACGAAGACTGAATAGAAAACAACAATGGCATGAATTGCTACAACAATCGATATGTTTAATGAGTACGGCCTCAGCGGCCTGTAGCGACTGTATGTGGCAATATTTACTATTATCTTTGTCCTATGAGAGCTCGGCCGTAGAGTACGAAAAGCCGTAACTCGGTCGACCGTAAGTCGGTGCATGACTTTATGGCATTTAGAAAAGTCTGTGACCATTAATAAGCTTAATAGATTGTATAGATTTATAAATGAGGTTACTTTAGTACACAAAATGTGGGGAAAGGTCAACCACAGTGATAGTAATAATATAACATTTTTAGGTTACTTTTCAGTGGTTTAACATTTACAATTTTTAATGTTACTTTCCTTTCTTAACTTGAGGTAAATGTTCTAGGTTTTTCACAGGTGTTTTTTTTAATTAATTTTTTTTTGGTCTGAAAGACACAAGCCGAAATATTACATTGTTGTCCCACCAACAACTATTATTTTTATTTTTTTAAAAATGAAACAGTCTCACGCTATTAAGTGCATTATGCTGAGTTTTGAACTGGTTTCTGGAGCATTCTGGACCAAAGACGGAAAAGTCCGTCTTTTGGTAGGTGATAATTACTAAAATAAAACGGGAAATGCCGTTTCTGTTTTTTTTTTCATGTTCATATCACTTGATGCTAGTACTCAGAGTTCATTTCAACTCCTTGTAGTTTAGTTATGAGGTTAATATTTAAGCAAAAAAAGATTCTTTTTCCACCTAAAAAAGTGACATTTAAAAAGTGAGTAGATGAATGCATAACAAAGTCAAATTGTCATCGCAGAAAGGGTAAAATAATGGCGGTCAGATTATGGCGGCTGTTACGTTTCCGCCCTGGTCCTGCGATACAAGATAAGCTCTTCGCAAAACCTTACTTGCTTTTGATAACCAGTCTTGTTATAGTAAAGACATAAAGAGTAGAATAAATAAAGCGATAACAGCTTTCGTTAATTTTAGAAACATCTGGAAGTCATCCCAGTGCTAGAAGCAAAGTAGAACTGTACCAAAGTTGTGTGTTATACATACTTCTCTATGGAGCAGAATGCAGGAGAACAACTGAAAAGAAAATGGGTAAATTATTCTCATTCCACACAACCTGCTTCGGAAAGATTTTAAATATTTACTGGTCAAAGCAACCGAGAGGCCTACAGGAGAGCTGCTAGGGAGGCAAAGTTCCGCAAGGGACAAGCAAATGACTGACTGACTGACTGACTTACTGACCGACTGACTGACTGACAAAAGATATTAAGTAATAGAGACTATATGCCCAGTGTGAGCAAGAAGACCCCCATGTTATAATAGAAAAAAAATGGAAATGGGCTGGACATGCGCTCCGAAAAGACCTCAGCAACATCGCTAAAACAGCCATCAGGACACCCCCGAAGCCGACTAAGGGCCACCGAGAACTGTACAGGCAGAAATGAGTAGCAAGCAGCACAGCTGCGGCACAATGCAAAGGCCGGGCGCGGACCGTGAGAAGTGGAGAGAGAATTTATTGCTGTTCTGTAGAGACCCGTCAAGGTGTATCGGGAGGTCCATGCTTAGCCGTATCACCAACGGAGGACGTGGATGGGATATTGTTGTCTAACCAGGATACCTCCTTCAGTGAGTGTGGTGTTCAGGGTATCAGTGATTTCCTAGTAACACACTATAATTAGTGTATAGGCATACAACTATACACAAAGCACTGCAGTAAAGCTGTGATACCAAAATGTATAAAGTGGGAAAAAAGTAGCAACAGCTTTATTATTTCACGATAACAAACTTGTGACGTTTCGGAGCGAGCTTTTATGAAAAAAAAAAAACAGGACGAAGAATCAGAGAGAGGAGGCACAGTATAGAATCAAAGTATAGATTCTATTCAAGCATATATTCTATACATTGTCTCCTCTCTCTGATTCTTCGTCCTGTTTGTTTTTGTTTGACAAAGGCTCGCGCCGAAATGTCACAAGTGTGTTATCGTTAAATAATAAAGCTGTTGCTACTTCCCCCCCCCCCCCCCAGTTTATACATCAGTGATTTGCTAGTCCAAACTGTGTCCTCAAGTGCCCTCGTACAATTATGAGAATTTCTTCCCGTTTGCCTTCAGAGAAAAATTTCTTGTCTATTGAGAAAATATAATTCTCTCTTCTTGGGTTGTCATCTATGCGGTACTTCACCTGTAATTGAATTTGTCTTTGATCGTCTCCTCTTGCTCCGCCTACTTAAAGACGAAACACATCACGAACAATGTCTTTCTGCTCGTTTTATTTCCTGGCAAAGAACTAAATTATCGCGGGAACTAAGCACCAGGTCGGTCTATGACAGCACAGCGGGAAGATCCCAGATTATTCCAGTGATCTCCCCTCGATCTACGAGTTGGGGCACACAAGCGCCGTTGTACAAGCTTCCACGTGACTTCCCCGCGCGAGCCGGCTCTCCGTGTAGAACTTAACGCTGCTATGTCTGGCGGCTGACAATGCGACCACCTTCCGTCACCGACCCGAAATGGCCGTGCTGCCACGTTGTTCACATCATTGTTGTGGTTCCGCAGTCTTTGGCGGTTTATCGAATGTTTGTAACAGGCTGAAAAAGTTCGTAATGTTCCGTTAATTACAGGAACCAGCGATAATCTGGATATTCATTTCAGTTCTTTACTAAATATGATATTCACAGCGTTCTGTAATAGAGTACGTGATCACTGAGTTGTATATTAGAATAGATATTGAGGAGTTCTATAATAAACCAAAACGTTCATTTAGTCATGCAAGGAAAGAATGTTCATTGAGCCATGAAACGAAAAATACATTGATTGTACTCAGTGAAACGAACTGGATATTCAGTTAGTCCCTTCGTCGTAGAAGATATTCAGAAAGTTCTTACGAACATAGATTCTTTACCAATTTCTTAAGAAACAAGTTAAGTTCTGTGCTGGATTTAAGCTCGTAAAGGTAGGTGTTGTACTGACAGTTAAAAGTGATGCTATGGATACAATATAACCGACACATTCTTTGTAAATCTAAATCAGTTTCATGGTGTATATTCTGGCAGCGGTTTTGTGTAAAACATATGTTCAGCTTAACGTCTCTATGAAGTAAATGATGGTTTGGTAGAATTTTCTGTTTATTTGGCTCAAAAGGCTTTCATTATCATCATCATCATCAGGTGCCGTGCCGACTGGCGTTGGCTATTATGCTTCTCCAGAGTACCCGATCCTTCATGCAGGCCATCAGTTCAGTTGGTGATCTCCTCTCACACCATCCCATCAGACTGTCCAGTATCATTTCTCTTGGTCTTCCTCTTGATCTTCTTCCTTCTATTTTTCCTGTTGTTAGAATATTTTCAATGCTCCCTCTTCTCATTGCATGTCCTATGAAAGTACATTGTCTCTCTCTTATCTTTCTGACAAGGTTTTTTGTCTCTCCAGCTCTTCTCATACATTCTTCATTAGTTATTTTTGCTGTCCAGGGGATTCGCAACATTCTTCTAATAAACCACATTTCTGCTGCTTCCAATGATTTTTGTGCAGACTTGCCTATTGTCCATGATTCACTTCCATATAACAAGATAGGTTCAATATAGCATTTTAGGACTCGTTTTCTAACATTCATTGATAAGGATGTGTTAACTAATATGTTTCTCATTCTCTGAAATGCAGTCTTTGCTTGGCCTATTCTGTTCCTAATTTCTGTTCTGCATTTCCCATCTGAAGTTATTACTGCTCCAAGGTATCTGAATTTCTGCACCTGCTTTAGAATGGTTCCGTTTAATTGAATACTGCATGCTGGTGGATTCTGTTTCTTAGATATAACCATAGTCTCTGTCTTTTTGATGTTCAAAGTAAGGCCTTTCTGTTCACTTTCTTTGGCGACTTTATCCAAGAGATTTTGCAGGTCTTGTTGGTTCTCCGCTATCAGTACTGTGTCGTCAGCATACCGAAGGTTGTTAATATTGTATCCTCCAATTTTTATGCCTGGTTCTGTGATGATTGTTCTTAGAATATTCTCGCTGTACAGAGAAAAAAGGTCTGGAGATAGTACACATCCTTGTCGCACCCCTTGTTTTATAGGTTGGTATTTTCCAATTCCATTTTCAACTCGAACTGCTGCTTCTTGCTGCCAGTATAGATGTTTTACAATCCTCAAGTCTTTGCCGTCTATATTGATGTCTTCAAGCATTTTAATAATTTCACTATGTTTCACCTTGTCAAATGCCTTGGTGTAATCAATGAAGCATAAGTAGAGATCTTTCTGTACTTCTAAAGCTCTTTCTGTTAGTGTTCGTAAAGCATAAATGGCATTGTGTGTTCCCTTTCCTTCAACAAATCCAAACTGTTCATCTGTTATTTCCATTTTTATCTTTTTCCTTGTTCTTCTCATAATTATTCTCAAAGTAGCTTCGTTATGTGACATGAGAGGCTGATAGTCCGGTGGTCGTCACATTCCTTTGCACCTGGTTTCTTTGGTAGTGCTATAAACGTGGATTTAATCAGGTCACTAGGAATATAACCACTGTTGTAAATATCATTCAGTAACTTGGTTATTATTTTTATTCCTGTCTCCTCTAGTGCCTCTATTTCTTGTATTGTTATATTATCAGGCCCAGTCGCTTTTCCTTTCTTGATGTGTTTGATGGCATCTATGATTTCATCTTCAAGTATTGGCGGTCCATCACAGTTTTCAGTATCTGGTGTTAATTCTGGTCTTTCTCCTCCATATAGCTCACCGATATACTCTGTCCACCTATCCACAATGTCTTCTTTTGCCATTAACATTTTACCTTCTTTCGATTTCAGGCATCCTGTGGTATATTTTGTTTTCCTGCCTGTGAGTTCATTAATTCGTTTATGCATGTTTTTGCTGTCTTTATTATGAGTGTCCTCTATCTGTCTGCACTGTTCATTTAACCAAACTTCTTTTGCTTCTCTGCATTTGCGTCTTATTTCTTTATTTATCTTGCTATATTTTTCCTCGTTGTTTTTATTCTTCCTCCTCTTGTCCATCAGTCCTAAGATGTCGTCTGTCATCCATTTATTTTTAGGGGCTTCTTTTTTCGGTGGTATTATCTCCTTAACAGTTTGGTGGATAGAATCTCTTAACATTTCCCATTTAGGTCGGCTAAATTTAGTATTTGGTTCAAAAGATTTTAGGCTGGCTAAATTTAGTATTTGGTTCAAAAGATTTTAGGCTGGCTAAATATAGTATTTGGTTCAAAAGATTTTAGGTTCTCTAAATTTAGTATTTGGTTCAAAAGATTTTAGGCTGGCTAAATTTAGTATTTGGTTCAAAAGATTTTAGGCTGGCTAAATTTAGTATTTGGTTCAAAAGATTTTAGGTTCTCTAAATTTAGTATTTGGTTCAAAAGATTTTAGGTTCTCTAAATTTAGTATTTGGTTCAAAAGATTTTAGGCTGGCTAAATTTAGTATTTGGTTCAAAAGATTTTAGGTTCTCTAAATTTAGTATTTGGTTCAAAAGATTTCAGGTTGGCTAAATTTAGTATTTGGTTGGAAAGGTTTTAAACTGACTATATGCTTTGTTTAAGAGGTTTGTCATGGACCGAGTATTCAGATCACAATGGATTTTCTGTGGGATAAGCAATTCAAGTTAGTTTTCAAGTAAACTACTTGTATATATCGTTGGACACTACCGAGGTAGGTGCTGTAATCAAACTGTAGCACTGTACAAGAGTTCATGTCAACGAAACCTGCATCACACTGGACGTTGGTCGTCTCTTGATGTGTGTCAAGCAGTAGATAAGAGGTTCAGCAACAGTAGTGAAAGAAGGAGGAAGAGAAAGAGTGAGGAAGAGAAAGAGTGAGGAGAAAACATTTTAAAAGAGGAATAGGGACAGACGTAAAGGTCCTGCTGGAAATCTTTGATTGAGAAAGGAAAAACTTGCAAGCTTTCCTGGTTCTATGTAAGGTAAGCATCAGTCGGACACAAACACGCCAGAAACAGAGGCCGCTGTTAATCGTAATATTGCACGCAGTTTGATTATCAACTTGCAGCAGTGAAAGCTGGGCGAGAGACCGAGAAAATCTCAAAATGTATAAAATAGGAAAAAGTAGGAGCAGCTTTATTACTTAAAGATTACAAAGTTGTGACGTTTCGGCGTGAGCCTTAATCATACAAAAACATACAGGACGAAGAAATAGAGAGAGAAGATAAAGTATAGATTCACATGAATACTATTTTAAAAAAAATTTTTTTTAAGTACTTAGCTGTAAATTGTAATGTGTGGCTTGTCCGGCGGTGTGTGTCAAGAATGGATTTAGTAGAACGTGGAGACTGTTTAAACAGAGATCTGTGACATGTGGTCAGTGGGTTGTAACTGGGGATGGTGGATGGGGAACCGGGGAGGGGAGAGAGAGTGATACAATATTGACCTAGCTAGGAGAAGCTGAAACAAATGATTGGGGAAGAGGGGTTGCAAAGTGATGCTGTGAGGAAGTTTGAAAAGTAAGAAGGGGTGGACTTAGTGGAGAGATACTACAATGATTGAAGAGAATGTTACGTGTAGCTAAACAGCGAGTTTAACCCATGTGGCTCCAGCGTCCCATAATTTTGAATACAGCGGTTCTCAAGTGCCAGGCGGCTTGTGTCATCTGCGTGACATTGTTTGATGGCTGTTACCAGAAAATCAGATTTGCCTCTGTGGTTGGGGCCACTGAAATGATTTGGGACTGGTTTCGAAGCATGCTGGGCGATGTCATACAGATGTTTTTGCATATCAGCTGTGGGTCGCTGATTGCCTCATCGGACAAGCGTCTTCACACCCAAATGGGTTGAAGGAAAACCTATCTTTCTCTCTTATACACTTCCAAAACATTCTCTCATAAGCCCTGAGGATGAGTTTCTTGCCATCCTTTCCGAAACTATAACTCCGGGACTGCTTTTGTTTTTCTGAAGAAGCAGCATCGATCGTCAAGAATCTTGAGAACATATGGCATTCAAAAGTTGTAAGCACAAAAACCAAGTTATTCAACTGAAATGTAATATCTACCCTCATTTATGCATGCGAAAGCTGGAAAACAACTAAAGAAACAGACAAGAAATTAGATTCTTTAGAAAATAAATGCCTAAGGAAAATACTCAGCATCAAGTGGAACGAATTCAAGAACAATGCAGAGATAAGACAAATGAGCGAACAACAACAACCAGTCTCATGGGTGATCAGGAAAAGGAGATGGACATATGTTGGTCACTTGATGAGAAGAAACGATCAGAGAATTCCAAAACAAGCTATCAAGTGGAACACAACAGGCCGAAGAAAAAGAGGCAGACCACGAGAAACTTTATTGAGGGCATTTTTAAGGTATGGCAGATTAATAGGCATAAAAGTCCTTGATGATGTTGAAAAGCTCGCCGAAAATAGGAAAAATTGGCGAACTACCATGCGAGCCCTATGTGACGTTTAACGGCACGGGAAGGATATAAGATATAAAATTAGATTGCTGGGTTTGTGACCTTCGCCTTCGTGCGTCTTTTACACTGAAAGTTTGGTGGCAACAATGGAAGACTTGGCTCTGTTGTATTGTATGACAAATTAGTACATTTTAATTAATCTCCCGTCACATCTCTTATGGTCCTCTTGTGGATCTCGTGTGTTCCCTTCAGGGACCTATAGAGGACCACAGGAGTAAATTCAGGAGGATCACGGAGCGGTCTTGGTGGTACAGGCGAACGAAGAAGAAGAAGAAGAAAAGAAGAAGAAGAAATCTCTCGTCATTTCTGTCCAGCTTTAAGAGTAACTGCTTTACGGATATTTCTAGTAACATTGCACGCGCGACTGCCTGATAAATTTTGCTACATTACATCTGTGTGGGTTGTCTGGTTAGCCGAGTGGTTAGGCCTCGGTTTACTAATCCGGTTGTACCGGGTTCAAGTCTCAGCAGTGGGATTTTTTTTTCTGGTACACACCAAAAAGGCCCCGGGTCTACCCAGTCTCTAAAAATAGGTACCAGAGAAATCTGGGAAGGTAAATGCGGTCAGTCGTGATACTGACCGTATCACGCTTTCATGTGCCTAAGGTAGTGGAAATAAAGGCCTAACACCGTTATTCCCAAAATGCCTTAAAGGCGTGGAAGCGGGGATTTTTACGCTTTACATCTGTATACATCCTTATATGGAAGTACAGTCTCTCTCTCTCTGAACCTTAAGTGCCCAGGGCACATGGGGCTTCCGCAAGGGTTTTCCACAAATGCCTGTCTTTCGCCTTTTTTTTCTGCTCTTGCCCAGGTGAGCCCTCTTTTGCTCAACATCCTTTCTGTTGTTCTTCTCCATGTCTTTTTTGGTCTACCCTTACTTCTGCTCCCCTGTGGTGTCCATCTTAGTGCTATTTTTGGTAGTGAGCTGTCAGTCATTCGGAGCACATGTCCCAACCATCGCCAGCGTCTTTCCTCAATAATTGTTGTCAGTGGTTTCATCTGCATTTCTGCCAATAAGATGTTATTTCTTATGGTGTTTGGCCAAAATATTTTTTTAATTCTACGTAAACATTTAGTCTGGAAAGAATTCAACTTGTTTTCTATGGTTTTGGTGATTTTCCAGCATTCACTTCCATAGAGTAGTACACTTAGAACATTACTCTTAAATATCCTGATTTTCATATTTATGCTTAGTTTATTTGATTTCCATATATTCTGTAGCATTGCAAAAGCCTGGTTTGCTCTAGTAAGTCTGCTGTTGATGTCCTCTGTGCTGTCTCCATTTTCTACTACTCTGCTGCCAAGGTATACAAATTCGTTGACCTCCTCCACTAACTTGTTATCTACTCTGAGTACATTTCTGTTGTTCACATTTTGCTTCATTAACTTTGTCTTTCCTACGTTGATCTTTAGTCCTATGTTGTTTGCATTCTGGGTTAACTTGTTTATTTTATCTTGCATATCTTTGTGACTGCTTGATAATAGACAAATGTCGTCCGCAAAGTCAAGGTCCTCCAGCACTGTGTCAAGGGTCCATTGTAATCCTCTGCGTTTGTCTGATGTTGCCTCCTTCATTAACCAGTCTACTGCCAAGATAAATAATGTTGGTGATAGTACACATCCCTGTTTCACTCCTGTTTGTACCCTAAAGCTGCTGGAGGTATGTTCTCCACAGATAACTTTGCACTGAAAACCCTCGTATAGGGCTTTGATTACATTAACTATTTTATGGGGGAGGCCATGCCATCTTAGGATTTTCCACAGTGCATCTCTGTTGAGGAAGTACAGTATATGTCATTAAATGATTTTGTTATTGCACTTATAATACAATGCATATTCTCTATAACGTAGTATACAATTTACATTATCTGGATTTACGAGCATAAGTAGTGAATCCTCTTTACATTAGTAAAACGTTTATAATTTCCCGATTCACATACGCAGATGATGTGAAATATTCATGTTAAAATTCAGTAAAATGTGACAGCTTTGGCTCTTATTTCAACGAATTTTCATTTTCCCGTGGAGGAAAAGTTCATTATTTATTTTAGTTCACGTGCGTCAAGTATTGCAAGGTAGAAGTCCGGACAAATGTTTCGCATTTATTTTAAACGAATTCATACGGGACTTGATATTACTTTACGACTGAAGTGTATTTGTAGTGCTAGCATTTAGTATAGAGTTGTTTTGTTTTGTTTTTAAATGAAATCTGCACCCAGCTTAATGACATGTTTTAGATAATGATCTAGATATCACTGTTAATGATAAGGAATACAAACGTAAACACAAGAGCTGATATGGCGATAAAGACCGCATCAGATGTTTCATAACAAGAGTTCAGTTAATGACAGGCTGTTCCTATGAGATTGTAGTGATTAATTGTCTCCCTTCTTTGGAGCTGAGTTGCTGGTGGTTTGGAAAAGTGATCATCATTTTGCTTATAGAAGGCCGTGGACGTTGTTGTGGTCGATGTTCTGAAATGATGGATGTCATGCAGTCTGGGAATCGATCCTGGATTACGCTGGTTCTTGCTGTGACCTTCACATTCGTCGTTTTGCATGTGGATATGACAGCCGGACGTTTGATAGACGTGTTCTGGAATAAAACCTCCCTGATGTGAGTACGCCTTCTTTTTTTTTTTTGTGTATTTCTTTCCCTTTTTTATGTTTGACGTGTTGTATGTATGAAGCATCTGTATGTTGTGTCTGTATGTTGTCTGCGGGAATATGTGGACACTCTGTGCTGTTAAGGTAATACATGTATATGCAAGTATTGCTTATAACTGTAATCAATGTTTATTATATACATATACATACATACATATATATTATACATACATATATAGTACACTTTCTTTCTCTCTCCTCCGTTCCCTTTCTCACTTCCTCTCTATTCTCTCTCTCTCTCTCTCTCACGTTGCCTTGCATACTCTGCAGTACAGCTCTGGAACACCCTCCCCTACAATTTAAAATCCATTGGTAATACTTCATCCTTTAACTCAATCCTGTTTCATTATTTACTTGCTTGTAATTATATGCCTCCATAAAATAACCAGCACTCTCTCAACACATGGCTCGTAAACCATCAAGTACTTCAATGACATAGTTAGAAAAGCAACTTGTTAGATATTGTTAGAAATTATTTTAATGTTTGTTAAAAAAAACATATGTTAGAAGATCTGTATTTACAATGTATTTTTATTTATGTATATGTCTGCGTGTGTATGTGTGCGTGAGTGCTATTTTATTAGGTTAATTACTTCTTCTCTTTTACTTTGAATGTAGTAGTTAAATCTTACACTCTTTTGATATGTTTTTTTCCTAATTTAATTTGTATTTTTGTACTAAATCAAGTGTGTGGGAAGAATGAAAGATGGAGTGATGAAGGGCAGAATGTAAGACGGGCCTGCGTGCCCAATTCTTTACCCTTTAAAAATAAAGATTTTCTCTCTCTCTCTCTCTCTCTCTCTCTCTCTCGCTCTCTCTCAAAAGCACATTCTGTAAAGTTTTTCTCTACACATTTGTTTGCAGACATTCTTGGAAATCACATACCTCATGTGTTTATTCAGTATAAAGGGTTAACACTGACATGCATTATACTACATAGCAATTCGAAACAAATATGCATCTGTAACGCAGTGGCGGATTAACCACCACCTGGGCCCATAGGCTAAATTTAGTAAGGGCCCCAGACCACTCTGACCCACACCGTTCATATCTTTAAAAAACCACTTGCAGAAGTTTTATTTTTGATCCCGGGCCCCCTCCCTCTGGGCCCCTCCATAATGGACCCCCCCCCCTAGTCTTGTTCAGTCTAATAGATAATCCGCCACTGTCTCTAAACTGGATTCAATTGATTTGGTTATTGAAAACTGCCCAAACTGTCGCTGGTTTTTCTTTTTTTTTTTTTGAGAAGAGGAAGTGCGGGTTATACAAGTAATTTAAGCCGTTTATGAACTTGTAAGCGTCTTCCTTATGAGGGCCCTCCTCTCCCTGCTGAACTGCTTTAGCTGTTACCCTCAGCTGTGAGAAAATTCTTTATCTGGATCCTCGGAATCTTTATTTTATGTATTGTTTCGTTGATTAATGGCGTGCTTGTTTTAAACACACGTCTTTTTGTTTGTGCTGTGCGGCGTCCCCTAGTTTGTTTCGCTGTTTAGTCTGAGCTTAGAACCTCGTTGATGTCACTCTTGTTTCCTTTTCTCAGCTTTGTTTTTACTCTTTCAACCTTACTTCCATCTTATTCTCTTTTTTTTTTTTTTCGTTTTCCTTCTAAATGTATATTTATTCTATTTCTTTGTTTTCTGTCTTGTATTTTAGTTATCTTTCCAGTTTATTCTCTTTATTTCTTTTCACTTTCTGCTGCTTTCTCTCCTTTTCTTCCTACCATAGCTTTGCTCCTTTAGAGCAGTGGTTCCCAAATTTTGGTCCGCGGAACCCCGAAGGTCAGTGGAACTTGCTGTGGTGATCCGTGATTCAAGGTCCTTTTTTGTGAGAAGAAATAGGAATGTTAATTGCTGTCTTTTTGTGTTTTAAATTAACTACGTTAGTGTCATTTTGAAAATTAACAAAGTTTGTAGTGTTTTTTTTTCAGTGTAGTATTACGTTTACTCGTTAAAGGTTACCCAATTTTCTTAAAAGAAAACTCTTTTGCGTTTAAAGCACATAGCTCAGTCAGTCAGTCATTTGCATGTCCCTAACGGAACTTTGCCTCCCTAACAGCACGCCTGTAGGCATCTCGGTTGTAAGCAAGATGCTCTGCTGCTGATGCATCCATTTGCAGATTGTCCACGATGTCTTGCAGCCATCTTCGCCTTGGTCTTCCTTTCTTTCTCTTTTGTCCCCATTATGTTCCCTTCCAAGACGGTCTTCTCTAAACAGAGCACACAGATATGAAACTTTTCCAAAGTATGATGGTTCATGCTTGTATTTTGAATCAGCATGAGGTCCAGAGACCTTTGTTAACGGGCGACCACTGCTTTAGAAATCCATTTGATCTTTTCACTTTTCTCTTTTTTTTTTTTAATCGTGCTTTTCAAGTGTGTTTGAAACTTGTCATGAATATCGTCTATTTGATTTTGTACAAGTCTTCTGCTTCTTTGTTATTTTGATTTAAATCGTTGGGTTTTTAAAAAATTGTTTAATCTACTCGTATTTTATTATAACGTTCTCTAACGTTCATTATATAGTGATATAACATTTTAGAGTTGTTTGTGTGAGACCAATATGTGCACATCATTATGTCTGTCTTTGTAAGGTATTATTATGATTATTATTAATACAGTAGTATTACTGTTGTTATTATTGTTGTCCCTTTTCCGGATAGCGTTGCGTGTCACGCTTCTTCTGGTGTGTGCGGCCCTTAGTGCTTTTGACTGGTTCAGATGTTTTGCTTTTTCTATCCCATTTGCTCACTCCGCTGAGACGTATATTCTTTTGGCCTCTCCCTCTCTCTCTCTCTCTTTCTATTCCTCCCCCCCCCCCTTTTCCAGTCATTGCTAAGCTCTCCAAATTTCTGTCTTGTAAATGATTCATAGTTTTAATAACGTAAGTCACTCTTCGGATTCTCAGCAAAGCTTATTTCCTGCCCCTCTGTGAGACACACACACACGAGCCTCCACTACGAAGTTAGCGCTACTCCCACTGTGTTACATCGACAGCGGAAGTGGCAGACTACATACCATGAATTAGAAATGACGCAGACAGTCAAGTTCCCCCTGTTACCATCGGTCAGTTCAGAGCTACACTAATAACGCGCCGGGGTACAGTCAGTGAAGTCATCAAATTTCTCTTGAAATTTTAGTAATTTTCAGTCAAAGCACAAACGCCATCTCTTACAGTTGGAATATCTGAAGGGACACAGCTAAGGACAGTCCGAATAGTTAAAACGGTGTATTCGACAACAGCTAGACGACGCATTCGACTACAGCTGTAATAGTTAAAACGACACAGTCAACGGAGGCTCGAATAGTTAAAACGGCACAGTCCATGACAGCTTTAATAGCTAAAACGCCACAGTCGACGACAGCTGGAATAGTTAAAACAACAGTTACGGTAGCAGCAATGGAAAAACTGAGATGACTGTGATATTAAAAAGCATTGTGACGATGGAAGTCTGAGCGACTTTCTGGTGTAACACTTGTCTTCAAGACCAGAGAAGCTAGGCTGCCGGAAAACCTACTAATTTCAGCCTCATCATCCAGTAATGGGCTAGAGTGCTTCAGCGACATAGACAAGATATTTAGAAATCAAAGCATTTCCCTGAAGCAGTGGAGACTGAAGAAAGACCTTCTTCTTAGTTCCGCTCCGGCAAGAAAGACAAGAAATTACGACACCCTCCTCCTCATCCGATTTTATTTCTGGATAGCAGCCTCAAGTCTATCCACAGAACAGAAGAACACGGGGAGAACTGTAGAAC